>CM064496.1:24724542-24766512 GCA_032716605.1 Paralithodes platypus | reverse complement strand
AAAAGAGATGGGTGAGCAGTTTTTACCAGTAAAGGCGTAAAGGGAGTACATAGTACAAACATAACTAAACATATACATGTACATACAGTAATAGCAATAATATAAAAAAAGAAAGGTATAGACAGCTGAAATGCACACATGTATTTATCGAAATGTACACACAAACGCATACAAAAATAAGCACATATAAATGCACATACATACATAATTTTACAAACACAAACATATAATCATACATACAAAATACATACAAAAACATACATATATATACATACACACAAATATGCACTAGTGCACATACACACAAACACAAACGTCCATATACATAATTACATAAAAAACACACATTATACACACCTCCATACATACATAAAAACAAACATACATACACACACACACACACACACAAACACACACACACATACACAATATATACATACATACTACATACGTAGTGAAAAATGTTAATCACAATGAAGTTGTTGAAAACGTCTCTCATCAAAAATATATAAAATATACAATAACACAAACATAAAATAGTAAGTAAAAATACTAAAATAAAAATGAAAATAATATCGACAAAACAAAGAGAGAGAGAGAGAGAGAGAGAGAGAGAGAGTAAGAGGCTTAAGTATGGTAGAGATTAGTTAATTGTAAAAGGAACACAAGGGGTTAAGGCATTTAGGGTGTAGGTGTGAAAAGCTTAAAGAAGAAGGGAGGAATTCTTCAAAGGCAGATTACAAGGGGAGAGAGAGTGGGAGTGACAGAGCGCAAGAGTGAGAGAGAGAGTGGGAGGGAGAGATAGAATGGAGAGAGGTAAAATGTGATATGCAGATAATACTATTAGTATTGATTACAATAATATTGATATTAATAATAACATCATAACACAGGTAATGATAATAATAATAAAACAAAAGAAAACACATAACACTATTAATAAAAATACTATTAGTAGTATAAATAATAATAATACAAATACTACTACTACTACTAATAATAATACACATGATAATGCGAGAGAGGGAGAGAGAGAGAGAGAGACAAATGCAAACATACATACACACACGACAAAATTAATGCAAACACACATGCTCAAAAACATCACGTATGCGGGTTTCCCTTCCATATATATGAGAAATGGTTGGTTAACTTTTATCACGCCAGGGTTGAGTTGGTTTAAGTGTAGGATGTAATTTTGATTGGCTGCGGTTCGAATCCTGGCTGAAGCCTAAACATTTATTCATGGAACTTTGGCGTAATTGTGAGATATTATACACTATCTAACTATTTCTGTCTCTATCTATATATATTTCTATCTATCTTTTTATCCATCCAGCTATCTCTATCTATCTCTCTCTCTCTCTATATATATATATATATATATATATATATATACTGTATATATATATATATATATATATATATATATATATATATATATATATATATAAGCAATTGACTCTCCGGCAGGGAATCGTAGGCGTACAAGGAAGAGCAATACCAAAGCGTAAAGGAACATCTTTATTTTTTTTGTTTTTATTATTTTTTATTAAAGGCTAACGGTTTCCCAGCACTACTAATTGATACATGTATAGGCAGACAACTTAAGAAATGATATTCTCCTTTGCCCGCTATCACAACTGTCAGTAAAGCCCCCCATTAGTTTCTCTGTCCTTATCTTGGAAAACAAAGTCTAACTTTGAAACACAAACTTCGCAAATTAATTTCAGAATTCTATCCACATGTTTCGTTAAAAATAATGTTCAAACCACAAATGACAATATCCCAAATGTTCAAGGTAAAAGACCATATCCTTTGCGTTTTGCAATCCTCAGTTGTTTACTTATTCAAGTGCAGTAGCTGTAGTGCTACCTATATTGGTCAAACAAAGCGCCAATTAGCAACGAGGATTGCCGAACACAAGGGTCGATCATACCGCACAAATTTTCCCATATCAAGACCTTCATTTTCGGCTATCAGAAATCATAGTGAATCTTCAGGCCATGCTATAAATAGTCAAAAAAAATCCATATTATTCACTACATCAGACGACATGTCCAGGGTAACAGCTGAGTCTCTCCTCACCCACCATCACCAACCATCCCTAGGCACCCACGAGTCCTCCTCTCCTTTACTTTGTTTCTAGTAATTGGTATGTTATTCACTAAAATGTAGCTTTTCTATATTTTATTTATTTTTGTTTTCGTTTTTGTTGTCTTTCTCTGTCCATATGTTATTCATTTATTATTCTCTTAATTTAAATTTCAGTATTTTATCCCCGTTTTCTACCTTCCTTCATCCAGTTTCTGGTGTACTTTATAGTAATTTAACCTATTTTTACAAATTGTATATTTGATTGCAAACTTTTAATTTAGGTTCTTTTTTCCTTCTTAGGCTTGAAAATGACATATGTTGGTGTCGAAACGTCGCACATACTCTAGAAAAATAAGTATGTTCCTTTACGCTTTGGTATTGCTCTTCCTTATATATATATATATATATATATATATATATATATATATATATATACATATATATATATATATATAATAAACTAGAAATTGCGCCATAGAACTAAAACCTAAAAATAATACTGTACACCAAATTAAAATTCCCATCGACATCCCCCAAAACAGATGTGCATTTATTTATGACTACATAGGGTTGGGTTCATTATTAACTGTTTAACTAAACACTGCAATGTTTGTCTGTCTGTCTGTCTCTCTCTATTTCTATCTATCTACAGTATCTATCAATCTATTGTAGAGTTCGCCACCTGCAAGTAACACCAATGAGCACACCGCCCTTCGGAATTATGCATAAGGTTTTACTCCCCTAGACAGGTTGTCGACCAAGGCTACACCTGACATTTTATAAGGTGGTTTTCCCTAGATGGGTTGCCAACCAAGGCAGACGAGTACCATCCACCCGGAATTCGATAAGGTCGTTTCCAATAGACAGGTTGCCGGCGAAGGCTGATGAGTCCCATCCACTTGGATTATTATAAGGATGTCTCCCTAGATGGGTTGCCGACCAAGGCTGACGAGTCTTAACCATCCGGTATCCCCAGTATCTAGCTAATTCATCAATTTATCTTCAGGTAATAGATAGTGATAATGAGTTCAACAGGACCAATACCTCTCTCTCTCTCTCTCTCTCTCTTTATCTATCTATCTATCTCTATCTATGTATCTATCTAATGATCCATCAATCTATCTTCAGGTACAGATATAGTAAACATTTATACTGAATGGGGTCTTAGAAGTTTTTTTAAGCTTGATGGAGGTCTAGGGAGCAAACAGTAGAAGAGACTGTAGCCTCCTGGATAAGCTATTTGACCTTTAGGTTTTCCCCGCCCCTCCATGTTTTGGCCTTTACCTTAGTGATATACTGTTATTGATCCACCAGGCACCACCATCCGACATAGCCGAGTGATTTTTTGTTTTTTTCGTATTTTCATTCAATACTCTTTGTATACATAAAGGATAATATCTCGTCTCCATTTTTAGCTCGAGTAGTTGGGATTTTTTTTTTTTTTTTTCAATCGGGAATTGTGACGCGCGTGCACACACACACCAACACGCAGTTCCCCATAGCTGAGCGAAATTATTTATTTATGAGCCCCTAGGCCTAGAGTGTCTCCCTATTAACCCTTCGCCACCACGGGTCCTCACTTCAACACGTGACCTACTGGTGATGGGCTGCTCTATCGGAGTGAGAAATGAGCGATCTCTGCCATACCATAGCTTACTCTGACTGTCCTTTTACTATATTTTTCTAGATCTCAAGTGACAGTCTCTTCCGTGGATTGACCTCCCAATTTGCCAACCTACTGTAGAGGTTGGTAGATGTATTTTCTATATCCAACTACTCCCTCTCGGGCATAGGCTGGAGCCTGTACATTCCACCGCTCAACACGGTGAAGCCTGTGAGGTCTTGTTCCAGTCTGGGGAGTGAGACATGTGAAGCATCCATTCATGGCTCGAAGCAGTCAAAGTGTCACATTTTCCCTTTGCCCCTCAACTTTCTCTTCATAATTGCTGAGGGGCACAGGGCCCTGGGTGGGGCTTTGGTTCCCGCACCTCCTCAGATACCCGCCATGGAGTGGCTTCGGTCACCCAGGGTTTATTGTGGTAGGCAGGGAGGGTTCTGTTGGGGCGCTCGGTTATGGCCTTGGTCTTGCTCGGGGCTGTTCGGCCAGGCAGCCTGAGGAAGAACAACAACAACAACAACATCACGTGACCTTTTCCGGAAATAATTGTAGTAATGATTGTATTTTTCATATTTTCATTCAATACTCTTTGTATGCATAATCTTTAGTTCATCCCATGAATATAACCAAAACAAAGTAATTGTAGTATGATATCTATTTTCCATGTTTCATTCAATAATGGTATCAATATTTCACCTTCATCTTGTTTTTCATTCAATACTCTTTTGTATGCATAATATTTTTATTTCACCCAATGAGTATAGCCCAAAAACAAAAGTATTGTAGTAATGATAATCTATATATAACAAAGCATATATTACTGTTTGTTTTTATTTTCAATACTCTTGTAACACATTTTATTTCATCCCCCCAAAAAAAAATTATATATATATATATATTATAGTATATTATATATAAATATATAACTGTATATATATACTTTGTTTTAAAGTGATTTTTAATTAGAATTTATTCATACTAAGACCATACATATAAAATTATACATATATTTGCAATAAAGAAACAAATTTCACTCGTTACATTATGATTAAATACACGCAACACCTTAGCTATAAAAGCTACGCTACATTTACCGGGTCACATATTATAAAAGGTACATTTACTAATTCGCATATAATATTTTATGCGTGTGCTAGAGTTTATATATGAATTATGGTGTTATAAACACATACATAAATAACTAAATAGTATATATTACAATTCTAATACACGCAGATGGGGTTCATAGACTCATCTATATAAAGTACAAATTGTGAACACACACACACACAACTTTGAGGTAGGCACAACTTTGAGGTAGACACAACTTTGAGGTAGATATTTGTTTCAAAAATACTAAACTACACACAGACATCTCTCATCGACTAGTCGAAAAAGCCTCCCAACCCGCTTAGATCCATCAATTGGCTATCTATCAACCCCACTTGTATAGAACTTTCAATTAAATCAGACATATGAAGGGTACATGGGGCTACAAATTTTCACTGTCCTCTTGCGGTATAATATAACTCTTATTAAGTAAATCCAACTCGGCGCATTGGGTTTTTTTTTTTCATTCTTTTCATGTCCCACTCTTCTTTCCACGCCCTTTGGTTTGCTAGATTTTTCGACTCTGCCCCCCCTCAGCCGCATCCCTGTGGGGGGATCGGGCGAAGGGGTTGCCGACGTCTTTTCAGCGGTTGTTGTTGCAAAGCGCCAATCAGAGGACCCCAACAGCATGGGGATTCATATCCTCGGTGTTGAAGGAGCTGTCCTCGGAGTGGAGGGGTGGGAGTTGCCATCGGGTCCTGGGTGACGGTGGGCGGGGGGTGGGGGTTATTGCAACCGCGGGTGTGCTCACCCGCGTACCGGTATTTCATAATTTTTGTTTTCGGTTATTTTTGTTTTCGGTTAGTCTAGGCTATCATCCCTGGTGGCCTATTTCTGCGTACTTCAATTTTTAAATTTTCAGTTAGGCTATCACCGCTGGTGGCCTATTTCTGCGTACCGGTATTTTATAATTTTTGTTTTCGTTTAGGATAGGCTAAACCCTGGTGGCCTATTTCTGTTAAATAAACATAAAACAAAATTCGGTTCGACTACACTGCGTATTCAAATTTAATTTTGTTTTGTTTTAATTTTCGGTTAGGCTATCACCGCTGATAACCTATTTGTGTACGGTACCCCGAAAAGGGTTGAAATAGGGGAGCTATCCCCCCGCTGGCGGCTTTCTAGGGCCTTTCTTTGATGCTGAGAGGATTGGGTTTAGTCATGTGGTGATGGCTGGTCTATTAGAGTGAGTGAGCAATCTCTGCCATACCCATAGCTTACTCTGACTGTTCCTTTTACTTATATATTTTAGATCTCAAGTGACGGCGTCTCTAACGTGGATTGACCTCCCAATCTACCAAGATAAGCCAAAGCGTCACATTTTTTTGCCCCTCAACTTTCTTTTCATAATTGCTGAGGGACACAGGGCCCTGGGTGGGGCTATTTCGGGCATTTTCCTCAGCTCCCCGCCATGGAGTGGCTTCGGTCACCCAGGCTTTATTGTGGTCGGCGGGGATTCTGTTTTATTTTTGCTCATGTGTTCGGCCAGGCATTGGGGCAACAACACCAACAAACCTATTTGTGTGTATTTCAACATTTTTGTTTTCGGTTAGGCCTATTTAAGTAAGTGAAGCGACCTGAAGGGAGTGAAGTGTTTTTAAAGTGAGTTTAGTGTTTTTAAAGTGAGTTAAGTGTTTTTAAGTGAGTGAAGTGATCTGAAGAAAGTGATCGTCACCATGCCTCGTGCCTGTACGAACTGCGCCGGTAGGTTTGGTGCTTCCATGTTTGCTCCTGCCGATCCACAAGTCTGCCGACTCTGCCAGCAACGAGAGGATTTGACAGCAAAATTGGATGAAGCCCACAACAAGATCAACGCCCTCACCAGGAAGCTGGAATCACTCCAAGAGTTTGTAACACTCAACGTTGGAGTATCACTAACTCCAATTGTTTCAACTCCAGCATCCACCACCGCCCCAACGTCATCTGCCAACAATCCAACACCTGCAGTAGACACTGCAGCAGATGCTTCTGACGAACCTGAGCCGACATCAAACCAGGACAGCCGCCCTGTTCACCTTAGTCTCTCCCCCACTCCTCGTGCAAGAAGCCTGCTAGCACGAACAGTACCAACCCCTCGCCCCGTTCTAACCACTCCTCTCCCCGACCTGTACGTAGAGTCCCGCCACCACAGGTTTCCGGATTTACACCAGTGAGGAACGGTGCACGGCCAACGCAGAAAAGGTCTCATCTACCAGTCACAATGTCAAACAGATTTGAGATATTGGTAGAGATGGAAGACGAACCAGAAGAGACCAGGCTCGTTGGGGATTCCATCCTACGAGGACAGGTCGAAGAGTTCTGCGACAGAGTCCCAAATCAACGAAAAAGATTTTGCATCCCAGGAGCTGGACTGGACGACATTGTGGAAGCCTTCGAAGATACCACAAAGGATGCAAATGAAAATACCCTTTTTGTCATCCATGCTGGTTCAAATGACGTCATGCGCACCAGATCCGAAGAGTTGATGGAGAAATATCGCAAGATGATCCAGCACTACAAAAACAAGTCAAGGAATATCATCATCTCAGGCATTCTCCCCAAGATCGACGCACCTGACAAATTCTACGACAAGGCCTTCAGCACAAATAGCCGACTAAAATATTTGTGTCTGAGGGAAGAAGTTGAATTCATCAACCTCTGGGACAACTTCTACAACCAGCCTACTCTGTTCCGCAAGGATGGCACTCATCTAAACCCTGTGGGTTCAGCACGCATGGGTCGTCTCCTACACGAAGCAGTCCGCAGCCATGGATCAAAAAACGCCATCCGAGAAGAAGCAGCAGTGACATAAATCATCCAACGCCAAGAAAAAAACAGAGGCAACCGAGGACCACCAGCGATAAGGACCGAAGACAGCGAGGACCGAGGACAGCCATGAACATAAATGTAGATCCGACAAGAACCAAAAATATTATTAAAGAGCGTTCCGTGAGTTCTAAAATAACAAATTTAAAGGTTTTCTATGCAAACGCTCGTAGCATACGCAATAAATTTTCAGATTTAGAGGAGCTAGTGTTTACAGAAAATTATGATGTGATTGGCATAACAGAATCTTGGCTCAATACAGAAGATAGAGACTTTTTAGCAGAGTATTCACTTCCCGGTTATGTAATGTTTGAGAAAAGCCGAATAAATCGAAATGGAGGTGGCGTTTTACTTTATATCAAAGAAAGTCTTAACCCTACCCTCTTGTCAAAACCTCAAATTGTGAACGTCGACGCATTTTGTGCTAATAAAGAATAATAAAGGTACAAAAATAATACTTGCATTAATATACAGACCTCCAGCTCAATCAGTGCAAACTGACCGAGAAATTTACGAACAAATTGCAGATGTAAGTAACTCACAAGATACCGTAATTTTTGGCGACTTTAATTTACCTGTGACCAAGTGGGGCGATACTCTTACTTCACACTCCGGACATGACTTGTATACGAACTTGCAAGAGAGTTCGCTTTATCAATTTGTTCGAACGCCAACCCGTGGTAATAACGTTCTTGACATTGTACTTGCAACAAAAGAAGAATTAATAGAGAATTTGAATGTTGGTGATGAATTCAGTAACAGCGACCATCGTACGATAACTTTCACTTTAAAGTTTACTAGTAACGAACCAAATAGTAGCATCGAAAAAGTCCCTAATTTCAAGAAAGCAAACTTCCATAAACTTAGAGCTATGTTTAAAGAAACTGACTGGAGCTTTTTAATTAACAATAACGACATAAATACATCTTGGAAGTTATTCGAAGCCACTTACCTAAAAGCAGTGCAAGACTGCATACCATCGAAAATACGGCGTCCAGGCCATAATAATAAGCCCAAATGGTGGAATAAAGATATTTCAAACTGCCTGCTTGCTAAAAAATTTGCTAATGATAGATTAAAATCCTCACAAAATGACGAAGAACGGGTGAAATTTGTAGAGCTACGACGCAAAGCCAAAAAGTTAATTAAGCAAAGTAAAAAGACCTTAGAGTTACATATTGCGAATCAAAGTAAAACAAACCCGAAAGAATTCTATAGTTATATCAGAAAGAAAAAAGTAGTTACTTCAACTGTTGGACCGTTAGTCGATGAAAATGGAGAATACACCAAAGACGAAGTACAAATGAGTAATGCCCTCAATACCTTCTTTGCATCAGTTTTTACAACAGAAGACCTCAGTGATATCCCTACACCATCGCCGATTCAGATTGATAATTCAGATGTTCTAAGCAATATCACCGTTACAGAGAGAGAAGTATTGAATTGTTTAGATAAACTCAAGGTAAATAAAACGCCTGGACCTGATACAATCTCGCCTAGAGTTCTAAAGGAAGCTAAGGATGAGCTCTCCAAACCACTGACATTACTATTCAATAAATCCTTGCAGTCTGGAACTATGCCTGATCAGTGGAAGCTAGCCAACGTAACACCGATATTCAAAAAAGGCAGCAAATCCCTACCCAGTAACTATCGTCCAATTAGCTTAACCTCAGTTGTATGTAAAATGCTAGAAACGGTCATACGAGACAGACTCGTAAATCACTTAGAGGAAAATAACATACTTAAAGATACTCAACACGGCTTTCGTAAAAAACGTTCCTGTCAAATCTCTTAGACTTCTTCCACGATATCCTCAACCTCTACGATGAGAGTAAAGCTGTAGATATTATATACCTTGATTTTCAAAAGGCCTTTGACAAAGTTCCCCACAAACGTTTACTGCTAAAACTAAAAGCGCATGGAATACAAGACGGTGTGTTGAAATGGATAGAAAATTGGCTCAGCGACAGAAAGCAAAGAGTAGTCATAAACGGTAAGGCATCTAAATGGACCAATGTAAGTAGCGGGGTACCCCAGGGATCGGTACTAGGACCAATTCTCTTTCTAATTTACATCAACGACATAGATGAGGGTCTCACCTGTACAATCTCAAAATTTGCTGACGATACAAAAATTGCAAATAGCGTACTCTCAAAAGAACAAGTTGACGATATGCAACACAATCTAGATAAATTGTCATGTTGGGCCCAAATTTGGCAAATGAGTTTCAATGCGGATAAATGTAAAGTACTACATATCGGATACCTAAATGAGAAAGCAAACTATTCGATGAATGGCACTCAGCTTAAGAATGTAAACAGAGAAACCGATCTGGGAGTAACAATATCGAGTAACCTAAAACCGAGTCAACAATGTTCAGAAGTTGTTAAGAAGGCAAACAAAATAATTGGCTTTATAGGCAGGTCATTTGAGCATAAATCCAAAGAAGTTATCCTAACCCTTTACAATTCCTTAGTCCGCCCTCTTCTGGAATACTGCGTTCAATCCTGGTGCCCTTATTACCAAAAAGATATAAACAAGCTAGAACGAGTTCAACGTAGAGTTACCAAAATGATACCTAGCCTAAAGAACAAACCATACGAAGAGCGTCTTAGAGAATTAAATCTATTTCCTTTAACCCAGCGCAGATTAAGAGGTGACTTAATTCAAGTGTTCAAAATCATCAAAGGCATCGACAATATGAACTGTAGTAAGTACTTCACTATCGACCAATCTAATTACACGGGGAAACGGTTGCAAAATTATTGGTAAATCTTTTAACTCACACGAATCTAAGAATTTCTTCTTCAATCGAGTTGTCAACTTGTGGAATGGGCTTCCCCGAAACGTTATAGACTGCATCACCGTTGATTCATTTAAACTCCGCCTAGACAAATATCTCGCATCAAACCCGCGACTGACTGCGTTTGTAAATGAATAACTTTATTTTATCCCCCCCTCAGTTACTAACCCATCTGTCCCCTACTAACTTCCTAATCCTGCCACGGACATTAGTTCCAGGGCAGTAATTCCCTTTCCAATGTTTCCCTACCCACTCTAAACCACTATTTGGACACTTGATCCTCAGTGTTTTGGAGGACAAGCAACCTAGAAGGGTCACTAGATCTGTTGTTGCTTGATTTTTGTTTGTACTCCTTTGTACTACCCCTGACCGCGGCATGCTCAAACGGCCCCCGCTACCGTGACGCTTACCACGGGGCACTCGCCCCAGTCACCACACTTACCACCGGTGGATGTCGCTAATATTCCCCACCGACTCATCAACCCGCGAGGATGTCAGGGTGAGGTCTCGTCGCGGTCTCTATAGATCCGTGTTGCCATTTGGTCTGAGTAGATAGTGGGTGGTGGTCTCCATCACTCAGCATGTCTCCTCTTTGCCTCCTCTAAATCCACATCTTCGGCTTTCGACACTTCGCTTGGATTATCTCGAGTGGGTATCTGTATCTGCAGGGAGTTGATGGAGAAGAAGAGTGCTTCGATGTGAATGTTAACACATTACGAGCTGGGTCGGTAACTTCTACTACCTGCCAAGTGGGTGGTTTTTACCCTAAGTTTTCCGTGCTCTTTTCATGCATAAACAAGACCAGAGCGTAATACAAGTTATTGAAAGGGCAAACAGAGCTTTCCAATCAGAACATCCTTCGACCACTGGTTCTTTCAACGATCGTGCAACATGAGTGCAAAAACCCTAAAATAAGGTAATTTCCTTACTAATTCCTGTGTAGCATGTGAGAAGGAGGGTAATAAATTTCAGTCGACCCACGGTGGTCGAGCGGTCAGGCCGGAATCTATGCTCCTCGCACCGCTCAGCTCTCTCTCAGAGCATATTACGTGCTCAAAATTGCACTCGACATCGGGGCCTCTGGCACGTAACTCGACATATGTCGAGCGCGATGGTTAGTTAAAACACACGCCGGCAGCCCATCTCTGAAAAGATAAAACAAAATTTTAGAATTTTAATATTTTCAAAATAAATAATCATACCAGATTATGAAAGACGTAGTTATTACTCTTATTTGAATAACAACACATTCAGGTGCCCAACCCGAAAGGAGTTGAAATAGGGGACTCCCCCGCAAACTTTCTAGCCTTCCTAGCTGATAAAATTGGTTCTAGTCATGTTATGGGCTGGTCTACAGAGTGAGAACTGAGCGATCTCTGCCATACCATAGCTACTCTGACTGTTCCTTTTACTTATACTATATCTTCTAGACTCAAGTGACGGTGTCTTTTCCGTGGATTGACCTTACTGCCAAGATTGAGCCAAAGCGTCACACTTGCCCCAACTTTCCCTTCAAATTGCTGAGTGGCACACCTTCTTTGGTTTCCCGGGCGTCCGCACCCTCTCAGCTCCCTGCTTGGAGTGGCTTCGGTCAGGGCTGTTAGTGGTAAGCAGGGAGGGTTTGTCGCGTTTATGACCTTCCTTGCTCACTTCTGTTCAGACAGCTGAACAACAACACAACAACAACACCATTCACAAAGTTAAAAAAAAAAAAAAAATCTACGTTGGAAAGATCGCGCTATTTGAAACCCGATCAACTTTGGAAAAGTAAATACGCTTATCAATAACAACTCCACTCGCAAACTTTAAAACAAATTATCCTCATTTTGTTGTAATGGACTTATCAATTGCGAGATAAATCTTAAAAAACTGGGTACTTTATTTACGACATTTATTTTCTATAATGGAAACTCGCTACACTTTAATACATACCTTTGAAGAGCTCGGTCGTTGTTTGGGGCCTTCTCATCCGTACCTTCGACGATAAATTCTGATGTCCCGTATCATTTCTAATAAACAAGCGAGAAGGCATATTTATATCATCTTCAACAAAATGTATCATATTAAAACTAGGTGTTTAATAAATATACTATTTTGACGTCGCACTAACTTTGGGAAAAGTATCAACTTTATGTGTACTGTAAATAATAAACTGTCTGTATGTATATGGAAGTACGCACTCAATCAACTTGAAAATTAAAAAACAGACAAAATAAATCAACTCAAACTAAACACTGGTAATACTACTACTATTAATACTACAATTTAGTGACTTATCAATCGCGAGATACAATTTCAATAAACACAACAAGCGGTCGGATGCGAAGCTTACCTGTCAAGTTGTAGACGTGGCGCTGGTGAATATGACTGCCGTTTCCTTACATTGTGGCCCTACCCCCATACAACCGAGCCCGGACATTTACGCAGAATCGTAAATTAGGTCTATGATTCACTCACACATTGGTCATATTCATTGCATTGGCTCGACTGCGTCAATGCGCAAAGCTTCAAACATAACAGTAGTGACCCCGAACAAATACAGTTTACAATGGGCATGTGAAATGTTTATACACATATTGTACACATCTATCATCTTAATAAAATTATTTTTCTGATCATTTTGTTGCAACTCTAAGCTTTGCAATACTAGTTCGTGCGAAATAAAAAAACTGGATACAATAGCCCCATAAAGCAATACAATTTATCCGATTGTAATCTATACACCCATCAAAAAACTAAAATCCTCGTATATTTACAAAATCTTAAAGTGTAGGAGTACATTTTCAGGAAGAGGTACGAGTCAAAAAAGTAAATACACATTACGTAAATACACCCAATGTTATATGTATCCTTCGGCTAAACATGGCGATTATAACATCCTTATTGTATGAACGCTTTAAAGATCCTACCCACTTCACAACCATCCTAGAATTGTATCAAATCTAATTTTGAAGCGCCTTCAAAATGTGTTGGCTATCATTTTTTATTAAGCCCTACTGCAGTAACGTTTCTTTCCGCGTATGATAAGTTTCGTATCCAATATGAAAGAACCAGGAAACTTTTCATGAGGCTTCTGGGTTGCCTTTGTTCTAGCGATGTTCCTTGAAGTCGTCGTGTAGTATACACAAAATGGTTCGCCCTTTCTTAAAAGTATCAACTACAAATTATCAGACCACTTCTATGGTGTTATAAATAAAACAGCCCTCGTGAGATAAACTGACCGTATTTGTACACTCTCCATTGAGGATGGCTATCGGATAATCATGTTTAAAAAAACCCATAGAAGCACGGCAAAACTATATCAAAACATGGCATTACACTTCCAATACGAAAGGCAAATCTTAAACAATACTCGTATTGCTAGAGAACGAGGGTGTAGAGTTTTATAGAGAGATTTGGTACTCTCCTCGTACAAATGTATAAGCACCATAGGGAAAAATGAGTATGACCCAAAGTTTGGCAAAATCATAGCCTTATATCCCCCGTACCATCACTGTGAAAAAACCAAGAGCATTCGTATTCTAACCTAATCGGCACACGCACAAGTACTGATCACAGCTATAGGACATAATGAAAAGTAAGATAGCCCGTGTTCTTTAAAAGAATATATATGGAATTTAACCCTATTGCATCGAACAACGATGTTTCCATTCAGACAAATAGAAAATTCTCCCAAAGTTGAGTTTGGTTGGAGAATGCTTGTAAAAATATAGACCATAATTATAATAGGGACTGTTTCCACATGTTCCTAAGACGATAGATTTGAATAGGTGTCCCCGTGCAGCAATATTCAACAGACGGCTTCCTTAGTTTGGTTATCCATGCTTGCTTAAAACCATTAAGCTCTACATTTGAAAGGTCTGCACCCTTCAGATGGAAACTCCAGATTATCTTTTGAGTTGAATTACTACTAAGTTTACGGGTAGAATATCTACGAGTGCTTAAACGCTGAAGCTTTCAAAGACGTTGTCGTCCAAAATCTCCCACTATACTAGCCATTCGGATACTACCCAGACATGTTGTTGTCTCACCCGAACTTTATAAATAAATTGAGAACTTCTTTTAGCCGCTACACACTCCTATCGTGTCAGAGTCTTTCATATGAACACAGATCTTCCTTTTCTGTTGTTCTCTCTTTTTCTTTGCCGTCGTGCCGATCAGACTGGGTACAAAGGGAAAACCAATGTTTCCCCTTGCAATACTTACAGGGTTTGATGAAGGAATGGGTGCAAGCACTGTTGAAGTGGTCTCTTGCCAGACAACTGGTACATAAATGAAGCGATTTAGCCTTGCCAATTTTTTGTGTAGCCTTAGGATACTTATGACATTGGTACCATGGATGACCGCATACACTACACAACTTGCAACCTGATGTGATCATCCTCTTCTGTTTAGGAGATGTTTGTACCGGGAAAGCCGCAGTGGATGGCGACATATCCACTTGTCGGTAGTGTC
Source organism: Paralithodes platypus (assembly GCA_032716605.1). NCBI lineage: Eukaryota > Metazoa > Arthropoda > Malacostraca > Decapoda > Lithodidae > Paralithodes > Paralithodes platypus. The sequence goes on along the minus strand of CM064496.1, from coordinate 24,751,624 downwards.
CAGTACTCTCCATATTGAAGACTTCGGTCTGGAATTTCTGCACCAACGCTTCTAAGTCCAGTGGAGTGTCGCTTAATTGCTGTCTAATTATTTCCTTAAGGGGAGAGGGTACCTTGCTCAAGATGTTTACACTGTAGATTTCCTCCTTCGTGATGGCCATCATCTCCATTGACCGGAGGAGGCTCTCAAAAGAGGCCATGTACTCCTTTAACACCTTACGAGCGGCAAAAGAGCTTTATTTAACTCTCGATCACATCATACGATGGAGGATCTAGAGCGAAGAATTTTGTTATTAACGCTGTCTTTATTACTTCCTCTCGCCCATAAGTTCTTTTCAAGAGTTCCACTGCAGACTCATAGCTTGTACCCCTCTATCAGCTTCAATGCCTCCCCTTTCAACTGTCCACGGAGATAAGTAAAGCTTTGGATAGATGTAAGGGTCTTATTCCGATGAACGGAACACTCAAATATATCCCAAAATCCAGTCCAGGTAGTTGGATCCCCGGAAAAGGTAGGCAAAGTAAGCTTTGGAAGGTTAAAACCAGTTGCTTTTGGATTACCTGTATCCTTAACAGGGTGTGATTCTTGAGTTGAAGCTAATCTGGCTAAGGCTGTATTAATTAACATCTTCAATATACTCCAGATCTGCTGACATTTCTTCTTCCACATCTTCAGGACTAGACAACAAACCATATACCTGCTGAGCATAACTATCAAAGGTGGCTAGCGATTTAGTTACAGTAGGATTCTCGCCCTTCATCTGATCAGCCGAGGCACTTTCTAGAAAATCATCAAGATCTCTTAAACATTTATTCAAACTTCCCTTCATCCTTCCCTTTAAATCTTAAGTTTCTTTAAATCTGTCATCCTTAAAGTCTTAATCTAGGCTATCAACTCTCTAAACTACAAAGCAAACTAGTTACACAAATTAATTTAAATTATGTGGCAATAGCATTGCCACTCCCAATTTGGAAACTGTCATTACTAGCTGCAGTAGGATGAATTAATTGAGCCTTGATAGACAAATAGCAGAAACAAACTAGGGTTAGAGAAAGAAGGGTAAATGACAAGAACTGACTAGTAGAATATATTAGGCCTAGCCCAGCTGCCCATGCTACAATCATGAGGTCTGACTACTGGCTGTCAATCGCTTAGGAATCAACAGAGACCGAACCTAATGACCGTAACTAGGCAACTAGGCTATACAATTTAATTAAATGAGTCACATGAGAACCCCCCTCCCCCCCCTCCGGCAAAATAAATAAAAGAGTCTCATAAGGCCTAAAGGCTAAACACAAAGACACCAAGTAACTACCAACAGTGTCATCAAAACAACCACAGACACTCAGTAGGCCTAACTAAAAAAACGCGAGAAACGGTAGCAAACTGAGACACCCTCACGTGGAAGTAAACAAAACACTATTACGGTAAATTTAAAGTACTTGAGCACGAAGGACCATATATTTGTAGGGAATTTAGATAGATAGGTTAATTTACTAACTCACTGGTACATGAAATTATCCCAACAAATAGTTATTTAATAATTACCAAATTAAGAATTCGATGAGTGGAATTCGGTCCTCTACACACGGCAAATTCATTTGCATGACATGTAGGATGTTCACATAATACAATATCGATACAATGAACTTAGCTTAGAGGACTGGTGATGTAGGACTGTTGATATGGATTAATAATGGTAGCACATGGTGAACTATAAGTTGAGTCAGGGCCGGGGGGAGCTGTTGATCGTATGGTTGATTTTGAGAGACTGAGGGCCAGCGTTCTGTCGCTTCGCGAAGTTACATAATGACTGCCGGCTCATAATAATTATAACCTGTTTTGGTTTCATGATACATCTAGAGCTGATGTAAATATTTATGCATTACAGTTAATATTTAACCCACACTTAATAATAAACTATAGTACATAAAGAACTAGCCGAAATCGTACTTGCTATACAATACCGCCAAATTCAAATACCTAATTGGACTCAAAACTGTCGGGATCATCACACTATTCCCGACAGGTTTATTGTAGTTTAGTTAAGCTGCTTGAAGAATACTGTGTATCTTTGCTCTGCTATGCTCTGCTTCTCTCGTTGATTGGTAGATACAAAATAGATGTGATAGATATGCCGCCACCACCTTTATTCTCTTATTTAGGTAAAGGAAAGGATGTATCCAGCCACGTTGATTTATTGAAGTAACAAATGATGATTACAATATTACAAGGATAATTCCCTATGTCTGGAAGGAATCTCCGGGGCTGTTATCGTCCCCATGTCTCGTGTCTAAGTCTAGTCAAAACCTTTTTCATACCTCTCACTACCCTTCTCCATACACACCCCTAACATGTGATGTTAACTTTCGATTAACGTGTACAGTGCCTGGTGCTCAAAAGTGCGAGTGTAAAGTCTGACTCAGGGAAACCAAACCAGGAAGCCACATTGAATATCCTTGTAGATGTACAGTCACCTGCATAAATACATAGACAACTGCAAGTAAATCACCTCAACATTATATGAGAGTTGAAATAATGATTCCTATAATATTTACTGAATATAACATGTAATATTTACAGTGTTATTGTTTTACTAAACTGTTACAGCTCCCACCCCACATCACTAACCCCTGTCGCCACCAACTGCTAAGATAGAAGAATATGGGTATGGCAACACTTTGCAAGCAACATGTAAGCTGTGGCATGCGTGAATAAATAGTGTTGCCATCCGCCACCATATGACACAATTATTATCTCAAAAATTCAGACAAGTGAAACTAGAATAAGGCTGGATAATATTTGTCTAGGGTGCTACTATAATGTCCTGTCCTATAATCGTAACAGGGCAAGACATTATCATATACCTATTATAATGCTGAGCTGGGACTCGTTTTAAATAATTGAATGCATGGTAAATTATGAAAATAAATAGTTAAAATGGAGAAAAAAATTAGAGCTGTATTAGTTTCGTATTATCCACATAATTGTCAGGTAGCTAGAGTATGATATTCCTTGCCCATTTAACTCTTTCCATATTCGAGGACACGTGTTTCGTATATTCTAACTAACATTCGACAATTTCAATCAAGACTAGAAATCCCCTTAAATTTTGTCAATGGAGTAAAATCTATCTCAAATATTCCTGTGCCACCAATAGTCTTTCCTAAACTGTGTACAATTATTTACTGATAGCCAAAACAAAAGGAAGAAACGTGTCCTCGTATCAGCTTACCATTTCAAAAGGTTAAGATTAAGAGAATATAAAAAACTACACTAGCTCTTTATGTAAACAGACAACAGCTGTTCTGTGTCCTATGCTATAACTATCGTATGCTACCGTCTTGTACACATGACTTGGGATTGAATGGATGTTCTTTAGAATGCAAACTTCCTTCTCTCACGGTTCGGTGACTTAAGAGGGACTTTCTATTCTGGGGGCTCCGTTCTTTTCATGGGACCTGAGAAAACTATAAATGGGGAAGGACACTATGTTACAGCAAGGATTTGAGAGGAAGAACAAACGGTATTTAGGTAATCAATTGCGGTCGCTTGTACATAAATATATAGATGAATTAATTACTCTCTCTCTCTCTCTCTCAATATATACTAGTATATATATATATACAGGTATATATATATATATATATATATATATATATATATATATATATATATATGAGGAAGATAAACACCAGTGAAAGGAACCATATCTTGAGTTATGTCCTACGTTTCGATACTATCCTCGTATCATCATCAGAGCCAAATATAGAACAGAAAACTCCTTTTAAAATATTATACATGTAGATTTACTTATCTAAAATAGTTAAACAAAAAGATAAATTTGAAACATCAGTCTTCAGAAAGCCTACATTTACGGGATTATCTACCAAGTTCACTTTTTTTTACCCAATTAATTTTAAGCTTAACCTATTGAAAACCTTAACCTTTAGAGTTTAGAGCATATCACATTTGCTGCAACTACTTAAAGTTTGATGAAGAACTTGCATTCACAAAGAAACTGTTTTTTAGTAATGGATTCCTCAGAAACTTTGTTGAAACAAATATAGGTAAAACTATTAATAAATTATTAAATAAACCCTCCCAAGTGCCAGAAACAGTAGCGAAGCGATCATATATTTTCTTATAATGTTCACAGGCTCGTCTAGCTTCACACTCAGAAATAAAGTTAACAAACTTCGAAATTAAGTATTTCCTCAAGTATGTGTTCGTGTAATTTTCAAAAATGACAGTACAATTAAGAAATTCTTTAAAGTTAAAGACCAAATTCTGTTAGATGTTCAGTCGTCTCTTATATATAAATTAACGTGTGATTGCTGGAAGGCACACAAGGGACTTGAATTTTCGAAGAGAGGCTCCAGTCCTGACGTTATTCTTGACTTACAGTGTGCTGGCTTAATATTTCAATAGGGTTGATAGCCTCTGAAGTCCTATTTTAACTAAAACAAACTGTAAGGCTTCGTACATTGGGAAAACAAAGAGACACCTGAAGAGCTAGATTGTGGAACACCTTGGTCGCTCAGCTCGTACGGGTTCACGAATCACTAAACCATCTTTTTTCTGCCATTAGAGAGCATTCTTTGAACAATGATCACCCATTTTCGGCCGGTATGTATTCAGTTCTTTCTAGGAGTCCGGGGGAGCATGATCTGGCTATTATGGAATCTCTTTTTCACTTACCTCCATGAACCCGAGATTGGAACTCACGAGACTTCAGCACAGCTGTTGTGTTTTTAGGTACTAATTAGATGTGTGATCTGTGTTTTCCTTCCTATTTCTCCTTAAATTTTAAATGTATCTTATAATTTCCAAACAAACATAAATGTACACCCTCCTTTCTACTTCATTTAGATTCTAGTGATTCCCTTTTATTCACACAATTTTGAACTTGATATGATAATTCTTGTTTTTAATAATTCCACGCATCCTTTTATCATTGAATGTTATCAACATCTTCACATACAATTTATATATCGTAAGTATCTCTTTGTTTTAACTATTTTAGATAAGTAAATCTACATGTATTATATTTTAAAAGAAGTTTTCTGTTCTATATTAGGCTCTGAATATGATATGAGGATAGTATCGAAACGTAGGAAATAAATCAATATATGGTTCCTGTCACTGGTGTCCATCTTCCTCATACGTCTGTGCTTCCCAAGCTCAAGATCACTAGCTGATATATATATATATATATATATATATATATATATATATATATATATATAAACTATATTCATATCAACTTTCCGCAAAATCTAACCACAACATAAAGGGGTTGAATATTAGATGAGCATGATTTATAATTATTATATAAGGATTATGATAATCAATGCAGCACTAAGTGCTTAATGAAGTCATTTCCTGTTACCCGTGGAGTTTAATGGTGTAGCTCCCAGCAAGTCCTGCAGGGGAGTAATTAGTGCAAGGTTAAGGGGGGTCACCGAATTTTTTGTTTTTTTTCTCTTGTTCTCTCTTTCCCTGGCTTGTATCCAATCAGCCCCATTCAGCCAACTGTTTTAAGACGTTTATCCCTATCCAGGTGTCGATTTCTTCCTGACGAGCGATAGCGAGCCAACATATTTTATGGAAAAATCCGGTTTTGCCGGAATATTTTTGCTATCGACAAATGTCCAAATTTAACTTGCTGTCAAAACTAAATATATATATATATATATATATATATATATATATATATATATATGCTGGCTTGCTACCGCTCGCCAGGAAAGTATTGACACCTGGATGGGGGTAAACGTCTTAACAGTAGGCTGAATGGGGCCAAATGGATATAAGCCAAATAGAGAGGGAGAGAAAGAGAACAAAAGCGAGGTGGGCTCCCTTAATGTACTCGGAGTGTTTGTTTGTTATGTGCATTATATTAATACTCTAGTAGTTTATCTTTGGTACATACTTTTCATTATCGTGGTTCGCTTCCTTGTGCTTTAACCCCTACCATCCCCAACTCTCTCCCTCTATCTCTCTCTGTGAGTGAGTGAATGAAGGAATATGTGTGTGTCTGTGTGTGTACTGTACTTAATATCAGCCGTCGTTCACCATAAGCCCACCGATATGATATAATTATACCCTAATGCTGGTATTATATAATGGTGTATCTCCCACTAATACTATGTCATCATTGATACATTACAGTTAATTACTGGTAGACTGCTTGGGTGTATAATACATAATTACCAGGTTCATGAGGATTAGTTCATTAGGCTGAAGTTCTAAACATAATTAGATGAAACCCAGTGTGGTAGCAAGGCGAGCATACAAGCTAAATAGATTGTTGACACCAATCAAGCAGGGCAATACCCAGGGGAGGCCTCATAGTCATGTGATAAGGAGTTACTGGAACTCCTGTTTCATTATGTCTGGCTTCCTTCATTGTTTCTGTATGTGTCTCACCTACACAGAATAATCCAGCTCACTCTCACAAACACCTCCTTCTCCTATTAATTTCATTACACTTAACAAGCACATCACACTTCTTTTCAGTACACCAAAAAATATCAGTTTAAATTAGACTATCACTCAATTTTTGGGGTAGACACTGTTACAGGCAGCTTTGCCTTTATTCTCCTTTATACACTTAGACAAAAAAAGTCAATTGGTCAAGACGGCATTCTTCCTACAGTTGTGAGAAAAGTTTATGACCATGTGACAAGTGTGTTGAATAGCTACTAGAGATCATAAGATTATGGAGAGGTACCCCGAGACTGAAAATTGGTAATGGCTCAGCTCACAAAGGTGGATAGTAGGTTTGAGTCATGTGTCTTCAAATATGGCGCAGATAGTTGGTGACCTCATTCAAAAGGTTACATTTGTTCAATGATTTCATCCAAGATTAACAGGCAGAAACAGTAAAGGCTTTAACTGATATTGAAGACCCCTGGCAAGATTATTGAGGTGTTCGCTATGGCCCATTACTAGCCACAAATCAAACGAATCTGACACAAATATGCATATAGCCTACATGCTGGGTGTGAGCTTCCCCATTGTGACTTCAATCTTTAAGAAAGGGGATCACGAATCATCCAAGAATTATTGGTCAATTAGCTTGCCGTCTATCATTGCAATAATGTTAGAAGAGATACTAGAACATTGATTGTGGCTAAACTTATCATGTGCTACCAATGTTATAAAATTTGACCATGAACTGTCGAGTGAATATGATATAAGTAAAGCTATAACATTCTATATTTCGAATTTTAAAATACCTTTGACAAAGTGTCTGACTGTAGGCTATTGTCAAATGCGAATTGAAAACCATTAATATATTTAATATAATTCAATCGAAAATTGGGTAAAAGATAGACAGTAGCAAGGCGTTATCAAGGAGATTCTTCCGATTGGACTCCTGTTACTTCTGAAATTCCACATATTTCTATTTATGGCCCACTACAAGATTGGGGGAAAATTATCACCAAACTAATTAGTTTCTCAAGCTCTTTGGGGTCATTACCGCTTTTTATATAGCATCCATATTTATGGCCCCCGTCCGTCCATCCATCCGTAACCCGATACAGTATTTAAAAACACACACTTTTAGCAACATCAATGTCATTGTTGTAATTATGTTATTTATTTGTTCATTCTTTGAGTATGATACATTAATAGAAATAAACAATTAATACACATTCCTAGAGCAGACAATATCTAATGAGGTACTTGATTTTATATTAAACATATCTCACTAAAAACAAGTTACAGCTCTTACAATGTTCTTATCATTTGAATCCCCATTCCATTCAGTGGGAAGGGTGATGTTGCATATCAACAACCACCTTCTTAATTCCTGGTTATGGTTACACTCAAAGCGCATCGTAGGTCATGCTTCACATCAAGTTTATTACAATATTTTGTTTTTATGTAGAGTCGGTAAGAGAAAACAGCCCAACAGAAATAGGTTGACGCAAATGGTAGGAGGTGGCGAAATGCTAGGTCACATAAGTTTGGTTAGGAAACTGCCATTGATGACAAAACACAGTGAGAGATTCAAATTCAAACTTCATCTTGGTTCCTGAATCTTCCTGAAGCTTCAACAGCTCTGTCTGGCCTTATCATTGCCATCAGGTATACATGTCACTGGAACAGTGAATGGGTCCCTAGTAGCAGAGAGGCTTGGCTCTGGGAAGTATCTTTTAAGTTCCTCTTCCAAGGCTTAACACTTTGTCTGCATGCATATCTCCGCCCATTTCCGCCATATTAGGGCTCATTGATTAGGCAAGTGTCTGAATGAAATTAAATGTATTCAGCCAAAAACTAGAAGAAAATAGCTTCAATATGACACAAAAATTAGCTTAGTACCTCACAGACTTCACCCTCAGCGCTATCATAGACATTTGCTAAAATGAGCAATTATCACTAATGTCGTGCTACATTTGCCTTTGGCAGCACTGAATATCTCGCGAGACTCTGACTCAGAGTCTTCAGTGCCGGGGCCGACTGGCTGGGCGAAGGACGTGTGGCCTTCCGCGCTCCAGCTCCCTCGCACTCGATTCTACTGGCTTTAACACTCCACGAGCGGCTAGGTTAATAACTTCTACTACCTGCCCAGTGGGTATATTTACCCTAAACGAGCTTCATTCCATGCTCTTTTTTCATGCATAAAGAAGAGCCCGAGCGTAATACAATTATGTATCCGTGAAAGAGCGTTAATTGAACTTTCCAATGACACCTGAATCATCCATCTACGATCACGGGTTGTCTTGCAACGAACATGCAACACGAAGGAAAAATCCCTAAAATACGGTAATTTCCTTACATATTTCTCTGTCTAGGGAGGCAGTGGGTGTGGATGTGTGTGGAGGTGGGGCCAGTTGCGGCGCGGGAGCCGTGCCGTACGGTCAGAGCCAACCTACGCTCCTCCCACCGCTCGGACTCTCTCTCAGAGCCAATTATGTGCTCAAAATCGCATACGACATAAGGCGGGCCCCGCTCTTTAGGTAGGGGTTCTCTAGACCGACTTAAGGCGCCCGCCAAAGAGGGATTCAGAGGCTTTAAAAGCCTGTAAATTGCCATGGCATACCTGAACGTCTCCTGTCGGCAATGGGTTAAAACAAATTGACTATCAAGTTATGTGTAGCAGTGTTGCATTCCTCTAAAACATCTGATACAGTTTCCAGCATTGCTAAGTTACCTCCACTTTCCCATCTTACAAATGAAAATTTTGATTTTGTCCACAGATTCGATTATCAAGCTTCCTTTACCCTGTAGTTCCAGGTTGAGAATAGTCAGTTGACTAAATATGTCAGAGTGTACAAGAATTCTGGGGGTAGTGTTTTAGATGCAAGGGCTTGCCTGGGGATCATGAAGTGCAGACAGATAGCAGTTGGAGCTCTTTTGTAGAAATCTTGTAACAAAGCCTAACTGAGAACCTAGCATGCCTGGAGCCCCTTCCGTGCATAGCCTCAGTGGGATATGCACGGATTAGGCCAACATTGTGTTCTTCCTCAGCAAATCCATATATTTTGTTATTATAATATAAGAAAATATAATCAGATATAGAGCAATATTTATTCAGATTGAATAAATAAAGATAAACATATAATTTGAGACAGACCAATCCTATGCCTAGCAGCAAGGCAATGCACAAACCTGTTCTGAACCTGTGATTTTACTCTACTGGCTGGTTACCTCCCCCTTACCCTCTGGTATCATAATCTGCACACTCCCTCAACTTAACCCTTAATTAACGGCGAGCAACATAAGTCGAGTTAAATAAAGCTGGACTATGTGGCGGCGCTCGACATAGGTCGTGTGGCAATTTCAGCACGTAATGTTGCTGAGAGAGAGAGACAAGTGGTGGCAGGAGAGTAGCGAGCGTATGACTGCTCCAGACCACCGCGGCGAACCTACTGACACGAATCCCACCTCCTCCCTCCCTCTCTCACTCGCTATATACGGAATTGTATGGGGAAAGTGCCTAATTACATGCTTTTTGCACTCGCGTTGCACGGTTATTGCAAGAAAACTAGCCATCATAAAAGGATCGTTATGGTGTCATTCGAAAGCTCTGTTTATGCCCTTTCAGGGATAGATACTTGTTTTACGTTCTGGGTCTTATTTAGGCATGAAAATGATCACGTAAACAGCCCTATTTTGGCTAAAAACACCCCGCTGGGCGGTACATATAAATAAACCGCATAGGCCGCTCGTAAGGTGTTAAGGCCCCCTACATATTTAAAAAAGGCCCCCAGTTTGGAAACCACTGCGTAGACAGAGAAACTGATATGGGAAAAACAATATCGGGTAACCTAAAAACCAGTCAACAATGTTCAGAGGTTGTTAAGAAAGCAAATCAAATAATTGACTTTATAGGCAGGTTATTCGAGCATCACTCCAAAGATGTGATCCTCATACTTTACAACTCCCTAGTCCACCCTCTTCTGGAATATTGTGTTCATTCCTGGTACCCCTAATACCAAAAATATATTGATACACTTGAATGACTTCAACGTAGAGTTACCAAAATGATACCTAATCTAAGAAAAACAAACCTTACGAGGAGTGTCTTAGAGAATTAAGTTTATTTCCTTTAACCCAGAACAGATTAAGAGGTGATCTAATTCAAGTCTTCAAAATCATCAAAGGAATCGACAATGTGAACGGTAATCGCGGGGATATGGTTGCAAAATCATTGGTAAATCATTTAACTCACACGAGTCTAAGAATTGTTCTTCAATCGAGTTGTGAACTCGTGGAATGGGCTTCCTCGAGATGCTATAGACTGCAGCACCGTTGGTTTCTTTAACATCGCCTAGACAAGCACCTTGCCTTAAACCCGCGACTGATTGCATTATTTTGTAAATTAATTACTTTTTCCTCAGATATATCGAGGATCACTTGTAGCTGTGTTATGTTATAAACCCAAATTGTTCCATACTAACATCTCCTAACCCTGCCATTGGTCTTAGGACAGTGCTACCCTTTCCAATTGTCCTTTACCCACTCTGAACCACTATTGGACATTTTGAACAGCAGTGATTTAGAGGGCGAGCAACGTCAGAGGGTCGCTAGACCTGTTGTTGCTTGACTTCCTTTGTACTCCTTTGTACTCTCTGTTTATGTCTCTCTCCTCTCTCTGTACACAATGTACAGTATATAGGTTATGTACAGAAAACATCACACTATTCAATAAAGCATAAAAATAATAATTGTATTCGATTAGGACATGATATATATATATATGTATTTTGTTGGCTCATCGATAAACGTGCTAGTGAGCCCCATGCATAGGAATGAAAGAAGTAAGATCCCGCCGTAAAGGGCCCGATTTAAGTGCCGACGCACCACGATTAAGTGGTTTTAACGAGGTCGGCACCTAATGCTGCGCGCATCAGTAATGGATGGCAACTCACATAGGAACATGGTACGGGTCGGAAGGGGTCAGCCGGGGAGTTGGAAAAAGTTTGACATGCTCAACTCGAATAAGCTTGGGTTGGCGATTGTGAGGTCATGGCAATGGATGTAACAAATGCAGGACAGCGTCACAGAGTGGCAGCGGCTGTTATGCGACCAACGTAACGACGCAGCCGGTCATTCTCCCTAACACGGCGGTGTAAGGCAGTTCGCCGTGGGGCTGCGTGAGGCGGCAACCTCGTTACAATGCAAACAAATAATGCTGCGGCACCGGGGCGTCACACGGCGTCCCAAGTTTCTCGAAAGGGGATGCACGGAGAGGCAAAGGCCGCCACACGTGGAGGCAACGGCCAATAACTGAGGTGCCAATAGCTGGCTCAGTTTCGTTGTTGTCCTGTTCAAGTAATAGTATCATTTATAGGTAGTTGAGGGTACGTGTTCAGGTGGTTGGGGCGATGCAGGACATGGCGGTAGGCAGCGATGGATGTGGCAGTATAGTGAAGGACTTGACGGTATAGCGAAGGATGTGACGGTACGACGGGGATAGTGTGACTGAGGCTGGGACTCTCGGGGGCGCATATTTTTATATGCGGTGTGGCCCTTTTTATATCTGGTCGGGTACAGTAGGCAACACAAAATCGGCGATAGTGTGACACTGCCCGCGTGTCTTGACGCCATACTGCGACCTGCGCCGTGCGTCTGCCCCTTGGTATGCGTGTGATGGGAGGGTCCGACGCTAGCCACTGGCGTGCCTGTATGCCGGCACCAGTCGTTGGCCTATTTTTGCAGACATTTCATGAATGTCGCGGCATAAGGCCGTTTGATCCAGTTGACCGGTGCAGTGCATACACGTCTCCGTCTGCGCGCCGCGTGTGCTATGCATCCCGATAATCTCCACCACACGCTGTGCGTCTGCCCCGACACACGGCACTCGTCAAGTCGTGGTGCGTCGGCACTTAAGTCGTCGAAAAAGTCCCTAATTTCAAGAAAGCAAACTTCCATAAACTTAGAGCTATGTTTAAAGAAACTGACTGGAGCTTTTTAATTCAGAATAACGACATAAATACATCTTGGAAGTTATTCGAAGCCACTTACCTAAAAGCAGTGCAAGACTGCATACCATCGAAAATACGGCGTCCAGGCCATAATAATAAGCCCAAATGGTGGAATAAAGATATTTCAAACTGCCTGCTTGCTAAAAATTTGCTAATGATAGATTAAAATCCTCACAAAATTACGAAGAACGGCTGAAATTTGTAGAGCTACGACGCAAAGCCAAAAAGTTAATTAAGCAAAGTAAAAAGACCTTAGAGTTACATATTGTGAATCAAAGTAAAACAAACCCGAAAGAATTCTATAGTTATATCAGAAAGAAAAAAGTAGTTACTTCAACTGTTGGACCGTTAGTCGATGAAAATGGAGAATACACCAAAGACGAAGTACAAATGAGTAATGCCCTCAATACCTTCTTTGCATCAGTTTTTACAACAGAAGACCTCAGTGATATCCCTATGCCATCGCCGATTCAGATTGATAATTCAGATGTTCTAAGCAATATCACCGTTAAAGAGAGAGAAGTATTGAATTGTTTAGATAAACTCAAGGTAAATAAAACGCCTGGACCTGATACAATCTCGCCTAGAGTTCTAAAGGAAGCTAAGGATGAGCTCTCCAAACCACTGACATTACTATTCAATAAATCTTTGCAGTCTGGAACTATGCCCGATCAGTGGAAGCTAGCCAACGTAACACCGATATTAAAAAAAAGGCAGCAAATCCCTACCCAGTAACTATCGTCAAATTAGCTTAACCTCAGTTGTATGTAAAATGCTAGAAACGGTCATATGAGACAGGCTCGTAAATCACTAAGAGGAAAATAACATACTTAAAGATACTCAACACGGCTTTCGTAAAAAACGTTCCTGTTTAACAAACCTCTTAGACTTCTTCCACAATATCCTCAACCTCTACGATGAGAGTAAAGCTGTAGATATTATATACCTTGATTTTCAAAAGGCCTTTGACAAAGTTCCCCACAAACGTTTACTGCTAAAACTAAAAGCGCATGGAATACAAGACGGTGTGTTGAAATGGATAGAAAATTGGCTCAGCGACAGAAAGCAAAGAGTAGTCATAAACGGTAAGGCATCTAAATGGACCAATGTAAGTAGCGGGGTACCCCAGGGATCGGTACTAGGACCAATTCTCTTTTTAATTTACATCAATGACATAGATGAGGGTCTCACCTGTACAATCTCAAAATTTGCTGACGATACAAAAATCGCAAATAGCGTACTCTCAAAAGAACAAGTTGACGATATGCAACACAATGTAGATAAATTGTCATGTTGGGCCCAAATTTGGCAAATGAGTTTCAATGCGGATAAATGTAAAGTACTACATATCGGATACCTAAATGAGAAAGCAAACTATTCGATGAATGGCACTCAGCTTAAGAATGTAAACAGAGAAACCGATCTGGGAGTAACAATATCGAGTAACCTAAAACCGAGTCAACAATGTTCAGAAGTTGTTCAGAAGGCAAACAAAATAATTGGCTTTATAGGCAGGTCATTTGAGCATAAATCCAAAGAAGTTATCCTAACCCTTTACAATTCCTTAGTCCGCCCTCTTCTGGAATACTGCGTTCAATCCTGGTGCCCTTATTACCAAAAAGATATAAACAAGCTAGAACGAGTTCAACGTAGAGTTACCAAAATGATACCTAGCCTAAAGAACAAACCATACGAAGAGCGTCTTAGAGAATTAAATCTATTTCCTTTAACCCAGCGCAGATTAAGAGGTGACTTAATTCAAGTGTTCAAAATCATCAAAGGCATCGACAATATGAACTGTAGTAAGTACTTCACTATCGACCAATCTAATTACACGCCGGAAACGGTTGCAAAATTATTGGTAAATCTTTTAACTCACACGAATCTAAGAATTTCTTCTTCAATCGAGTTGTCAACTTGTGGAATGGGCTTCCCCGAAACGTTATAAACTGCATCACCGTTGATTCATTTAAACTCCGCCTAGACAAATATCTCGCATCAAACCCGCGACTGACTGCGTTTGTAAATGAATAACTTTATTTTATCCCCCCCTCAGTTACTAACCCATCTGTCCCCTACTAACTTCCTAATCCTGCCACGGACATTAGTTCCAGGGCAGTAATTCCCTTTCCAATGTTCGCTTACCCACTCTAAACCACTGTTTGGACACTTGATCCTCAGTGTTTTGGAGGACAAGCAACCTAGAAGGGTCACTAGATCTGTTGTTGCTTGATTTCCTTTGTACTCCTTTGTACTTTGTAGTGTGACAGGCCCTTAATGGACCTCAGGGTGGAGACGCTCATGAGCACTCCAGAGGAGGACCAGCTGCGTCGATGCCTGACGGCGACAAAACAAAAAGGTGGGAGGAGCCGGACTTCAGAATGCAGATCAGTGATGCCTGGGCCATTGACCAAGGAATAGGGCAAGACACACCTCTAATTAACCCAATTGGTAGATGAGCTGAGAGAGTGTTCCGCAAACAAAACGATGGTAATAGAAGGCTGAGACAACACACAAACACGCATTTTTAAGCCATTTCCCACGGTCCCTTCTCCAGCCTCTCCCCAGCCAGGCAACCTCCCACGCCTCTCTCCCGTGCACCGAGTCCCCCCATCGACTACGATTTGATCGATCTTCACTCACCTAGTCCCCCTACCGAGCACGACTTGATTGATTTATGCTTGACCAGTCCGTCACCACCAAGCATCTCGGATTTCCCCTATTCTGCATTCCACCACGAGAGTTGAACTATCCACGATGAGTAGGCCCGTCCCTATCCCTCCATAACCTACTCACCTACAATTGAGGAAGAAGTCTGCCAGAGCCTTGTTCATTCCGCCATCCCCAGAGGTAAAAAATACGCCCCAGAAACCTGCTAGGCTTTGCAGAAGTAGCGCCTACTGGTACAGAGCAAGCCAGAGGAAACGAAAGTCACAGCAGAAGTCGTCACAGCCCAGGTAACCACCCCAGAGCCAGAAATAAGAAAAGGGTGACCGTGAAGGAAGTAGAAGAGGCAATAGAAAAGCTCCATTTCCGAAGCGAAAACAGTGAAGACAGTGAAAAAGAATGGAAGAATACCCGGAATGTAAAAGGAGCAACCCCAGGCTACAAACCCCCAGAGTGTTGAGGGTGAGGTGCAACAATGCCAGTGCATCTTCAAAGAAAGAAGTAGCAGAGCCCAGCAGATCAACATTTAGGGTAGCACTTAGGGTAATCCTAAAAAAGGCAAAATCTAGGGGAATTGGGAAATCTTGGGGGTGTATTGCGTATTTTCTAGGGTATAATATTTTACATTAACAGCTGGAATTTTAATTTGAAAGCGAGAGACAGGGAATAATTATGTGAAGTTATCCATTAAATGTGAGATATATAATAGTTTCTTTCATCATCGTTACTATGGTTACGCTCAAGATGAATCGCGCCGTAGGAAGGTGGGACCAGTGGTGATATATGTTTTATAATGTTTGTATTTACTTGAGTAATTATATCTTTGAGTAAGTATAAAGCCGCTATCACACGGACAACTTTCACCAAGCATAACAAATTTGGCCAAATTTGGCCTAGCAGCTTGGCGTAATTAGCACACGGTACTTAGCAGTTTTGCCAGCAAAGTGAAACACACCAAGATCTATCATGAATTACTGACAAAAACATATGCTTTATGAAAGTGTCCTGTCTTCAAATTGAGTTTAATATCTTTAAATTAGTATGAATATTACGCTATAGTAATATAATTATCTTGCGCATGTCAAAATTCATCATTCCGACGAATCATTGTTGGGAAAACTAGGCTATAGCCTAGCCGCACTGGATGAGACTGCTTGCTCAGAAGTTATACACTTTAAAGTAGGCCTAATTTGTTGTTTTTAATGAACCCTTATCAATATATAGAACACAATATACTACCCACCTTACGAAAAACGCCAACTTGATATTGATAAGCTTTATGCATTATGGGTTTTATCGTAATATTAATCAATTATAGCATTATACTGTAGGCTACAGTACTCCACTGTGAACACCATGTGATTGTATGCAACACAGCTAATGTTTCATTGCATACTGCAGTATATTTTTCTATTAAACTGTTAAAATCTAGTCCTACCCGGGTATAAGTTAATTCCAAGCGTGAACTACCTGTAGCCTAACTACTAGCAGCCTATGTGTTAGTCTTAATATCTATCATATAAAACAAAATTAACAAAGTATGCCTAGGCACATTTTAATAATATAGAATAAAGCAAACATACCCCTATGAATGATAGCATTGATTAACACCTTACGAGCGGCCTATGCGGTTTATTTATATGTACCGCCCAGCGGGGTGTTTTTAGCCAAAATAGGGCTGTTTACGTGATCATTTTCATGCCTAAATAAGACCCAGAAACGTAAAACAAGTATCTATCCCTGAAAGGGCATAAACAGAGCTTTCGAATGACACCATAACGATCCTTTTATGATGGCTAGTTTTCTTGCAATAACCGTGCAACGCGAGTGCAAAAAGCATGTAATTAGGCACTTTCCCCATACAATTCCGTATATAGCGAGTGAGAGAGGGAGGGAGGAGGTGGGATTCGTGTCAGTAGGTTCGCCACGGTGGTCTGGAGCAGTCATACGCTCGCTACTCTCCTGCCACCACTTGTCTCTCTCTCTCTCAGCAACATTACGTGCTGAAACTGCCACACAACCTATGTCGAGCGCCGCCACATAGTCCAGCTTTATTTAACTCGACTTATGTTGCTCGCTGCTAATTAAGGGTTAAATTAGTTATAATATGATATAACATTGTAGCTAATTTAATCAATGCTATCATATTCTAACTAATGCTAACTTTATTAACCAATTAAATAATCATAATAGTAAAAAGTAAAATAATTATAAAATATTAACCAACCTATTATCAACTCTGCTTCTATTAACCCTATATATACAAGTACAAATATACTAAGAACAACACAAAAGAAAATATACGAAGACAAAAAAACATCGTCCTCGCCGGGTCTCGAACCTGCAACATCAGAATTATCAGATTCAAAGCGTTACCCGTTGCCGCTAGGCTAGCGCGACACCGGTAAGCGAGCAGTGGGACAGTTATTTGAGCGGAGTATGGCTCTTGCTATTGTACTGCAGCTTATCTTTGTCGTTTTATTGCAAAGTATTTTGAGATTAATACATCTATATAATATATATACCACTCAAAATTATATATTACAAAGCTTTAAAAACATGCAACGAGTACATTTAGGTCGGATTAGTGTTAAATAATGCCGAGGAGACAGCCATGAAAGTTGGGGAGAGTGATGCAACTCTACTTCACTCCATTTCTTGCTGTATTTTACGTAATTTACCGTTAAATATGTAACGAATCTTACAAAATAATTTAGCATTATATTTGTTTAGTCTTCCTCGCCCATACATCAGGGACAGGAGCCATAATAGCTTGTGAATAGACCATTGGAAAGAGACGAAATATCAGTGCGAAATATGGACAAAAGAACGTAGTCAAATGAGCTTTGGTTATTCAGCTAACTGTACATATAATATGATTGTTTCGGGTTTTAATATAATAATTTGTAAACTTTATAAGTAGTAGGCATAATTTATGCACACATTTCCGATTTATATATTTACATTGAAGTTCTATTTATCAGGAAGTATAGGTTTTATACCAATCCTTTCGGTGAGCATAATTTCGCCAAGCAATGATTAGTGAAAAGTGTTCTGGCTTTGCTCAGGGAAACGCCCTAGTTTGGAGTTTTCGCCAAGCAGCATGCTTGGCGAAATGTTGCTTTGCTCAGCGAAAGTTGCCCGTGTGATTGCCCCTTAACTCTAGCCTATAAGTAAAGATAATTTCTTAATTTGGTACACTTCATTTTCATTTGATTTATATCAATGACTCAAATTGGTATTATGTAAAACAATTAACCTAAATCAGCAACACTACCGTGGGAGTTTGTCGGACTCAGAGCATCGAGTTGCCAAATGCAGTTCTGAGTTATTTTTTTATGTAAACGATAATATTCTCTTGCCTCATTATTTCCTTTTTAATTCTACAACAGATTCTTATATGAGTTGGTTTAGCCTTTGTCTTGTGTGCCATTTACATGATTTCTCCGAGGGGGTGCCGAACAACGTGTTTTTTTACTGTATGTGTGTGTGTAGCAACTGCCTTAAGTTGTAGAAGGACTAAGGCCCTTGATTATCTGCACGCGTACACAACACGACATCGACTTCAGGACACCACTGAGACTGTGTATGGGCTTACTTAGGTTTAGCAGTCAACCATAGAAGCGGCCTGAAAGATTTGCACAGGCAGTTCCCCTTCACGTGTGAATATCAAGTCCGCCATTCTACAGCCTATAGTGTCAGCCTTCAGGTAAATAATTATAACTAGCACTCTTGAAAGTTGAAATATACCCTTATCTATAAGGTCGAAAGCCACTAGTGGATTTACCACTTCCATTACAGTTATTAGGTGTGCACGGGTCAAAATTTAGTGGAATACACACATTGTGAATGAGTGTGTTTAATCCTAATTGCCAATATCTGGGCCTGTAGCTAAATTATGACGCCTAACTTATTTTTGTCCTCAAAGGCCTAGCCTAAACTTACCTTTTTTTCTATAAAAATAAGTAAATATACTTTAAATGCAGGGTAAATCAGTGTTTGAGAACTCTAATGGAAATTAATTGAAAAGGGGCTGCTGAAGCACACAAAAGAGAGAGAGAGAAAGGGAAGTGTAAGGGGTGAGAGGAGTTTCTTGTTAAGCTATTACTTTCAAAGGTATCCTACTTCTTTATTATAATCTCCCCCTTTCTTGCTAGTTGATATTTTTAATCCTTCTTTTTTCCTAGCTTTCCCAAAAAGGGAAGAAGCCGATACAAAGGCGTGGCTGGGGTAGGAATACCCGGCCGACCCCACAAGACGAAGAAGAACTTATGCTAAACCTATGATACCTCCCTATCTATTTTGATTATATTGCAATTATGATTGTGTCTGCAAATGTTGATACTTTCATCAACAAATGCACAATGCTTCTAACTAACCGCTGCACTAATTTAGAATGAAATAGATACATAAAAGCTAGAGAGAAGGAATTACATATACTTATACAATATACAGTATGTTCGGGAACTCTCCTGTCAAACTGATCATAGCATGATCAGCTAATCCTATGAAACTCTTTTTTCTTCTAAATAATCATATAATTACTGAGATAATTGCCTCGACATAATTGTAGCAAAATCAGGATAATTTCTACCAAAACAAAGTATGGATTTCACCGTCATAAAGACAGGACACTTATATGTGATAACATAGACTACAGTAGATCTGGACTGGACACGGAAATGGAACTTTGCAGTAAGGGACCTAAAATCGGAGAACGAACCTCTAAGTTCGAACCGCGAATATCACATTTTCGCGGTTTCGAGGATCAAACTTGGGGGTTCGTTCTCCGATTGTGGGTTCCTTACTGCAAAATTCCATTTGTGTGTCCAGTCTAGATCTACTGTAGTCTATGGTGATAATTAAAGAAAATATAACTTGACAATGTACATTTATGATGTTGTTAACTACATTTTAGTTAGGTAAAAGTAGCTACAAGCTAGCAACAATTATTTCGTGGAAATGGCAGTGCTGACTGCATCACTCGTGAAGATGAAAATGTAAAGTCCAAGGATAATAGAAGTAAGGATAGAGCTCATAAAGGAGCTCCCAATTGATCCCTAGTCTTGACCAAGCACCCCTGAAGATGGCTCTGCCATCGGTGGTATATCGTCTGCACACTTACAATGTCACTGGGAGCTGCCAGATGGCGTGGCGGCAGATACAAACATGGTATCAAAACAACACGGTCACAGGCTCACAGCTGTGTTGTTTATGGAAAATACAAGGCGGAAGCAAAGGAAATTCATATATCACTTCTTTCCCAAAGGTAAGGTGAAGTGCTTAGTCACAAGTAGAGGGTATCTACGAGTATACAGTATACAGTATATAGTATACTCACATACAAGTATATAGTATATCATGGCTGACTGAATACAACATTTCAGAGACATCATCTTGGCAAATAGCTGACCCATGAATGCTGGCATTTGTATCATTACAGATGTTTTGTTATGGCTCAAGAACCTTGACATCAAACTGAAGACGAAAACACCTGATCAACTGAACAAGTCCCGTGTTGTGTGAAACAGCCACTTTTAAGATGACCAGTATAGCGGTGTTGGCCGTCTGACGTCTGATGCTCAACAATTTACAGATGTTTTAAATAATATAAAAATAGCGTAATCTAATCTCGTTGTATTATATGCCATGCACTTGATCGGTTAGCTTTAATGTAAGACATACCCTTAATTTTATGTTCTTTGTGTGTGTGGAGTGTGAGGTTGGAATTACTTGCTTATAGAATATTATTCATATTAAAAAACAATAAACGGTAGTGGAGAAATTCCCCTAGCATTGTATTGTGCTGCAGTGGTCGACCTGAATAGTAAACATGCAACACCGAGAGAACATATATTTATAAACACGTACAACATGAGGCAAAAGATATGTTCCACACTTGACAATGTTGTTGCTGAAGGGATGTGTAGCCTATATCTATTAGTGTATGACGTGTATGGGTAGAGAGCTGCAGAAACATATAATTCTCGAGAGATAGTCACTGGGATGATTGCTGTGGTTGTCTCGCATATTCCTTCGTGAGAGATAATTACGTATCGGTATGTCTTTATTTACTCCTCACCAATTAAGCAGTGCAAGTAATATTAGGACCTGTATGAGTCACAGTGTGTGTGCGTTTGATTATTTACTTTTCAGTAAACGTACGAGCACTATGGGGAGCATATATGGACGAAATCCATACAGGTACTGATACAAATTTGAATGTAAGGAACAACATCAATACAAGATATAGACGTTGAGTAACCTACACATATAACAAATGTATTATAATATTATTAGATAAAGTATTTTATACCGAAAAGGGTAAAGGTTGCTTCACAAATACTAGATTGTATAGGCTACATGGAATGTAGCACAATATATTTAGTTGTAGTATATGGACTATACTGTAGGACAATAATGATAATGACAATATGGGGATTACAATTAAAACATCATGAGTGACAACAGTATCCTACTATTTAGATATAGGCCTATAAGAGTGTTACGATCCAGGTTCTCAAAGACACAGGGCCTTCAACATTGGACTAGATAATGGCAAAATGAAACAACGGGTAACACTAGATCCAACCCCTGCCTTAAACACTGGAAAACAAACACACCATTACCGCCCTGAGGTCGTGCCTGGACAACGAGGTATCCTATGACTCGGTAACTGGTGCACACACACTAGGCTGACGCTCGATGAAACAGCCTATTCTCAAACAGTAAAAGATTACTCGATTAGGTTACACAAAGAAAAGATAGTTAACGTGATTAATTAACGTTACGGTATGATACTCAAATAACTGGCACTCCTGTATTAAAGAAAGTGCAATGCTAGTCCTGCAACATCAACTGGAAACTTCTGAAATAACGTCTGATGCTGGGAAGATGTTCGTGAAGAATCTTGAACAATTATAATGCAGAATACGGGTCACAATAAATGCTTAGGACATATAGTAATAATGGACAGGCAAATAATAAAGACTGGCGCAAAGGTAGTAATGCTCGACAACTAAAGAAATGCTTCGTGACACAACGCAACAGCCTACTAGGGTTGTGCAAGCTCAACAACAACCTCGGCTCAAAAGTGCAGTGACTAATAATGTAGCATACATATAAGAATGGGGGCTTATCTCTAACCAGTGTCTGCGCAGATAATAAAGGCTAGCTGGGGTATCAAGGCAGGGCAACAAAGGGCGAGCATGCGGCTCGTAGCCTAACGTTGTCCGAAGGTGGTATAATGAAGATTACGTTATATGACGGGGATGCTCTCTTGATAAATCTAGGTCTCTAGTACCTAGTTCTATCCTGGCGATCCCTCAGAAGTCAACACAAAGAGGCATCACTATGTTGTGAGGCATAGGCTATGGCCCTCTCACACCACAGTGCTGTGCTCGCAAAGTAAACCCACCCGAAGACAACCTAGGCTTCCACAGTACCTGTCGCTGTCGTGCAGGGCTTAGCTAACACTGCACACATCGGAGACAACGACACAGTAACCTTACCCCTAGTCTAGCTTTAAATAACCCAGCAGAATCACTCAACACCTTGCCAGGGAGACATATACCGGTCTACAACCTTCCCGAGAGAGGACACACACGGAAAAGTCCGTCTCTCCAAACCTCATTAAAGCCTAATACATGGAAATATCTGAGAGCTTCGCGTACAATACGACCCTGGCCGACGGTGAACTGTCCTATGCTGAAACCAGAAGCTGGATGTTGAGTTTAATAAGAGAGTTGGAGAACATGAGAGAACGGAGAATTCGATAGAATGAGAAAAGTAGTATGCAAGCAGTGAGCGAGTCATGGGGGACAGAGACATTCAAGATCTGACAAGAAGGATGTAGGAAACGATACGCGGTGTCAGGCACAAAGACTCTGAGCTGGTTAAGAACACAACTCGCCGCCGCGATGGGCAGGGGACTAGATTGACTCACCCGGCCGTCCAACATGTCTCGTCAGCGCCTCCAAGCGAGCCGCGGCCACAGCTCACCCTCGCTGCCAGGTGTACTCCCTCACCCTCTCTCGCTCGCCTCCACACAAGCAACATTTATATTATAGCGAATATCAAATATAAGGCGCGGTCACATAGACCAAAACAAAGACCATTTCTAGACTGCGTCTGTGGCAACACGAATCCCTAATGGAAAATACCTAAAGCAAGATCATCTTAGGACAACTGTAAGCCCATCCCTACATCCACACCCACCCCCCCTCCACCTGGCTGAGCGCTAGCGAGCTCGCAATGCCCCACGCAACCATTCATGCCAGCGCCGGGAGGCGTCACAGACCCCCCCCAAGATATTGGGGACACTCGACCATGAGCCCATATCTGATACAGGTGGCAGAATGTCGCTAGGAATCTTGCCACTCTCCTAACCACATCTGCCACTCATGGAATGCCACAAGCTCATTCTCCTCAAAACAAATACAAGCAACATTTATATAAAATACAACAATCTTATCACCCTTCCTGGACATAATACATTAATTCATAACATTGTGCTCCCAGAGCGAGCTTTAAGAAGAACAGCCTACTGAGGGAAAACTCATCTGCACTCAGTACTCAGCTACAATATTATCTTAAAATTCAATTATTAAAAAGAAAAGAGTTTTTATTTATTTTTTTCATATTTTATTTTAATGTTGTTTTTTGGCCCTTTGGGCTACTTTTTTTTTTTATAAGAGTTTAGTTCCTAATTTTCGTCGAATCAAAGCCAAACAACCTCCTGCCTGCGAATACGGCTGATGCTAACACACGCGAGCCAACACAGCACCACGCGCTTAAAAATACACCGCGAACCAAGACAGGGAGGACGCCCCCCTATAATCCCAAAACATACTGTGGTAGCGCTACCCCATGCATCCTCCACCCGCGACAATAACAGTCCCGCAATCATCATTCTCATTCAACCCCCCGGCCAATATGGCGAAATGTCTAAGTTGTACTCTTGCAACATGAGCGACGAATCTAGGTCAGGCCTCATATTCCGGAGTTCGTGGAATTGATTTGGAGGAATTTAAGCGGGTGGTGGTCGGTATACACTATCCCGACTGGCCCATAGGCAGGAACATAGACCTCAAAGTGTCCTGCAAGCGCCAACGACACGATTGCCAGCAGTTCCCTTTTCAAACAAACCGAATATTTTTTCTGTGCTGAATTAAATTTCTTTGAAAAGAAATCCTGACTGGTCATGTCTCATGACCCTTCCTTCGTCTGTCTGCAAAAGTACGGCACCCGCACCCTACTCCGCTGGCATACAGTCACCCAACTGAAAAATCGCGTCGTTCACATTCCGGGGCCCTGAGGAGAGGGTGGAGTGCATAAAAGGTGTTTACACTACTCGACACGCCTGCTCCACACTCAGGTGCCCAGCGGAACTTTTTATCTTTGGCTAGTAGATCTGTCCAAAGGAGCTAACCACCTAGAATAACCTCTTATAAGGCGGGCGGTAATACCCAATCATGCCCAAAAATCTCCTGATCTGCCGCTTTGGTGGTACAGCCTGGGGAACAAGTCGAGAGGCCGGTATCATTCTGTTGGGGCGGGCTCACCTGCCCTAACCCAACCACAAACCCCAGATACTGCACCGTGGCTTGCACAAAGTCCCGACTTGCCCAGATTAACCACCAAGCCTGCTTTACTAAGTTGACTAAATAAGGCTTTCTATGGGCTCACAGTGACTTTTGGAAAATCGTTGTCATAAATGATCACGTCATCAAGGGAGACAGTACAGTTTGGGATGTCTGCTTACGATGTCGTTCATTAAGCTCTTGAAAGTGGCCGTGGCATTTTTCAGACCATATGGCATCACGTTGCAACGGTTAAAGTACTGCCATCCCACCACAAAACCCCACACCTCTTTAGCCCTCTCAAAACCGAGACTCTCTGCAGGTACTTCGCTTGCCGCGAACAAAAACCTCTTGCGGGTAACCATACCGCGAGCAATACAAGAGCAGGTTCCGGACAACAGTTTTCGCCGGTGTCCATTTCTCATTGGATATGCATCAGGATAACGAGTGGCCACATCCATGATCGTTAATAGAAATGTATTACCGGCACTAGTAGGGGGTAGGGGTCCTACCATATCAATGATGACCTTACTGAAGGGCGGTCCACTGACAGGAATGGGGTGCAACGGGGGCTCTCGGAATTGTTTGGTTCGGTTTTCCCAACCCTCTGGCACGTATGACACCTTGCTATCCAGGTTACCACCTGGGCCTGCCCCTTCAACCCCGGCCACCAAAACAATTTTTCTAAAGCCGCCACCCGTTTTTTCTCAACCCCTAGATGTGCCTGCCAGTGGTATGTCATGGCGCCAACCTCAGTAGGCTAATCCCCTGCCACTCCCGTGTCACCACCAACTGGTCCACTACTCCGGACCCCTCTTGCCAACTACGTTTTTAGGTTCTTGAAAACGCCTATAGAGGATGCATTCTAAATACAAAAAATCTCCTGGCTGTGCATCGCCGTCCTCCGTCGAGCTCTACAGCTCTCATTAGCACACGTTTGGAGCTCAGGGTCCTCTAGTTGCAACCGACGAATATCTGGAGGGTGCCAAGCGATCTAACTGCTCCCGGAACAATGGCTGACCTTCCCCGATACTGTGCTGGTCCCTCTGTCTCTCTTCGCTGTACATAACGTTGCTGTCCACGTGGAGACTCGGCATGCCCATGCCTCGTCACTCTCGATGACAGGCCCAGGGGCTACTCCAAGAATTAAGTAATGGTGCTAATACTGAATCACCCAGGAGAGCCGCCGAGTCAAAACTCTTACAAACCAACTCCATCTTTAGCCTCCTCCTGTTGATCGTTCCTCCGCTGGTCTGAAGACGGAGGACTAGGCTGTGACACTTTAGCTCTGCCCGCGCTCGGGTGACAAACACACGCCATGGGTTGTGTCATGGCACCGCTCGACCCACTCTTGCTCTTCCCTACTCACGTCCGGCCGTCCATCTCGGCAACGACTAAGGGTAGAACCTCAGACGCGGGCATTGCAACGTCGTTGCCGGAGAAGAAGGTCGACGCCCTCACACTAGGCAGTTTCTCCACAATCCCGACATCCAATGTAACGTGCCACACCATCCACCTTCAACTCCAACCGCACCAGCGGGTATGACCGAGTTGCATTAATACCCTGCACGCACCACCACCCGAGCCGCGTTTATAGGGTAGCCATTCAAGTTTTTCATCAGAGTCTGGAGAAGCACCTGTATCACGCAAGACCTCTACTCCATGCTTGCGCCCCGCCCACATCACGCTAACCCCGCCCTCTATGGTCGCAAACAACATCCTGAGCAGGGTTCGAGCCTCCCAGGTGCTTGCTGCATTGGCTGTGCCTCAGCCTTCTGACGAACTGCCCCGGGCAAACTCAGATGACTCTTCGGAGACACACCACTGTTGCAGGCCAAAGACACAGACGCTGCTGTAGGTGTTTTGCTAGGACAGACTCTTGCAAAGTGCCCGTGTTTGTTTGTAATTCCCCCTTTTTATGACAATGATAACCCTCCAACTCCCCTTTGGGCTTCCCTTGGTACTGGGAAGGGCCCGGCCACCTTCTTGAATGGGACGGTGCTAGTCTTGTGGTCAGTATTGGTATCATGGCTCTTGTACTTGGGTGTGCATAAAGGTATAATCACTAACTCGGGGGGGTGGGGCATCACGCCCCTTGTTACCTGCCTCAACTACGCTGGGCAGACCCGCTACCCCACGAATTGAGTGATATCCGGAGGTCAGCCACTCTCCGCTGCCTCCTGTAGTGTTGTTGGTTGCTTTTCTTTCAGGTTTAACGTCAGGTCCGCCGCCGCTGCATTTGAAAAACTGTCCTAAAAGCACCAACTGTTTTAATGATCGTCAAACGTAGTATCTGTCTCCGACCTCTCTCAGCCAATTCCCAAAAGCATCGGACAGGCTTCCCGGGCATGTTCCAAAAAGGGGCTCTCCCGACCCTTGGTAACACCCCGG
>CM064496.1:24658505-24724442 GCA_032716605.1 Paralithodes platypus | reverse complement strand
TTTGATTCGCAATATGTAACTCAAAGGTCTTTTTACTTTGCTTAATTAACTTTTTGGCTTTGCGTCGTAGCTCTACAAATTTCACCCGTTCTTCGTCATTTTGTGAGGATTTTAATCTATCATTAGCAATTTTTTTAGCAAGCAGGCAGTTTGAAATATCTTTATTCCACCATTTGGGCTTATTATTATGGCCTGGACGCCGTATTTTCGATGGTATGCAGTCTTGCACTGCTTTTAGGTAAGTGGCTTCGAATAACTTCCAAGATGTATTTATGTCGTTATTGTGAATTAAAAAGCTCCAGTCAGTTTCTTTAAACATAGCTCTAAGTTTATGGAAGTTTGCTTTCTTGAAATTAGGGACTTTTTCGATGCTACTATTTGGTTCGTTACTAGTAAACTTTAAAGTGAAAGTTATCGTACGATGGTCGCTGTTACTGAATTCATCACCAACAATCAAATTCTCTATTAATTCTTCTTTTGTTGCAAGTACAATGTCAAGTACGTTATTACCACGGGTTGGCGTTCGAACAAATTGATAAAGCGAACTCTCTTGCAAGTTCGTATACAAGTCATGTCCGGAGTGTGAAGTAAGAGTATCGCCCCACTTGGTCACAGGTAAATTAAAGTCGCCAAAAATTACGGTATCTTGTGAGTTACTTACATCTGCAATTTGTTCGTAAATTTCTTGGTCAGTTTGCACTGATTGAGCTGGAGGTCTGTGTATTAACGCAAGTATTATTTTTGTACCTTTATTATTCTTTATTAGCACACAAGATGTGTCGACGTTCACAATTTGAGGTTTTGACACGAGGGTCGGGTTAAGACTTTCTTTGATATAAAATAAAACGCCACCTCCATTTTTATTTATTCGGCTGTTCTCAAACATTACATAACCGGGAAGTGAATACTCTGCTAAAAGTCTGTATCTTGTGTATTGAGCCAAGATTCTGTTATGCCAATCACATCATAATTTTCTGTAAACACTAGTTCCTCTAAATCTGAAAATTTATTGCGTATGCTACGAGCGTTTGCATAGAAAACCTTTAAAGTTGCGGTTTTAGAACTCGCAAATCGTTCTTTCATCGAATTTTTGGTTCTGGTCGGATCTACATTTACATTCATGGCTGTCCTCGGTCCTCGCTGTTTTCGGTCCTTATCGCCGGTGGTCCTCGTTTGCCTCTGTTTTTTTCTTGGCGTTGGAGGATTTATGTCACTGCTGCTTCTTCTCGGATGGCGTTTTTTGATCCATGGCTGCGGACTGCGTCGTGTAGGAGACGACCCATGCGTGCTGAACCCACAAGGTTTAGATGAGTGCCATCCTTGCGGAACAGAGTAGGCTGGTTGTAGAAGTTGTCCCAGATGTTGATGAATTCAACTTCTTCCTTCAGACACAAATATTTTAGTCGGCTATTGTGCTGACGGCCTTGTCGTAGAATTTATCAGGTGCGTCGATCTTGGGGAGAATGCCTGAGATGATGATATTCCTTGACTTGTTTTTGTAGTGCTGGATCATCTTGCGATATTTCTCCATCAACTCTTCGGATCTGGTGCGCATGACGTCATTTGAACCAGCATGGATGACAAAAAGGGTATTTCATTTGCATCCTTTGTGGTATCTTCGAAGGCTTCCACAATGGCGTCCAGTCCAGCTCCTGGGATGCAAAATCTTTTTCGTTGATTTGGGACTCTGTCGCAGAACTCTTCGACCTGTCCTCGTAGGATGGAATCCCCAACGAGCCTGGTCTCTTCTGGTTCGTCTCCATCTCTACCATATCTCAAATCTGTTTGACATTGTGACTGGTAGATGAGACCTTTTCTGCGTTGGCCGTGCACCGTTCCTCACTGGTGTAAATCCGGAAACCTGTGGTGGCGGGACTCTACGTAACAGGTCGGGGATAACTAAGGTGAACAGGGCACTGTCTGGTTTGATGTCGGCTCAGGTTCGTCAGAAGCATCTGCTGCAGTGTCCTACTGCAGGTGTTGGATTGTTGGCAGATGACGTTGGGGCGGTGGTGGATGCTGGAGTTGAAACAATTGGAGTTAGTGATACTCCAACGTTGAGTGTTACAAACTCTTGGAGTGATTCCAGCTTCCTGGTGAGGGCGTTGAGCTTGTTGTGGGCTTCATCCAATTTTGCTGTCAAATCCTCTCGTTGCTGGCAGAGTCGGCAGACTTGTGGATCGGCAGGAGCAAACATGGAAGCACCAAACCTACCGGCGCAGTTCGTACAGGCACGAGGCATGGTGACGATCACTTTCTTCAGATCACTTCACTCACTTAAAAACACTTAACTCACTTTAAAAACACTAAACTCACTTTAAAAACACTAAACTCACTTTAAAAACACTAAACTCATTTTAAAAACACTTCACTTACTTAAATAGGCCTAACCGAAAACAACAAATTTTAAATACACACAACTAGGTTATCAGCGGTGATAGCCTAACCGAAAATTAAAACAAATCAAAATTAAATTTGAATACGCAGTGATAGCCGAACCGAAAACAATTTTATGTTTATTTAAACAGAAATAGGCCACCAGGGGTTATAGCCTATCCTAACCGAAAACAAAAATTATGAAATACCGGTACGCAGAAATAGGCCACCAGCGGTGATAGCCTAACTGAAAATTTAAAAATTGAAGTACGCAGAAATAGGCCACCAGGGATGATAGCCTAGACTAACCGAAAACAAAAATAACCGAAAACAAAATTATCAAATACCGGTACGCAGAAATAGGCCACCAGCGGTGATAGCCTAACTGAAAATTTAAAAATTGAAGTACCGTACACAGATATAGGCCACCAGGGATGATAGCCTAGACTAACCGAAAACAAAAATAACCAAAAACAAAAAAGTATGAAATATGCAGAAGTAGGCTACCAGGGGTGATAACCTACCTAAAAAAGCTAAACAAATATATATATATATATATATATATATATATATTGTTACGTATCTTGATCCTCAAGTGGTTAACTTGATGAATCTAGATAGCACAGAGATATATATTAAGGTATCAGTCAGCTGAAGGCAAAACAAAAGTAAAATCTAATAAAATAATTTCCTGTTGTTGGGCTTCCTTTCCTTTTGGATCTTAGGACGTAGTATCCTTTATTGACTGATACTCTTTAATTATGAAAAATACTGAAACTAATTAAAGTCATGTAGTATTTATAAAGAATATTATTAAACCGAAGCTTAGTAGGCTATGGTTATGAACCGAATAAGTTATAGCTAAAGAAGGACTATTAATTTTATAAAAAGTCTTGAAAGATAAATATTAAAGTAAGAATATTTCTGTCTCTTACCCTCTTTGAAATGAATAGATAGTTTTCTTATGTCCTTTTATTTATATTTAATGTAATATTCTTGGTTCTTGTCTTACGTTAATAGTATTATCTTATTATTATCATCAGGAGTAATATCAAAGTCACATAAAAAGTTAGATATATATTTAATAATTAGTTAAATGTATTTCTTAACCACGTAACATTGAGGTTTGATTATGAGTAAATAAAGTTACAGGATCGTTTCATGATTCGATTCAGGTCTCACTCAAATAATATGAAAAGCAAAATATAATATTTTGAAGCAAAAGAATTTTCTTCAGCTTAGAACATCACTAGAAGTAATATTAACACAGCCATGTTAGTCTAAGGCGATATTACTAATACGAGACAATAGCATCACCGTACTAAGCACCATTAAGCACTGTAAGCTTAATTCAAAGAAAATGAAAGAACTCGTAAGTATTAATATAAAACAATAGTATTACTTTCATCATAACCCAATTACTTAAAGAGTTGCTTT
The DNA here is from genome assembly GCA_032716605.1 of Paralithodes platypus. Classification (NCBI taxonomy): domain Eukaryota; kingdom Metazoa; phylum Arthropoda; class Malacostraca; order Decapoda; family Lithodidae; genus Paralithodes; species Paralithodes platypus. Next base: position 24,720,629 of record CM064496.1, on the reverse strand, counting down.
AGTCCACAAGTTAGTCAACTAAATAGTTAAGTACATAATAATAGCGTTAACGTTAATTCCCAATCAAATAGTTAAACACATTACACACATTAAACACATCACGTTAATTCCCAATCACATATCTCACTAACCAACATAACATAAGTGTTTACACCGAACACACTTAACACACATTTATATAATCTGACTGACAGTCACAATCCCATTATAATACTTCACCCCGTCTTCCTCCAGCTGCAAGTTCACCTTCCCCAACTCCAAATGAGACTGATTTGAAATGCCCACAACTCGGGTCTTATATACCAAACAATGATGGTGTAGGAACGAATCAGGAGGCGAGTGATGGTGCGCGCTCCAATCATAGCTCCTCGAATCACATAACAGGTGTGTCGTCCCCTCACAGCTCCTGGCGTCGATCATACGTCATAGCATCGGTCATAGAGGTATGGGGCGAGCTGGTATGGGGCGAGATGGTTTGCCCACTCGCTCGTTCGCTCGCTAGTCTGCTTCACCACTTGGGTAGTTTGGCTCCTTGAACTCTAATTCTAACTCTTAAATTAACATACAGGGCTCCGTATGTCAGAATATATATATATATATATATATATATATATATATATATATATATATATAATAGAATATGTAACTAAATATACAATTCACCAAATAGAGATTATATAAAAATAAAGTGTAACTGCACACAAGGGGTTAATATACTGTATCAACAGATGGCACTGGTGTCACTGTAGGCTAGTCAAGCAGGATTATATTTAGATAAACAAAGTTATCAGTCAAAGGTTACTACAAGATCATGCAAGCAACAACTAAAATTACTGATATATATAGATGCAGTAGGATACTGAATACGATAACTACTAGAGTTAATAAGAAAATACAAAGCTAGGTCGATTAGAGGTGGGCGTGCGTCGTCTGCTACAAGCTAGGATAACAAATGTAAACAACAATGTTTATCAGTCAGAAAAGCAATAAAATAACATGCACGGCAACTACAGAACTATGTGGAGGTTAAACAAGCACTTAACTACTGTTCATGCAATGAATAAAGGGAATTGGGATATGAAATACTCAAATTAGGATCGAGTTTTCTCAGTGGCGATGCGGAGCTGTTGGCGATGCTAAAGCCGGCGGGTGAATGATCAAGGTGAATGATCAAGGAATGATCAAGTAATCAAGGGGACGAATCAACGGTGGCCTCATATCGGGGATATCGTATTGATTCATGATGAGCGTCCCAGGTTATATTTGAAGCTTGGTAGGATTGTCAATTTGTTCCAGGGCATTGATGGTCATATTAGGGCTGCTAGATTACAGACTTCGGCTGGGATTACTATTCGCCCAGTCGTAAGGTTTTACCCCTTTGGAGCAGGATGTAGAACTGCCTGATGATACCGGTAACTCTACTGATATACCTCCACATGAGAGTGCTGATGACAGTGCTCCTTAGGGTGGTGCTCTAAGATTAACCAACGTGATCTTTGAATCTTTGATATCCTTTTTTGTATATAGCTACTGTATATTGTTTTTGGTGGCAGGTAGTATGTCGGGAATAGTGTGATGATCACAACAGTTTTGAGTCCAATTGGGTATTTGAATTTGGCGGTATTGTATAGCAAGTACGATTTCGGCAAGTTCTTTATGTACTATAGTTTATAATTAAGTGTAGGTTAAATATTAACTGTAATGCATAAATATTTACATCAGCTCTAGATGTATCATGAAACCAAATCATAGGTTATAATTATTATGAGCCGGCAGTCATTATGTAACTTCGCGAAGCGACAGAACGCTGGCCCTCAGTCTCTCAAAATCAACCATACGATCAACAGCTCCCCCCGGCCCTGACTCAACCTATAGTTCACCATGTGCTACCATTATTAATCCATATCAACAGTCCTACATCACCAGTCCTCTAAGCTAAGTTCATTGTATCGATATTGTATTATGTGAACATCCTACATGTCATGCAAATGAATTAGCCGTGTGTAGAGGACCGAATTCCACTCATCGAATTCTTAATTTGGTAATTATTAAATAACTATTTGTTGGGATAATTTCATATACCAGTGAGTTAGAAAATTAACCTATCTATCTAAATTCCCTACAAAACCAAATCTATAACTCCATAAGGAAACCTCCCAAACGGTTTACCTTTACAATAAATTAATTAAGGAGACTCACAAACGTCATCCTAACATGGTGTCAACGTCATCATAACATGGTGCAAACAACCTCATAACATAAGTCACTGGTATATAGAAAGGTAGACAGATTGAACATAAACTCATATTAAGAGCAGCACTTTATTGACAAAGTTTCTCTTAAACCTAACTAAGTTGTAAGTGACACGTTTCTATAAGGTGCTCCTCAAATTGGGTAGATATTCAAACTGTATAATACTGTTTAACTTCAAAAAATGGTTATTACCTATTCAAACCCCTGGCTGTACTGTCGTGAACTCACTCTTCTGTCGACCTAGTGATCGTTGAGAGCTCTATCAACTGAGTTAAACCTCATTTAAAATTATTTTTACGTCAAATTATTATATACAATTTTAACTTGTCAAATCTATGGAATGTTGTTAAATTTAGTGGTGTCATTATTATTTAACAGTTGGTTAGAAAGTTCGTTTTTCAGCTTATTTTTAATTATGTTTGATGAAGTCATAATTGTGTCAGAAGGGGGTTGGTAGGATTCAAATTTATGTAAATAGTAGGTTTCTACAATTCCTGATAATTTTTAATTTGATTTATAGTAATAATAGTTTGCTTAAAACCAGTCTTCCAGTTTTCCCTAATTATATTTTATATTTGCCATGCCCACGATGATAATTGCTGTCATACACACCACCAACAATACCGCGCTAGGACACAAACACACACACACACTCTCTCTCTCTCGCTCTTCACCTACCCTCTCCCTACTCCTCTCCCCTTTCCCCCCTCTTCCACTACATAAATGTGTCTCCTATTCCCTTCCCATCGTCTCTTTCTCTTTCATCCACCTTCCCTTTCCCTCTCCCCCTCCCTCGCTTTCCCACTTTCATTTTATATATATGTCTCTCCTGTTCCTTTCCCATTCTCTCTCTTTCCTTCTCTCTATCTTCCCTTTCCCTCTCTCCCTCCCTCGCTTTCTCCCTCTCCCTTCTCTCTCCACCTTCCCCTTTCCCCCTCCCTCTCCTCATTCTTCTCCCTATTCTTCTTACCCCCACCCTCTCTTTCCCCGTCATCCATTCCCTACGTCCTACAATATATTGAATTATTTATTTCTCATATCTTCTTTCTGTCATCCATTTTTCCCTTCTACCTTCCTCTTCCTTCTTTTTTCCTCCTTACCTTCCTTGATTTTCCAGCTACCTAAATGTCCTTCCTTCATCCACCCTTAGTTCGCTTCTTTCTTCCCTTCCACCCCGCCCACCTTTCATGCTCTCTTCCCCCACTCCTTTCTCCCTTCATTCCTTTCTTCTTCGTTAATTCATTCATTCCTTGCTTCCTTTCCTACCCTGCTGTTCACTCCTTCCTTCTGTAGTTCCCCTTTCTTTCATTCCATAATTCTTGCCTTACTTTTGTTTACTTCGTTGCCTCGTCCTTTTCTTGTTTTCCTCACTCTCTCTTCCTCCCTTCCCTCCTTCCTTCCTTCCTTCATTCATTCCTTCATCCATTCATCCTTCCTTCCTTGCTTGCTTCCTTGACTTTTTCTTTCTCTCCTGCATACTTTTCTTTCAATTCTACTGCTTTTCCTTACCTACCTCCTTACTTCGTTCCCTGGTTTGCTTAGTCTTACTTTATCTTATCTTTGGATTCTTCCTTCCTTTCTTCCTTTTATTATTTTCTTTTTCACTCTTTCTTTTACTTCGTTCCTTGTGTCTTTACTTTCCTCTATCCTATCTTTGTATTCTTCCTTCCTTCCGTTCTTTCGTTTATCCACTTTCCTTTATCCTCTCTTTGGATTCTCCCTTCCTTCCTTCCTTTCGTTTATCCATTCAATGCCTATTTATATCCCTTCCTGCTTCATTTCTTCCTTTTCCATCGCTGTCCTCATTTATTCACTCCCTTCTTGCTTTCCTTCTTTCACTCTCTCCTTCTTTCACTCCCATCCTTCCTTCTTTTACTCCCTTTATTTCATCCTCCTTTCACTATTTATCTTCATTCATTCCTTCTTACACGCCTTTCCTTCCTTCTCTCACTCCCTCTCTTGACTGCCTGCCATCACTACTTCCTTCCCTCCTTCTTCTGATCCCTTCTTTCCCTCCTTCTCCTTGCTTAACATCCTCTTTCTTATAACCACTTCTTCCTTCCCTCCCTCTACGTTGTTACTTCCTTCCTTCCTTCCCATCCTTTCATATTCTCCCTCACTCTGCAATACTTTTCCTCAATCTGTCTAACCACCAATATTGCAACTATGATGCAGACGAGAAGCTTTATGAAGATCCATCTAATTTTAACTCTGTCAATATTCGGTGAAGCGTTTTTATAAATTTTCTTCTGGCTACTGTTAGACGATTTTGTTAATCTTAGCTAGACAGTCTTCCGTTGTTTCCAGGTACCATTTAAGTATTTATCATAGAATGGGAAAACTCACAGTGTCGTGAACAGACAATTGGAAAACTAAACCCTCTATTAACCCCTTGAGCACCAGCGACGCGCGTTATGCATCGCCTATGTATGTAACACATGATCCATGTTGACTAACCAATACAAACTAAACCCACTATTAACCCCTTGAGCACCAGCGACACACGTTATGCATCGCCTATGTATTAACACATGATCCATGTTGACTAACCAATACAAACTAAACCCACTATTAACCCCTTGAGCACCAGCGACACACGTTATGCATCGCCTATGTATGTAACACATGATCCATGTTGACTAACCAATACAAACTAAACCCACTATTAACCCCTTGAGCACCAGCGACACACGTTATGCATCGCCTATGTATGTAACACATGATCCATGTTGACTAACCAATACAAACTAAACCCACTATTAACCCCTTGAGCACCAGCGACACACGTTATGCATCGCCTATGTATGTAACACATGATCCATGTTGACTAACCAATACAAACTAAACCCACTATTAACCCCTTGAGCACCAGCGACGCGCGTTATGCATCGCCTATGTATGTAACGCATGATCCATGTTGACTAACCAATACAAACTAAACCCACTATTAACCCCTTGAGCACCAGCGACGCGTGTTATGCATCGCCTATGTATGTAACGCATGATCCATGTTGACTAACCAATACAAACTAAACCCACTATTAACCCCTTGAGCACCAGCGACACGCGTTATGCATCGCCTATGTACTGTATGTATCGCATGATCCATGTTGACTAACCAATATTATGACACGAACAATACTGACCACAAGAACGAAAAAAATATATCTTATGGTATTAACCCCTTCTGCATCAACCTCGTCTTTGTAATTTCATTCTAGCTATATTTAGAGGATTTTAATAAATTAAAGAAGGATATGTGGTAGTAAAACGGGTTAAGAGAGATAGTTGGAAGCCTATTCATTGCTGGAGGCCCTGTATAAGTTGAATAAACTCGTCTGGAAGTTGCCAGACTATAACCAAAAGGGCGTCACCGGTACTGAATGGGTTAATCCTCCTTATCTTCATCCTTTAGGGGGCCCACCTCGCTTTTTTTCTCTTTCTCTCCCGCTCCCATTGGCTTTTATTCATTCGGCCCCATTCAGCCTACTGTTTTAAGACGTTTACCCCCATCCAGGTGTCAATATTTTCCTGGCGAGCGGTAGCGAGCCAGCATATATATTATTTTGTTTTACAGGAAGCTAAATTTGTACATTTTTCGATAGAAAAATGTCTCCGGCGAAGCCAGATTTCTCCATACAATGCTGGCTTGCTATCGCTCGCCAGGAAGAAATCAACACCTGGATGGAGATATACGTCTCAAAACAGTTGACTGAATGGGGCCGAATGGATACAAGCCAGAGCAAGAGAGAAAAGGAGATAAAGAGAAAAAAACAGGTGACCCCCCTTAAGAGGCCACTTTTGCTGTATCGTATTGCGTGTTAGTTAATAACAAAAATAAAAAATCCAGGGGTTTCTCTATGACTTCCATAGTCTGGTATTTTTAAACAAGTCTTTATCTTCGTAGCACATGATACCGAACAAATACTTTGGGAATGAGTGTCGTTTCCACAGATTAAACTGATTAACATTCCCATTTCTAAAAGTGACGTCATGTTCACGTTATTTCCTCCATTAACGGCGCTGCAAAGACTAACATTTAATTAAGGGGAAATGGGCCGGTTTTCTGGACCACTTTTTCCCTCATGTTTAGCCTCATTAGTTTTCAGATGTTAAGATGTTTGCCCCATTAGTTAGTCGACTTTAATACCTTTCGCCCCATTTCTTCGTCAATATCTAAACTTTTCGTGCTATTTAGATGTCGATTTTTTCCCCTGGCAAACGATAGTGTGCCTGTAATGTTGGAAGAACTGGCCTTCGGCCGGGACATTTTTCTACCGAAAAATTTACAAATTAATCTAGAAGGGGGATCTAATGGATGTTTTTTTATTTGTTATTTGATGGAGGTCTAGGGAGGAAACTAGGAAAATAATACAAACATGCAGAAAGCGCCCAAAAAGTGAACCATCCTCCCTTAAGACTACACGCGAAAGTCTGGTCCAGCAGTGCGAGACTCCCTTTCTGTTGTCCTATATAGTTGTCTCTTTATAGACATTTACTCTTTCAATCTTTAGTCCATCTTCAGGCAGTCTATCCTCTATACCAATGGCGTTTAAGGGGAGACAGTTGGTGTTTTTTCTCTTTCTCTCGCTTTGGTTTCTATCCATTCGGCCTCATTCAGCCTACTGTTTTAAGAAGTTTACCCCCATCCAGGTGTCAATATTTTCCTGGCAAGCGGTAGCGAGCCAACATATATATATTTTTGTTTTGACAGCAAGTTAATTTTGTACATTTTTCGATAGAAACATTTCTCCGGCGAAGCCGTATTTCTCCATACAATGCTGGCTCGCTATCGATGCAGCTTTCAACATTTCAGCAACTGCATCTGTCATCTTGATGCTCTTCTCATCTTATTCGTTTCTGTTAGGCACCTTTCCGTAGGGTGTGACTTATTAATAGCCACGGGCTAAGTAACACTATCCCAGTCCTACTTAAACTTCACAATTGGTAGAAGATTTTACTGTCATCATAAGTTATATGAACATTGTTATTATCCAACAGCGTCCCACCTATACTACCCCCACCCCCCCCCACACACACACACCTCATAAGAACAGTACACAAAACACACACATATATATATATATATATATATATATATATATATATATATATATATATATATATATATATATAAGACAGAACAAAGGATCAAGAATGAAACAAACAGCGTCGTGTATTATGTGTTATCTTTTAAAAACACCATCTTTAATTTATTTCCGTATTTACATATAAAAAGCTGCGAGTAGTGTGACGGCGGTGAGGACCACCATACAGCACTGTCGTCGCCCCCGGCAGGTTACCGAGGAGCCGCCCTGCATCGCCGCCGGGTACTCTCCTGTACAACAGAAACAAAGGGTTGTGGGTTAGCTATAAGGTTAACAAGTATATTATGTTGGTTAATGTACACTGTCGAACATTTACAGTAAGGTATGATAAAGGTGAATAAGTGATTTACTTTTCTAACCGGTATAAGATGGGATGGGTTTTACGACGCTTTGCCCATTTTTCTGCCGACAAATGTACAAATTTATCAAAAAGAAGGGTTTTGGGGGGTATTTTTTAAGGCTTGATTGAGGTCTAGGAAGCAAGCTAAAAATCTCCCCGTACGGCACAGCATCAAAGAAAAAACAATTGGTAGGTCATACTGCTGAGGTCTATCAGGGGAAAATTAGTAGTAGCTGTATTGGTTATAGGGGGAACTAAGTTGTAATGTATCATAAACAAAGACGGTGTATGAACAATCTCTCTCTCTCTCTCTCCCTCACACACAGACACACACACAATGTATTAGATTTGGTTATCACGACTCACGAAAGCCTAACTTCAGTCCTAGAAATTGGTGAATTAATAGCCGGTTTTGATCAAAATATCTTCAGGTTTCAACTCAGCATGGTGCATAGCTTAACATTTATACCCAGCAATAACAAGGCAGACATTAGTGGACTAAAAAGTAAATTAAAATACTTCCATATGCAAACTGAAGGACTGATCACCAGCATCAAAGAAATATGGATATGATTTTAAGGGAGCCCACCTCGCTTTTTTTCTCTTTCTCTCCCTCTCTCTTTGGCTTGTATCCATTCGGCCCCATTCAGCCTACTGTTTTAAGACGTTTACCCCCATCCAGGTGTCAATATTTTCCTGGCGAGCGGTAGCGAGCCAGCATATATACATTATATATATATTTTGTTTTACAACAAGCTAAATTTGTACATTTTTCGGTAGTCCGGCGAAGCCGGATTTCTCCATACAATGCTGCCTCGCTATCGCTCGCCAAATGGGGCACAAATTGGGTCAAATGGATACAAGTCAGAGAAAGAGAGAAAAAGGGAGAAGGATAAAACAAACAGGTGACCCCCCTTAAGGCAATATTCATGAGCGCCCAAGAAACATGTCCCTATCCACAAACGACACAGTAATAATGTAAACAAACCCCGTTGGTACGATCAAAATATGAATATAATATTTAAAGAAAGGAATTGTTCAAATAAGCTCAACACTGACGCATATATTAATACCATATACAGTGTAATCAGTACTTGGTGGTCAGAAGAAAAGTTAAATCACTAATAAAAACGGCACAGAGGAAACACGAAATTTTAGTAGCTAAAGATAATAAAATAAATTCAAAAAATATGATATAGATATAAAATAGTAACAAATAAATTAGAAATGGCATATAACTCAAGCTTAATGTGAGAACCACCAAACCATTATTGCTCCTCCATCAAAATATACGGTAGTTATCAGCCACCACCCAACCCTACTATCGCCTTTAAATTCGAGTTATCTGTCAATATCAAGTATAAATATACAAAAAGTATGTTTTTTTGTATATTTTTATAAGTTTATATTGACAGATAACTTGAATTTAAAGGTGATAGTAGGGTTGGGTGGTGGCTGATAACTACCGTGTTTGATGGAGGAGCAATAATGGTTTGGTGGTTCTCACGGGTAAGCCACGGTAGCCTTGTCCATTTCTTAGTCATTAATGTGTGGCTTTAACCTCATGACACAGGGACAAGTGATTTATTTCTACACTTTTGGTAATGCACTATATTGACGAAAATTAGGGGACGGTATGAAAAAAAGCTGTGTCAAAATATCATACTGATCCAACTGTTTGTTAATAAGTTATTCCCGAAAAACGATGTAACACGGCCTCTGAAACCCATAGTAGGCGTACTTACTGTGTATATGAAAACCTAAAATGTTCAAGCCAATGCACGGTAGCAGCTCACAAAGCAAATACAGCACTAGGGTTCATCAGAGGAAATTATTATTATCACAGCAAATACTTAGTTGTGCCATTTTATAGTAGTATTGTGAGGCCACATCTAGAGTATGTTCTGCAGTTATGGTCTTCCTACCTCATAAAAGGCACTGGCACAGTGGAGTCCGTGCAGCGAAGGGCATCTTTATTAAGCCCATCACTAAGAAATAAGCCATACGATATATTAATAGAACGCAATATATTGTAACTGCAGAAACGGAGGATAATAAACCAACTGATAGTGTTTAAGAATTTAAAATAATTTAGTAACATAAACCCATTAATCTATTTAAGGTACTCGGTAGCCAAAGACAGTTCTGTAATAGGAAACAAACTAAAATGTATTGGCAAGAAAGCTTATCTACATACAAAAAAAGAAAACAAAAATGTCATCACCCACAGTAGACTTAGTAAGTGGAATTAGATCCCTAATAAAGTGGCTCAATAGATACACTTAAGAAATTGGGATGGAGTAGGCATTAATTAATGATAGATGGATCGGTCAGTAATGAACACCGTTTCAAGTTGAAGAGATAATAGGACAAATATGTGTGTACATTAAATAATTATTTACTATATGTGAAGGTTTGCATGGAATTTTAATTTATTTATAACTATTATATAAATTCCCTAAGGCAATTTCCAAGCCCTCGAAGGTTATTCACCTCGAACTGTTTTCATGTACGGTTATTGCCAGAGGGAACGGAGGGCAAGGAGAGAGCATTCTTTCTGTTGTCCTTTCTTTTCACTTTCCCTTACTATTGGGTTTCCTATCACTACTAAAATTAAGTCCTGACCACTTTGCTGGGATCGTAAGGTCTGTTTGGCCAGTGTATCTATAATAATATCTCTCTCTCTCTCTCTCTCTCTCTACTACTATCAATATAATTGACAGGTGTAGTTAAGGTAAGGAGAGGTCTGTACACCAATTACCATGTACGGGTTCTGGCGTGTACACATTATTACACATACACGTACACACATGCCTTAATTAACACATGTGTACTAGTACATCACGCCCACACTCACATGGAGGGCTACACGGAGGACCATACAATTATCTCTATATCTATCTATCTACTTATTTATCAAGCTGTCAATTGATCTATCTGCGTTCGCTTTCTGCCTGTCTCTGTATGTACACTCACGCGTACTAAAAGTTGCTCAGGGGTGGGGCCTTCCTTCCCCTACTCCACCCTGGGCAGGTGGAAGGGGGGAGTCGGGTCCAAGTCTACCCCCACCTTTCACCCCCAAACTATCCCCAACTCCCCAACCTTCCTTCTCTAGCTGGCAGTTAGTGATTAGCGACGATTGTTCTCATGTATTGCAAATAATTGTTAAACCATCCTTGCACATGCTTACAATGACCAACATTTAATATGTGTTAGGAATTTATTCATACAATATACTGCATAGTTATAATCTAAACATTAGTTTCTATACACAACGTGGTTCTCTCTCTCTCTCTCTGTGTTTGTCTCTCTCATTGCACTGCTTTCGAATGTGATTTAATGTGATTTGAATATAATAATACCGTAATTAAATCCAGTCTCGTACAGTATTCAGGATATTATGTTCACCATTAATGCAATACACATTAACATGCCCTCTACGAGCTACTCCTAGTTCCCAAATTACTTACACAGTCGGGCTTTTATATCATAAAAGGAAAGGACTAAAGGCAAAAATGGTCTGGAATAGTGTTGCAACTGTTATTGATTGTTTCGTTCATAATTCCAATCAGTTTCTCCCATTTATTTAATACCATACATACTATAAACGGTCTGTATTTAATTGTATGAGGCCTATACACTTCTTTTTAATAAATTAATTGTAGAACTCGATACAACTTACGATCAAAGTCGGTGTTATTTTTTAGTAAGGGTTGAGTATCGAGCCCTTGAGTAGCAGGGCTTGCCTTCTCACTTCCCCCTTCTTTGTCTCTATCTGTGGTCCCAGCCTCTCACCTTTACAAACCCCATCAACTCTCTTATTATGTGCATCGAATGCAGGCAACATTCATCACAAACACTAATAACAGGAAATATAACTCATTCAGACCCGTTATATCTTGGTTGTAGAAAGTGTGTGCTATGAGAGAGTTACAAGTAGTTACAAGGAGTAGTTAGTATCTCAAAGACCTAGCGGTCCATTTCGGGGAAATATTCGAAGTGGAAGAAGAGACATTGTTCATTGCACTACACTCTTTACAGAGTATGCAAAATACTATGTACTGACTACTGTCTTCTTGAACTGCTCTACTGAGGAAATGTTTAAAACTTCTGAGGAAAGTTTGTTCCAGGTAGAACAGATCTTCAATGGGAAACAGTCTCCACAATACTAGTGCTGAACCTTTTCAATTCTAACTGCATGCCATGGTTTCGTATTGTTTTCATATTGAGACTAAACAGTTTCCTATGATCCACATTGTCAAACCCATTACATATTTTAAAAACTTAGATGAACTGACCTCGTAGTCTGCGTGTTAAGAGAGAGAGAGAGAGAGAGAGAGAGAGAGAGAGAGAGAGAGAGAGAGAGAGAGAGAGAGAGAGAGAGAGAGAGAGAAGCAGATCACTACAGCTGAGATTCTTGTAACCCACGTTGTGTATAGAAACTCATTTTGAGAATACAATTATACAGTATATTGTGTTAATAAATGTCCTAATAAATTTTAAATATTGGCCATTGTAAGAATGTGCAATGATGGTTTAACAATTATTTGCAATACATGAGAACAATCGTCGCTAATCACTACCTGCCAGCTAGAGAAGGAAGGTGGGGGAGTTGGGGATAGTTTGGGGGTGGAAGGTGGGGGTAGACTTGGACCCGACTCCCCCCTTCCACCTGCTCAGTGTGGAGTAGGGGAAGGAAGGACCCACCCCTGAACAACTTTTAGTACGTGTGAGTGTACCTATATAGAATATCCCGTATATATATATATATATATATATATATATATATATATATATATATACCGTATACTCGGGCACGTACCCCATTGCTGGGGGTGGCCGACAGAGCCCGAACAGAAACAACATTTAAAGTTCCTATTCTCAGGGTTCGGGACCACTTTCGCGTTCCCTCGCCCGTTTCTCTGTCTCGTCGAGTAAGAGAATTATGCATATATATATATATATATATATATATATATATATGTATACAGTATATACAGTATATCACAAATATGCGTTAGTTGAGCAAATGTTTAGGCCTCAGCAGGATTCAAACTGCAGTTGACCAGCATTGTATCCAACGCCCTAACCGTCTCTGACACGACATTATAAAGGCACACCAGTAGAAGGAAAATTATAAAATTAATTCGTCCTGAGCTGCGTGGGGCGTACTATAAACATCCCTTGTAGTGTACTCTGAAACATGGGTCCTACGACTTGGTATAGAATTAACCTTCCCCAAGGAGGATTTCCTTTCTCCTATACACAGTATAGATTGGAGCTGGTTGGCAAGCTTTTCTCATGCAGCTGGGGGTGGCCGACTCGAGACAGAGACCGAACAGAAACACATTAAATGTTCCAATTCTTAGGGTCCGGGACCACTTTCGCGTTCCCTCGCCAATTTCTCTGTCTCGTCTGGTAGGTGAATTTTATAAAGGGAGAAGGATTCCTATCCTCTCACCCAAAGAAGGAAGAGTAGGATAGTTGAAAGATAGATAGAAATGGCTAAGGTCGAGTAGAGAATGCCTAACCTCACTCTGGATAGGACTAGCCATCGCCGTGAATATAAACAAGCAAAATTAAATACGTCCTTACTCTAGAATAGGCAGGAGAGAAGTGAGGCTTAAATTAGTTGAGTTAGTTGAAGTAACGCAGGTGGCGCCCCCACCATGACCTGCACAACTGCCTGACCAAATGAAAGTCGCCAATCATACGAATCCCGGCCAATGATAATGCAGACATTGCAAAGGACGTCCTAGAATTTAACCAAATAGTGTTTTACTGAGCTGCAAAAATTGGAGAGGCAGCACCCCAAAAAATACTAGAGTTTGAATGGAAGACTCAATATTTGTGTCATACCATCTTCCATTTGTGATTATTTTGAACACATTGGACAACATGTTCACCTATACTACAAATGTACAACAACTGTCTTTTTATTTAAATGTTTATAAGTATTTATTCATTCTTACATATCATTTGTTCTGCACCATAACCAATCCATCCATCATCAGCTCAGGTCATCAGCCCATCATTTAACGAACAATCAGCAAAAACATTGTCTGTCCCCTTAATGTGTCTCATGTAAAGGTTGTACTCTTGGAGCATATACAGTAACTCCAGCGAGTGAGACATTGGTTCTTGTTCTTAAAAATATGCGAGAACTGCAAAGGAAGATGGTGTAAGTTGATCTGGATGACCTGGCCAAAAAGTGGTAAAGTGTTGCAAAGCAATGATGATAGCGAGCAACTCCTTCTCTATTACAGAATAATTATAGTGTGCTTGATATAATTTATTACAAAAGTGCGAGATCAGATGTACCACCTGGTCACCATGCTGCTGCATAAATACTGCCCCCACATCACCGGCATCAACCGCCAGAAAAATCGGGTTGTCAAAGTCGGGTGCATCCAAAATAGGATAGTGACAGAGCACGGATTTTACATCAGTAAAGGCCCCGTTGGATTACTCAGTTCATTTATACTTCTTATCATTGCGCATGAGGTCTCTAAGAGGGGTTAAAACGGTCCAGTAGTCTTTATAAAGTGCCTGTAATAGCCAATCATACCCGAGAACCTCTGTAGAGCTCGTCAGCAGTGTGGCGCCTTTAAAGATCCTGAGGGCTTCAACCCTGGCTCGAGGTGGGCAAAGCTCTCCGTGACGAACAACATAGCCCAAATACTGCACACTGGCTTGAACAATATCGCGCTTTGCCAGGTTTACTACTAGACCAGCTATACGCAACCACATAAAAAGCAACTCTACGTTAGCAACATGTTCCTCCCTCTCCGCCCTCCTCTCTCTTACTTATGCCTAATATCCTAATCTCTTCTAAAGATGTACTTTCTACCCTCTCTGGGCTTAGCACTAATAAGGCGTACGGTCCGGACGGTGTTCCTCCTGATGTTCTCAAAAACTGTGCTTCCGTGCTGACTCCCTGCCTAGGCAAACTCTTTCGTCTCTGTCTATCCTCTAACGTCTTCCCTTCATGCTGGAAGTTTTCTCACATTCAACCTGTCCCAAAGAAGGGTGACCGCTCTCAACCCTCCAACTATCGTCCAATTGCTCTCATCTCTTGTCTTTCTAAAGTTTTTGAAACTATTCTTGCTTCCAAATTTCTTAAGCATTTCTTTTCTCATAATCTGCTCTCAGATCGCCAGTATGGCTTCCTTAAGGGTCGCTTTACTGGTGATCTTCTTTCATATCTTACTAACTCTTGGTCATCCTCCTTTCGGGACTTCGGTGAGACTTTTTCTATTGCACTAGACATATCGAAAGCCTTCGATAGAGTCTGGCACAAATCTTTAATTTCTAAACTACCCTCCTTCGGTTTCTATCCCTCCATCTGTGCCTTTGTCTCTAATTTCCTTTCCGGCCGTTCCATAGCCGCGGTTGTGGACGGCCATTGTTCACTTCCTCACCCTATAAACTCCGGTGTTCCTCAGGGCTCTCTCCTATCTCCTATTCTCTTTCTAATTTTTATAAATGATCTCCTTAACTGTACCTTAATTCTCATCCATTCATACGCAGACGACTCAACCTTACACTACTCCATTAGTTTTTCAGAACGCCCCAGCCAGCAATTCCTCAACGACAAACGTAATGAAGCCATAGAACTCTTAAATTCTGATCTAAATACTATTTCCAATTGGGGCAGAGAAAAGCTTGTTAACTTTAATGCTTCCAAAACCCAATTTCTCCATCTATCTACCCGTCAGGATCTCCCAGCGGACTATCCCTTATTCTTCAACAATACAAAAATCAACCCTTCATCTTTTCTCAATATTCTTGGTGTCTCTTTTTCTTCTGCTCTCATTTGGAAGGACCATATTACCAGTCTTGCTAAGGCAGCCTACCAGAAGCTGGGTGTGCTCAACCATCTTAGGGGGTTCTTTTCCCAGCACAGCTTCTTGCTCTGTACAGGGGCATAGTGCGCCCTTGTATTGAGTATTGTTCACATGTGTGGGGAGGTTTCTCTCACACCGCTCTCCTAGACAAAGTTGAAAGGAAGGCCTTTCGTATCATTAACTCCCGTCCACTCACCAACTCTCTGCAATCTCTCTCTCTCCGCCGCAATGTTGCATCTCTCTCGCTATTCTATCGCTACTATAATAATCAGTGTTCCTCAGAGCTATCCCAGTGCATACCACCTCCTTTACGTAGGGCACGTGGTACCCGTCTTGCAACTCAATCCCACCCCTACTCTGTGCAACTCTCCAACCCAAGAGTGAAACGTTCCTCTCAAACTTTCTTCTACTCAACAGCTGAGCTCTGGAACTCTCTCCCAGAATCAGTCTTTCCCTCTTCCTATGACTTAAATTGCTTCAAACTCCGTGTGTCCAGGCATTTTGGCTTGAATGTCCCTTGATTTTGGCCCTGTCACTCTTTCAACTATGGGGGAGGCACTCGCTATAGGCAGTTATGCCTTTTGCCTCCCTCAATCACATAGGAAAAAAAAAAAAAAAAAAAAAAAAAAAAAAAGACAGTGTAGTAGAATATTACAAGGTCAATGTATAGAGAATAATTGTTTACTCCGTCCACCACCTTATCGATCAAGCGCTGGAAAATGGCAGGAGCGTTCTTAAGGCCATATGGCATTACTTAGCACTGGTACACAGCACCGCTGACCATGAAGATAGCCACCTTCCTAGCTGAGTCTGTCAATGGTACCTGTCAATACCCTTTTACGAGGTTTACTGTGTGATAAAGGTGGCAGTGCCGATTTTATCCATAGAATCGTCAACCCGAGGTAGAGGGTAAGCATCAGTTCTTGACAACAAATTGACCTTGCGGAAGTCTATGCATAACCTTATTTTGCCATCCGGTTTAGGCTGCAAGGTCACTGGAGAACTCCATTCACTATAACCTCTTTTAATGGGTCCTCGGTCGAGCATGTACTGTATCTCAGCATTAAGCACTTGCTGTCTAATCAGGTTTATTGCATATAGGGCTAACTTGACTGGTTAATTATTACCGATGTCTATGTAATGGATTGCCCATATGGTTAATCCCAGTGGGTCACCAAATACATACTGCACAGCTCCACGCGCCTGTTAGCTGGAGGGGCTTCAGCTTACCTGTTTGTGCTACATTACTGTTCCCCTCCAACAAACCAGCCGGTATCACGTCAATACCTACACCTCCCTCCTGCTCCTCCCCCATACCTACAGCAAGATTTGGGGAAGGATTACTGTCATGTACAGTCAACCGCACTCATAGCACGTACAAGCCTATGACAAAAATAAATTCGCTGGCAGCTGAGAAAGAACACCCCTATAAACCCCCCCCCCCCCCTTTCACGCTCTTTCCTCCAAGTAATCGCTGGTTCGAATATGAAATGAGACTCTCTCTCTCTCTCTCAAGCTTCCCTACACACACACACACAGACACACACACACACACACACACTATATAATAATATAATGTATGCAGCTATCTATTTCTCCGTCTCCTTGTCTCTCGGTATTAATCTATCTATATACTGTATAGATACTGTATATAGATAAATCATATGGGTGTGTTATAATGATTAACCGTTGTTGCTATAAGTAAACTACAGGACAAATATAAACAACTGATAGGATACATTTGCAAATAATGAACTTACATATACAAATCATATTTTGAAATGGTAGGTCTGTTACAGTAGTGGCTACGTAAGACTTTAATGAGTTACATTACATATGATAATGTATTGCACAAAAGTAGCTAATTTACTTGGTCACATTACCAACCTTAAGTTGCCAACAAGTTTCAAAATCACTGTGGAAAACATACAAAATCATCCTTGTTTGCTCTTTAACGAAACTGAAATTAACGTTGCATTGTCGTAACATTTACATATACAGTATACTGATTTGTTGAAATACTGCAATACTACTGTTGCTTTTGCAAATAGTTTCTGGATTTGGAACGCTATTCTATGGTGGCAAAGGTCAATGTCTGAGAAGTAGAGAGAAGATTATAGAGTAAAAGAGAGTTACATATACAGTATAGAGAGTAAGGGGAGAGGGAAAGGGAATATTGAATATAAAACTATTTCAATGTAGTTTATATAATATTTTGTATTCGTTAAATACTAATAATGCAAAGTGTAATTTTACATCAGGGTTGTCGTACTAGTAGGCTATATGAGGGAGATCTACTGTATATACTGTATGGTGACCTGTGGTGTATTGGACACAAATGCATAAGGTCTGGGGTTTAATCCCGCGCGGTAAAAGACTGCTGGGCAGTCAATTCACACCCAAATGTTGCTGTTGAGCTAGCAGCAAAATAATAACATGGTATAAGTGGGTCGTTGTGACTTCCCACCTGGGATGAACAACTGTGGTAACCTGAAAAATGTAGCACTCCTGCATTGTGTTAGTTACAACAGGTCCCTTAAGTTAGGTGTCGGAGATGAACACCGTTGGCATGGGCCATCTCAGCATATTCCCCATAAACGTTCTATTATTGATGGTGTAAGTAAGATCACTGTGGAACACAATGGTTGGAAAGCTTCTATATAATGTGCATAATATTCGTCGTTTTAAAATATGTGACTGTGCATATAAACAGTTTGCAATATATTATAATGAACACATTGCTGCCATATGCAATACAGTCTCTCACACACCTTAAAGGCGGTGGTCCAGGGGTTGAGATAAACATAGAATAATAATCGCCAACCTGCACATAATTATCTTGCAAAATGCAATGGCACTGAAATAATTATTAATAATTGTATAACGGATTTTGTGGATCGTCTACACCGGACCTGTGACGTTATTATTATTATTATTATTATTAGTAGTAGTAGTAGTAGTAGTAGTAATAGTAGTAGTAGTAGTAGTAGTAGTAGTAGCAGTAGTAGTAGTAGTGGTATTGTTGTTGTTGATGTTGTTGTCATTGCTCTGCCACTTTTGTATTGTATTCCCAGCTTGAGAGTAAACCCCATGGAGGTCTTTTAATATATGCCACACAACTCCCGATATTGTGGAACCGCTGTCACCCACCCACCACCACAAACCTGTCACACTACAATGCCAGGAGTACGACACAACAAATATTATGTTACATACACTAACACACACACACGCACACACACAAACACATACACGTACACACACACACACACACACACAACACACACACCCACCCAAGCGGTGGTGTGTTTATCGGTACACACGTTAATTATGCATGCTTAAGAGTATATTTTTCGATTTTTAAACCTAAATAAAACTATCTAGATGAAACTTAACCTAACCTACCTACCTAACCTAACCTAATCTAAATTACCTAACCTAACCTAAAACACTCCAAATAAACGTATTTTAAAGAGGTGTGTACACTTAAACTGTCGCCCCAAACCTCGTGTACCTGCAAACCTACATATATAGTCAATTTTGTACCTTTAAGCACCCCACCGCTTGTCCACACACACACACACACACACACACACACACACACACACACACACACACACACACACACACACACACACACACACACACGGGACAAAGAAGACTTTGTTATACCAGCAACCGGAAGAACAAAAGGACACGATCTTAAACTTCTGAAGAAAAGGTGCAAGACAGATGTTAAGAAATTTGGATTTCCAAGTATAGCATAATTTAAAAGAAAGTATGACAACTTAATAGCAGACGGTACACTACTTGTATATATCTCAATCCTGTAAAACACAATTAGGTAAATACACACAGACACACACACTTAATTAGACACAGGCAAGCATGCACATAATCACATACATATACCCCCGCACACTGTTTAATAAAGGTGTATGAAGACAATGGAGACACATATACTCAATAAATCACTGAGATACACCCATAAACAAATACACATATTTTGCATGCACACTATTAGAACATACAAGAAGCACGGCATACATGCACACACATTACAAAAGTCAGACACCTCAGGCACACTGATATATAAAAATAAACACACGTATATACTAAGCACACAGTTAAACACACCTGTGCATACCAATAAACACACTTACACTCACAAATACACCACACACACAACAATATATAAATACACACACTTACACTCACAAATACACCACACACACAACAAAATATAAATACACACACTTACACTCACAAATACACCACACACACAACAATATATAAATACACACACTTACACTCACAAATACACCACACACACAACATTATATAAATACACACACTTACACTCACAAATACACCACACACAACAATATATAAATACACACACTTACACTCACAAATACACCACACACACAACATTATATAAATACACACACTTACACTCACAAATACACCACACACACAACAATATATAAATACACACACTTACACTCACAAATACACCACACACACAACAATATATAAATACACACACGTACACTCACAAATACACCACACACACAACAATATATAAATACACACACGTACACACACATAAATATACCACACACACACACACACACAGCCCGTAGCCTAGTAGGTAGAGCTCTCCTCTCACACACGAGGGGTCGGGGGTTCAATCCCCGGCCGGGCGGAGACAAATTGGGCTTGTCTCCTTTCATGTGTTAGCCTCAGTTCACCTAGCTGTAAATAGGTACCTGGAATAAGTGGACGACGTTGTGACGTCCCATCTGGGTTTGGCAAAAATGGTACAAGGCGAGATGGGTATCATATGGTTCACCTAAGCTGATGGCTACCTAAGCCTTCGGGCGACACGGTACCGTCTATAGTGAGAATGGTACCATACAGATCCACCCTAAGCCTTCGTTTCCGATGTCGCCAATTAGCTAAAAATACAGACTACACACACATCCACAGCCATTCCAACGATACATATAACACCTACACATATAGGAGGCGGGAAATATCGAGCATGCTCACTCCCGCAATACAACTAGAGTAAGAACTAGAGTAAGTACACCTGTCAGCAATGTACGAACCCCCTGACACACCTTTAACATATCTACCAAACCTGTCACAAGCATGGCACGAGTGAAATACTCAAGGCAAACGAAGAGTGTGACATTGTTTTCATATATATCTAAGCTTACGGTGCTTTTTGTGGAACCTCCCCTGTTTCCCTCCATTAGATTGGTGACTACAAGACGGTTTACCCCATTCAGGTATCGAGTTTTTACTGACAAGCGATAGCAATCCTTCAATTTTAAAAATGCTGGCCTTAGTCTCGGACATTAATTTTGTCAACGGATAACTGCACATATTTAGCTTGAGAGGGAGGGGTTTGGGTCATATATATTTTGTTTTTATTTCGAAGGGCTTGAATGGCAAAACTAAAAACAAAAAAGCAAAACCAATCAAAACTCTCCACACTATTTAACAAACACACAATAACCTCCCCCAAAAAACATTCAGACGCCTTCTCCATTTCTGCCCCACCTGTCACATGCACGACATGAGTGAAATACAAGTAGGAAAACCAATACTGTTGAACCATGTCTTTAAAGGCCCACTGGCATCAGATTCCACCCCATATAATGTTGCATATATGGATTTGCTACTAATTGATTATCTATACGTATACCTTATAATCAGTAGTTTCCTCAATACAAATGGGTGAATATGTCAGAATGGTACATTGAAGGTAAGGGAAGTATCACACGAGAGCTTTTATCGTTAACTTTCGATCGTAAACATTTTACCTACAACATTTCTGGATCTTTTCCGCTGGTACCGGAAACAAAACTGAAAGCTGGTAGTTTAAGGGAGCTCAGACGGTATTGTGCAGCATAATTTACTGGTTCGGCTCAATGGTTTAAGGAGGGGGTTTAGTTTGCTCTCTAAACCTCTATCAAACTTAAAAAAAACACCCACAAGACCCCCCTTCGATATACATTTGTACATTTTTCGGTAGAAAAATGTCCTGGCCGAAGGCCTATTCCTCTTTAAATACAGGCTCGCTATCGCTCGCCAGGAAAAAATCGACACCTAAATGGCACGAAAGGTCTTAATATTGGAAAATAAATGGGGCAAAAGGTCTGAACATCGCCAAACTAATGGGGCAAATGTCTTGAAATCTCATAACTAATAGGGATAAATATGAGGGAGGGGGAGGACTCGAAAAACCAACTGCCTCCCCTTAAGTGGTATAATTATTTAAACAGATGACTTTATTAGCTGCCAGACAGGTGTTGAAGATATATGTTGGGGGGAAGAATACTCTTGTGATACCGCCTCATGACTCAAGCCATAATGTCACAAGTCAGGATGCATATACTGTATATTGGTCTAATTACCCAAACAATTAACAAGTGTTTTTGTTGTTGATACAAATTTCAGTAAATTGATCAGTTACATTACTTTGTAAAGATTACATTTCAAATTACTATATTTTGAATTGTTTATTTACTTATCTAGTTACATATATATATATATATATATATATATATATATATATATATATATATATATATATATATATATAAGGACCTTTATAAGGACCTTTCTAGAATTAATGGATGGGGACAAAAGAATCTAGTTTCCTTTAATGCACAGAAAACCAAGTACATTCAATTTTCTAACCGACAGAATCTCACTGACTCCCATATATTTTTTAATGATGTAAATATTCCCACTTCCCCTAGTATTGACATTCTCGGTGTAACATTTACTACTAACTTGAGCTGGACACATTATGTTAGAAGCATTGCTAAGAATGCCTCTAAAAAACTGGGACTCCTGTACAGAGTTCGAGAATTCTTCACTGACGAGCAGTTGGCCGTGATATATAAAAGTCATGTGCGTTCTCAGATGGATTACTGTTCACCTCTGTGGGGTGGAAGTGGAGTGGTTGCATTGAGGCAGTTGGACAAAATTCAAAATAAAGCTATTAGATTAATCAATAACCCTGCAATCACACAGGACCTTCCTACATTATCCATACGAAGAAACGTTGCATCCCTTGCATTATTCTACAGATATTTTCACAGCAATTGTTCCGAGGAACTTGCTTCAATTGTGCCTCCTCTCCACATCTTTCCCCGTAGAACTAGGGCAGCTGAGAGCGCCCACGAATTTACACTTTCTCCTCCACAATGCAGAACTTCTGCTTATCAGAATTAATTTATCCCCAGAGCTACTACTCTTTGGAATTCACTTCCCTCGAATTGCTTTCCACAAACTTACAATCTACAAATGTTTAAATCCAGTTGTTACAAAAAATTTATGAATGGAGGATGCCTTTAGGCACATGGACCTTTTTGTTTTATCTGTGTTTTTCCTTCCTCCGTTCATTGTCTCTTTAAAAAAAAAAAAAAAAAAAAATATATATATATATATATATATATATATATATATATATATATATATATACCGGGTATATATATATATATATATATATATTAGGCCTATATCTATATATATATATATAGTATATGTATATATATACATATATATATACAGTATTTATATATATATACAGTATATATATATATATTTACTTTTTTAGGGGGTGGGAGTAATATTTAGAAAATATCAATATTGATCGATCTATTCAGTCATAATTGTCGTAATAACTAGTTATGCATATTTTGATATACTATATAAGTTAATATAACGCATAGTAGTATTGTATGAAGTATGCATCTTCATCTATTTGTTTAATAGTCCTAATGTGGAATTTACAAAGTCAGACAGTCGTTGATAGTGAACGTTTTGGTTACACTCTCAAATATTAAGGGTATGAAAACATTATATAAAACAGTGTCCGTAATAATTTACCCTTGTTATGGTATATTGGTTATACCTATTGAAAAGTAAATCACCATCAATTAACCCGATTATTGTATATAACTTTTTCATGCCTTTTTTTATATCCTTAATTTTGTACAGTGTAGTAAATATATACATTATACTAGTGTTTACTGGCTGGACTGACTTCCAGACCAGGTGGCCGGAGTAAATTAGGAAGGATTAAGCAGGCGTGGACTCATATATACTCTAGTTGAGACACTTAGCTTAGAACAAATATGGCTAGGTATTTTATATAGATTTATTAACATAAAAGTCACAGAGCAAAATATACGGGACAATAAAGACAAACAAAGTAATGGGCTTCAGAATGGCAAGTACAATACAGATATTATTATGTGAAGTAGAACCTGTGGGGAATAATTAAGTGACAATTGATGTTGCGAGCAATTAAGTAAGGTGGGTGCTGTGTTAGACCTGACTGACACCCACACAGACACACACACACACTTATAGACACACAGCACACAGTAACCAACCATTTCTATCACATCAACCGCTCCCCCTAAATGTAGAACCCTTCCACTTACATGAAACACTGAACAAGCTACTGGACAAGATACAATATAACGAAGTCAATTTCCTCATAAAAAATTCCAATATATAAAATAATACAGAATACCTGGGTCGTGCGTTGAACAGATCCCACCCCCCAATCGAAATGGATTAGGTTAGACTGAACTGGACCAGTCTGGAAATTTTAGTTTTGTGCACCCTCCAAAATATAATAAAACAAACACAAGCATTCAGTGATTGTTCTGAATATGATAATTTGGGTTGCGTGCACGAGCGTGTGTCTGTTTGTGTGTGTGTTTTTGTGTGTGTTATTATAATAATAATAACAATAATAATAATCATAATAAGGATAATAATAATAATAATAATAATAATGCTAATTATTATTATTATTATTATTATTATTATTATTATTATTTTAATATAAATTGTAATACTAATAATAATATTATGAAAAAGAAGAAGAAACGGTATATTAAGATATGTGAGCTAAGTAGGTTTCCAATATACTGTACATAATAGGCATGACCATAGACTACAGTGGCATGACTGATAATGAGTGAAAAGAGTACAGTTTATTATGTGCAAGTAGAATATATCTGACAGTTACAATAGAGTGAATAAATTTATGTTTTCAGAATGATTTAAGAATAAATAATTAGTTCACTTGACCAAAATATGTATGTGTAGATCTAATTACTGTACAATACATTTATTGATTGATTGATGTTTGATTTGAGTGTGTGTGTTTGTGTTGGTGTGTGTTGGTGTGTGTGTGTGTAGCAACTTGTCATGCTTAGGGAACTCGGATTTCAATTAGCCCGAGCTAATATATTTGTTATTATTTTCTTTCTCTCTCTCTCACTCTCACTCTCTCTCTCTCTCTGTCTGAATATATATATATATATATATATATGCTACATGGTGTGCGTGTGTTATTGTAGATATGCGTTGTGTGTGTATATGTGGTATATACAGTATGTGTATTTTTGCGTGTTTCTATGTGTTTCCATGCGTGTCCGTGTGTGAATTAGTGTGTTATGTGTGTGTGGCCAATCGTCATATTTAATTGAATGGAATATTGAGCAAAACAAATTGAACATCAAAATAGTTTGGAGTATAAAATAAGAGTATAAAAAATATATTGAATCTCTCTCACTCTCTCTCGCACATAACGAAATACACAATCACACATACACCATAACACACAAACACACACACCCACACATTTTCATTTATTTCTGTTGTATTTACAGTATATAATTATATATTTATGTTTTAGACTGGAAGGGGGTCTTGGATGTCCTTTTGCTTAGTTTATGGGGTAAACTAACAATAAATTGCTCAAAAATGGCAAACACAATCAAAGCCATCAATAGCAATTAAGCAAAATATCATAATAACCCAAATACGTCGGACCAGATATTGTTAAGTGACATATACATCCTGATTAAACTATGGATCAGAACACCTCCCACATATTACTGTACAGTTTGCCGCACATATTACTGTACAGTTTGCCGCACATATTACTGTACAGTTTGCCGCACATATTACTGTACAGTTTGCCGCACATATTACTGTACAGTTTGCCGCACATATTACTGTACAGTTTGCCGCACATATTACTGTACAGTTTGCCGCACATATTACTGTACAGTTTGCCGCACATATTACTGTACAGTTTGCCGCACATATTACTGTACAGTTTGCCGCACATATTACTGTACAGTTTGCCGCACATATTAATGTACAGTTTGCCGCACATATTACTGTACAGTTTGCCGCACATATTACTGTACAGTTTGCCGCACATATTACTGTACAGTTTGCCGCACATATTACTGTACAGTTTGCCGCACATATTACTGTACAGTTTGCCGCACATATTACTGTACAGTTTGCCGCACATATTACTGTACAGTTTGCCGCACATATTCTATTCCGTTTGGGTCTTGATTTGACAGCGCTGCACCCCCCTCCCCAACCCCCTCCTTCACTCCACCTCCTATTAGTAGGAGGTGGAGTGAGGGAAGAGGGTTGGGGAAGTGGGTGCAGGGCTGCCAAATCACGCACCCAACGGAATAGCATATGTGCGGCAAACTGTACAGTACCTGGTCCCTTCCTTATAGCTAAGAACTATGTGTACTGAGTAGAGAGAGAGAGAGAGAGAGAGAGAGAGAGAGAGAGAGAGAGAGAGAGAGAGAGTGAGAGAGAGAGAGTGAGAGTGAGTGAGAGAGTGTGAGAGAGAGAGAGAGAGAGAGAGAGAGAGAGAGAGAGAGCGAGCGAGCGAGCGAGAAAGAGAGAGAGAGAGAGAGAGAGAGAGAGCGAGAGGAGAGTGAGAGAGCGAGAGAACATTTGTAATTGGACCATATTAATAAAAAGATCGATCAATATACTCTGCCCTCTCTACCAACGTGCCAAACAGCCTCCTAAGCAACAAGTCTGCCTGGCGACCCCTATTTCGTTCCATTAGTTTGGCGATTCAACGACGTTTTGCACCATTAGTCTAGCGATTGTTAGATGCTTCACCAAATTCAGATGTCGATTTTCCCCTGAATAACTATAATAAGCCTTGAATTTAGCAAAAACTGGCTTTCAACCAGGACATTATATTATCGACAAATTTACGTATTTGGCTTGAAAGCGGGTTAAGGACATTGCTTGTTTTCCTTTATTATTTTTTTATTTTTTTTTTTTTTTATTTTTTTTTATTTGAGAAGAGGGTTGAAAGGGGACTATGGGTCAAACTTAGAAAGATTCTCAAATAGTAATAGTGCATGTCATTAGTAATGAAACATGAACCCAACACTAATCCAACAATACTACCACAATACTCTACTGATGTTAATCCTGAAATCCTCCTGAATATCCATTAGTACTAAGACAGTGAATAAATATACTGTATATCCCCTCTAAAATATGAGTCAGAGCACCTCCCACATACCTGGCCCCTTCCATTTACCTGAAAAACCTAGATCCTGAGGCTGGAGAGAGAGAGAGAGAGAGAGCGAGAGCGAGAGCGAGAGAGAGAGAGAGAGAGAGAGAGAGAGAGAAAAGAGAGCGAGAGAGAGAAAAGAGAGCGCGAGATAGTTTTATGAGCTTGACCTACATTCAGTAACTGACATTTTTATCTGCACTAGCGCAGATCTAGTAAAGGAAAATGTTCGCCATAAGCCCTTGTCATATCTCACAAACTGTATTATATGTACATCCACAAATTTCAATAAATGCAATCGGCAACTAGTTGAGTTAAGCTTATGATACGAAATGTTAATGCAGACATTCAGGAGCTGAACATGGGATTTTGTACGATTTGTGGGTAGTCATGGTAGTAACGATTTGTGGGTAGTCATGGTAGTAACGTGCATCCTTCTGCTACCATCTGACTATTGCCCTCAAAACTCTGTTATCTACCAGGCATCAAATGAAGAGGCTAGACCATATTTCTCAATCACTTGGCGTCTATACTGTGTTTGGGGTTCAACTGGACAAATCCTATGACTCTAATCCCAATGGTTTTCGCAGGCAAGATTCCAAGCCGTAAATCTTTCCAGCTCAAGTATCAGTCGAGTAGTTATGATGGTTACTCGACTTGTCCACGTCACAAGTTACATGGTCTTCCACTAGGGCTATCTTCTGATTAGAGCCTTGCCATCCAAACTGAGCACCCTCGAGGACGACTTAGAGTGAAACTCCTTCAGGACTTGATAAGTTGACCAAAGGTCATATACAGAAAAATGGCTCACAGCCTCTTCAGCATTTCACGCAACATACTTATCTGTGTCTCTGCAGTATAACTCTTACTCTATGTGATGGTGTTAGGTGTTGTCAGGCTGCATCAACGATTATTCTACAATGTCCAGTGTCTGGTTCAATTGAAGAGATAATCGGAATGTTGAAATATAGAGATATAACACACCTGCAAAGACATTGTCCGTGATGGAGTTTTTTGTGGGTTCTGCCTGGTTGCAGGTGTAAACTCTCTCGTCTCTGGCTTACACTACTGTACACACAGTCCTATATACATACACAGCACTCTAAATTATATACCTACATAAAGCATATATAAAGTGAGTAAACACCTTCATGCACGAACTTGGATATCTAGAGCACTGTAAGTATCCTCTTACACACCTATCTAAAACTACGCACCTGTGAGGACGTGGACCGTGATGGAGTGCTCTGCAGAGTGTGCCGGACTGCAGGTGTAGACACCCTGGTCCTTGGGTCCAGCGTCCCGGACCACCAACTGACTAACACTACGTACCCCCAGCCGGGTCCTCACCCATACTCGTACACCATCCTCGCGCACCATCTAAGAAGAGAGAAAACGATATATTAACACAGGTATCTCTATGACTGAGTGAATTAAAGTTTTACTGATCCTAACTCCATATTAAACCCCCCAGACATATTATATTAACTTACTTACGGGTTGGCAGAGCACCAGGTATTTCCCCAACAACAGTCTTTCTCAAACTGAGGGACCGTTAGAAGTCGGAGGAATTTTGGGTTGCCATCAACCAACAGATTATGATCTAACTTACCTAACTTACTGACCTCAAAATGACGCAAAAGCGTCATATAACTTATTATTGAGCTATTTCACTAGGTTCATATGACGCGACCGCATCATTTGATTCTTTTGGGCGAAACCGTCATATGACGCGGTCGCGTCATATGAGACGGAGAGGGTTAAATGGAGACTGGATAACAAAACTTGGCAGGGATTATTGTAAGGAGGCAACTGAAGCATTTGTTTCACAGTTTTGTTGGTTTATAAATCCAAAAAGGTTTATGAGAAATAAGAACCAATAACATGTAATAACATGACGTAGAATAGATTACATACATATTGTAGAATTAGTAATTCATAATTAGCTTACTTGCTTAAAATGTAAAAAATATATATTATTTAAAATATATGATTAAACATCTCAAGGTCTAGGACGTGGTTGCATAAAGTGACACATTTCCATTAGTCAATAGCTTACCACATCACCAAAAACTTTAGCTAAATGTGTGTGTTTGTTTTTGTTTTTGGTATGTCATGTTTATTGATAATTTGGTCAATCCCGATAGAGAGACAGCTTTATAAACATGTTATCGTTTTAGTCTTTCGGTACAGTAGGTATGAACAAAAGGGAATGTTTATCACCACACGGAAAACACTCAATACGTGCACACGTACAATGATACACTCATACACTTACACTCACAAATACACACCCCTTCAGCTACATTGTTTCCGGAGTGTTGGGACTTGTAATGAAGGGCAAATCAAGAATAAATCATATATGTGGGAGAGAGAGAGAGAGAGAGTGTGTGTGTGTGTGAAAGAGGAGGCTAAACAATATAGGTTGTTAGACTAGGAAAAAGTGCTGAAAAAAAAATGGAGAAGATATAGGAGAAGCCCGTTAGCTGGAAGTATGGACGTATAAAGAATCTTTAAGAGGAGAGAGAGAAATAGAGAGAGAGAGAGAGAGACAGAGAGAGAGAGAGAGAGAGAGAGCGATTAAGGATGTTAAGGATGAAATGAACCAAAGAAGTGAAGACAAAATTAAATTAAGACATGCTGCTGAAAAGAATAAATTACATCCACTAGGTGACTACAAGGAACACTTAGAGCTGTCAGATGTGACTTTAAGGAGATCAATCGATAAATACTGGAGTATACCTTGATATGTATATATATATATGTATATATATATATATATATATATATATATATATATATATATATATATATATAGGCATAATGTACGATATATACTGATATACATCCTACTTGGAAACATTAATCCATTTCATACATAAGTCCCCCCTGGGGGTTAGAATATGCCCCACATGCCTCCTGGGTGACGTAAAAGACGACTAAAGAAGTTTAAGTCGCCTGCAAGAGAGAAGGAGGAGTTCTGGGTAAATGTTGAGGCATGCCTGGATAAGTTTGGTAAGAGCGAAATAATATTTCTGATTGGGGATATCAATGGGTAGGTGGGTGATAAGAAAGTTGATGGAGTGGTGGGAGGGTGGGGTATATAGGCCTACCGTCAGAGCTGAATGGAAATGGTAGGGCACTTGTGGACTTACGCGTGGGGAGGAAACTGTGGATAGCCCACACCTTCTTCTGACACATAATGATACACAGGTAGATAATTATGGAAAGTGGAGTGGAGGAGGAAGGAGGAAACAGTGGTGAAACGAAAGGCACTGATTGATTATATATGTGTGAATGAACGAATTAAGAATTTTGTGCTGGATGCTAGGGTGTATATGGGTATTGGGGTTGGAGGGGGGGGGAGTGTCTGATTGATCACCATGTAGTAGTAGCTAAAACTAGGATACAAAAGAAGTGGGTGAGGAGAGCTGAAGAGAGGTGAGAGGAAGGTGGAGTGGCGAAGAGAGTAGAGAGGTTACAGGAGGAGGAGATCAGGGAAGAGTCCGAAAGAGCAGTAGAGAGACGACTAGGTAGGTTTGACCTGGAGGGTATGGAGGAAGTAGGGGAGGTGAGCAAAGTGTTTAAGGAAGAGATATGTGCTGCATGTAAGGAGGTGTGTGGAGTAAGGAGAAGAGGGAGGGGAGTAAAGGGTACAGCATGGTGGACCGAAGAGGAAAAAATTGCTGTTGAAGACAAGTAGAAAGCGTATAGAGAGTGGTTGGGTAGTAGAAGGAACCAAGATTTGGAGAGACAAAAAAGAGTGGGGTACTTGGAGAAAAAGAGAGTGGTGAAGAAAGTAGTAAAGGAAAGTAAGAGAAGAGAAGATGAGGAATTTGGAAGGAATCTAAGTGTAAAATGGAGGGAGTGTAAGAAACTGTTCTGGAAACAGGTCAAGAAAGTTAGGGAGAGTAACAAGGGAAATAGTAAGGGTGTGAAATATAAGAATGGGCGAGTGATAGCCGAAAAGCAAGAGAGAGTCGAAAGATGGAGGGAGTACTTCAACGAATTGCTAAATGTAAGGAATGAAACACCAGCAAACATAGTTGGATGGGGCATGGGAGGGAGAAGAATAGAAGTAGTGGAGGAGAAGGTGGGGCTCAGGAGGTCAGAAGTGTGTGAAGCCATGATTGGAGTGAAGATGGGGAAAGCATCAGGAATAGATGGAGTTTGTGGGGAGATGCTGTGGTATGGTGATGAGACCGTGATCGAATGGGTATGGCAAATGTGTAAACTAGCATGTGAGAAGGGAATTGTGCCTGATTACTGGATGACAGGCATAGTAGTCCCCCTGTATAATGGTAAAGTGGAAGGAAGAGTGTGTGGTAACCACCGGGGAATATGTCTTCTAAGCATAGTAGGGAAGGTGAATCGAGAGAGTGAGAGCGAGAACGAAAAGATGAATAGATGACGAGCAGGATGGGTTTAGGAAGGGAAGAGGATGTGTAGATCAGATTTTTGCTCTGAAATGTGTTGTGGAGAAATATCTGGAGAAGCGATAGAAGTTGTATGCTTCCTTTATGGACTTGGAGAAGGCCTATGACAGAGTTGATAGAGAAGGCATGTGGAAAGTACTGAGAATATCGTAGTAGACGGCAAGTTGCTGAAAGCAGTGAAGAGCATGTATGAGGGTGGTAAGACATCAATACCTGTAGAGAATTGAGCAGAGCGAGTTCTTTGATCTGAATGTTGGGTTAAAACAAGGGTGTAAGATGTCCTCATGGTTGTTCAATATACATATGGATGGAGTCATGAAAGAAATACAAGGAAGAGCAACGGATGTTGGTGTACTACTAATAAGGGAGGGAAACAAGTGGAAGATGCCTGTACTGCTGGTTATGGTCTTTGAAAGGGGTGCAGTGGTGCAGCCACAGAGTGTGAGGTGAGATTGAATGGTCAGGCTATGGAGAATGTTAGCTCATTTAAGTATTTGGGCAGTGTGTTGAGTAAAGATGGGAGTATGGATGAAGAACTGCGGGAGAGGGTGCAACAGGGGAAGAGGGTTGTAGGAACGCTGAAAGCAGTAACAAGAAGTAAGGTGGTCAGCATGGAAGTAAAGAATTCCTTGCATGACAGTGTGGTAATCCCAACATTGACTTACGGGAGCGAAGCATGGACGTTGGCGGAAAGACTCAGACCAAGAGTAAGAGGGGTAGAAATGAAGTACATGGAGGGATAGACAGACGTATGAGGAAGTACGAGAGAGGTAGGGTGTGAATATTGATGTGCTGGAAAGTGTGAAATGGAACACCATGAGATGGTTCGGCCATATGGAGTGTATGAGAAGCAAGAGAATGACTAAGCGAGTGTAGGAGAGTGAGGGAGAAGGTTAGAGAGAGAGAAGTAGACTGAATGAGACATGGAAGAATGGAGTGAAGAAGTATATGAGTGAAAGTGGTGGTGGATGGGAGGAGGGGCATCGACTGACTGGGGACAGAGGTGCACGGGGGCGTTTCGTTCGTGGCCACCCCTTTGGGTATCACTGCGTCCGGCAATAGATAGATAGATACACAAGTCGTAGGAACGATAATTCAGAATACCATACAGAGATTTATACAACTATTCCAATGCAACTCCTTCTCCTTAACCCATTGCATGCGGGACACATTCCTGAACGCCATGGCAATTTACAGTAATTTACAGGCTTTTAAAGCCTCTTAAAGCCTGTAGAATCGAGTGCTAGGGAGCAGGAGCCCAACAGGCCACATGTCCTTCCCCCAGCCAGGCGGCCGCGGCACTCTGAGTCAGAGTCTCGCGAGATATACAGCGCTGCCAAAGGCAAATGTAGCACAACATTAGGCTAGCGATAATTGCTCATTTTAGCGAATGTCTATGGTAGTGCTGCAGGTGAAGTCCCTGAGCTACGAATCTCGTTTTGGTGTCATTGTGAAGCTTTTTTCTTCTAATTTTTGGCTGAATACATTTAATTTCATTCAGACACTTGCCTAATTAATCAGGAATGCCTGAATGAGCCCTAATATGGCGAAAATAGGAGGAAATATGCCCGCAGTCAAAGTGTTGATATAGATAGAAAAAGGTTAGCTATTCTATTATCACATGGTGGTGTATTTTTACAGCTATTCTCACAAGGGGGCTAACATGATGGAGTTATTAATAGGCAAAGGAAGGTGGAGGGAGGGGGATGAATAGAAATGTAGTAGTAGGAGAGTTCGGCGTATTTTTCTTAGGATGCTGTTATGGTGCCATAATTATGAAGCAACAAGGTGATATCTTATTCTATTTTATGTATAATTGATATCCAAACACCAAACTCTATATCTTCTACCAGTGTTGACGAACGTGTATTACTGGTATAGACTTAAATGGGTCTGGCGAGAGGCCAGAGACACCAAAAGTACCAATATGGTGGAGGTTGGCAGATCTCTGTTTCTATAGGATCTCTAGTGAACACTGGTGGAGGCTGCATTGTGTACACTAACCATAGCATTAACAGTAGAAGACCGTACCTTAACACTATCAATACCCATATTTAGTACAACGCTTTCTTATCACAATTCTATTTTCAAGGGAGCCCACCTCGCATTTTTTCTCTTTCTCTCCCTCTCTCTTTGGCTTGTATCCATTCGGCCCCATTCAGCCTACTGTCTTAAGACGTTTACCCCCATCCAGGTGTCAATATTTTCCTGGCGAGCGGGAACGAGCAAGCAAGCATATAATTATATATTTTTGTTTTGACAGCAAACTAAATTTGTAAATTTTTCGATAGAGAAATGGCTACGACGAAGCCGGATTTCTCCATACAATGCTGGCTCGCTATCACTCGCTAGGAAGAAATCGACACCTGGATGGGGATAAACGTCTTAAAACAGTTGGCTGAATGGGGCCGAATGGATACAAGCCAGGGAAAGAGAGAAAAGGAGAGAAAGATAAAAATAAAAGCCAGTGACCCCTCCTAAATAACGTTAGTAAGACCATACAACACTGGTGAAAATTACGGTAAGTTATGGTTTTGAATGTTAAAATTACGATATTAAGTTGGCAATTGCGGTTCCTGCCGTGTGACCGTAAAGGCAGCGGTATATTTTTAAGTGTATCGGCATTTGTGAGGCAAAATTAAACATTATTTTGTCATACTAATGTCCGTATATTTGACAAGATCCTACTAAAGTTGAATACCATCTTCTAATGATAAACAAAACTAAATTTATTATAGCGTCTTTTTTTTATGAAAGCGGTAATACAGATCCATTGAAGGTGTTTAGAGAGAGAGAGAGAGAGAGAGAGAGAGAGAGAGAGAGAGAGAGAGAGAGAGAGAGAGAGAGAGAGCGAGAGAGAGAGAGAGAGAGAGAGAGAGAGAGAGAGAGAGAGAGAGAGAGAGAGAGAGAGAGAGAGAGAGAGAGAGAGAGAGAGAGAGAGAGAGAGAGAGAGAGAGAGAGAGAGCGCGCAACAGGAGTCCAAATAAAGAATTGGGTCATGGATTCAGCGGGTTTTATAAAGAGAGAGGTAGAGAGCAGTATTGTATTTGCCCTTACAGTTTTATGGTCGTTCTACCCATATCTTTTGTTAACTTTTATTTTTATGTTATTTTTGCGTTTCACCTTTCAATTTGTCAGCGACTCCCCGTGTTCTATTGAAAACCCTAATTCAATAGTTCGCCGATAACATTGATAACAAAATGTGTTCAAGATAAATGTAGAAGTGGAAACACTTATTGAGTTGCAGTAACTATACATGTGTGTGTGTTTTGTGCTTATGTATGTATTTTATGCGTATGTGTGTGATTTGTGTGCGTGTGTGTTTTGTGTGCGTGTGTGTGTGTGTGTGTTTTGTGGGAGTGTGTGTTTTGTGCGTATGCTTGAGTTTAGTGTGTGTGTGTGTGTGTGTGCGCTATATAACATATTACTGGTGCACTCTGTTTATACTGCGTCTGTTATATGTAATTAATGATTTGTATTTATTGATATATAACATATTTTAGTTTATCTAGCAGCTACTCCTGATACATTTACTTTAGTTACCTCCTCTGTCAATTATGTCCAATATATTATAAGATAATCTATGTTTTATTAATTTCACCACAACACCAAAGACCTCCAATGAAATTAATGAAAGCATATAAATTATGTGATCCACCATGATTCGAACCCGGGTAATCACACACAGATTTTTAGACACCTTAACCATTACACCACCAAGACGGTTACAGGTTTATGCACACGCCCATGCACGACCTATCATCCATTCTCGATTACTGGATATTAATCTAATCATGTTCATATTCCCACCGCACTATGGTAGCCTAATGTTTATGTGAGACGAAAGAATATTCACGGGGCACAGATCAGACCCTTATTATATCAGTATACGACGACACCTGTCTTATTTATATTCTGGCTAACATTAGACGATTATTTTCGGTTGAGGAAGCCCATCATGCTTTTTTTTTCTCTTTCTTTCCTTCTCTCTTTGGCTTGTATCCATGCGGCCCCATTCAGCCAACTGTATTAAGACGTTTATCCCCATCCAGGTATCGATTTCTTCCTGGCGAGCGATAGCGAGCCAGCATTGTATGGAGAAATCAGGCTTCGCCGGAGAAATTTTTCTATCAAAAAATGTACAAATTTAGCTTGCTGTCAAACCAAATATATATATATGTTGGCTCGCTACCGCTCGTCAGGAAAATACTGACACCTGGATGGGGGTAAATGTCTTAAAACAGTAGGCTGAATGGGGCCGAATGGATACAAGCCAAAGATAGAGAGAGATAGAGAGAGAGAAAGAGAAAACAAAAAGCGAGATGGCTCCCTTAAAATATGTAATAATTATTCACACGTGTTGATTACCCGCTTGTCCAATGTGTCAATACCAGTGACACATTTGAAGTACGGAATTTATATTATCGCGCGAGCAACAGGAACACTTGACAAAATATAATTAATTATTATATTTGGAGTCTCTTATTCTATATATTATTCCAAGGCACTCTTATTCGTCATACCGTTGAATTTAGTTATAATGTTTAGTATATTAACCCCTTCTGTACCAGAGACGTATTTTTCACTGTATTCTGGCTACTCTGAGACGATTGTATTCAGTTTAAAAAGGGCCTCCAGCAATTAACAGGCTTCGAACTATCTCCCTTTACCATTTATGCTACCACAGATCCTTCTTAAACTGCAAAAAATCCTCTAAATATTGCTACAAGAAAATTAAAAAGACGTCGCCGGTTAAGAAGGGGTTAATTCCTCCTTCCTGTCTTTATTCCCCCTCTCCCTCTTCCCTTCCTCTTTCTCCTGTATTCCTTCCTTTTCTTCGTCTTCTTCCCCATCATCATCATCTTCCTCCTCCTTCTCCGCCCCCAGTCTTTCTCTCTCTCTCTCTCTCTCTCTCTCCTTTCGACCTCCTCTTCGCTCCCCTTCTTCCCCCTCCTTCTTTCCCTCTCTTCCTCTTCGCCCTCTCCTTCTCCCCTCTTCCTCTTTCCCTACTTCCACCTTTACCTTGTCTTGTTGTTCCTGCTCCTCCTCTTCTTCTTCCACCGTTCTTCACACCTTTACCTCCATTACAAATTTAGGTCCAGCTTTTTTCCTTGCTAGTAGGTGTTTAATTAGCACGGGGAATGAGAGAGAGAGAGAGAGAGAGAGAGAGAGAGAGAGAGAGAGAGAGAGAGAGAGAGAGAGAGTGTGTGTGTGTGTGTGTGTGTGTATGGAGGTCAAAGTCAGTAAGTGAAATGTGCTTCTTGTTATGGATAATCATTATACTGTATATTGGTAAAAAAAAATCACAAGTTCAAACCTATTTTTTGTAGAACTACGGCTAGATATTCGTGCAACGCTAGCCGTAAAATAACACATTTAATAATATGATATTAAGTATAAAGTTTATGGTCATTATAATTACGGTATTATGATGCCATTGTACTATTTGTCCTGTGACAGTAAAGTTGTTGGAATCTTTTTAACAGACCACTATGATATGAGTATACCCCGGCATATACGTTTGTCTTAATTGTGAAAGTGTGCTCTGAAACGCTGATTGCTAATAAGATGTCAACATATATTGTTTCGTACATAATAACTAATAATACTACAACATACATTAAAATAACATGTAAGGTCAAAGACATTCTGAATGTATCTTCTTCCAGACAAATGTAGGACGCAAATGTAAATATGGCAACATTACTAGGAAGACTATTTCAAAATTACCCAATCCATCCAGGATTCAACCTTGCACAAACACATTTTTGTGTTAGGCATTTTTCTTTACTATTGTACTATGAATCTGTACTCTGTTCATCTTAAGGGGAGATGGGTCATTTTTCGGGCCACTCTTCTCCCTCATCTTTATTCCTATTAGTTATGAGAATGTAAGACGTTTGGCGCATTAGTTTGGAGATTTTAAGACCTTTCGGCCCATTTCTTTGACAATATTAAAACGTTTCCTGCAATTTCAAGTGCCACTATATTTTCCTGGCGAGCAATACCGAGCCTGTAATATTGAAGTAACCGGCCTACGGCCGGTACATATTTCTATCGAAAAATGTACAAATGTATCTTGAAGGGGGGTAGTGAGGTGGTTTTGTTTTGGCTTGATGGAGGTCTAGGGAGGAAACTAAGAAAACAAATAAATAAATAAATACATACGCAAATAAATACGCCCATCCCCCCTTAACGGAGCGAGAAATGTTACCACGTAGTAGATGAGTTCTCACTACTAATTGAAGAATGTGAAAACACTGCTCCTTATATTCATATTTACACCTTCTGTACCGCTACCGTCCTTTTAACTTTATTCTGGCTATTATTAGACGATTGTATGCAGTTTATAAAGGGCCTCCAATAATTACCAAGCTTCGAACTATCTCACTTAACCCCTTTGACTACGACCAATCCTTCCTAAACTGCACAAAAGTTGTCTAAATATAGCTAGAATATTATTAAAAAGGCGTCGTCGGTAGAAAAGGAGTTAATTGGAAATATACCTCGTTATATATAAGCCGTCACAACTCAATATACCTCGTTATATATAAGCCGTCACAACTCAATTACCTCGTTATATATAAGCCGTCACAACTCAATATACCTCGTTATATATAAGCCGTCACAACTCAATATACCTCGTTATATATAAGCCGTCACAACTCAATATACCTCGTTATATATAAGCCGTCACAACTCAATATACCTCGTTATATATAAGCCGTCACAACTCAATATACCTCGTTATATATAAGCCGTCACAACTCATATACCTCGTTATATATAAGCCGTCACAACTCAATATACCTCGTTATATATAAGCCGTCACAACTCAATATACCTCGTTATATATAAGCCGTCACAACTCAATATACCTCGTTATATATAAGCCGTCACAACTCAATTACCTCGTTATATATAAGCCGCCACAACTCAATATACCTCGTTATATATAAGCCGTCACAACTCAATATACCTCGTTATATATAAGCCGTCACAACTCAATATACCTCGTTATATATAAGCCGCCACAACTCAATATACCTCGTTATATATAAGCCGTCACAACTCAATATACCTCGTTATATATAAGCCGTCACAACTCAATATACCTCGTTATATATAAGCCGTCACAACTCAATATACCTCGTTATATATAAGCCGTCACAACTCAATATACCTCGTTATACATAAGCCGTCACAACTCAATATACCTCGTTATATATAAGCCGTCACAACTCAATATACCTCGTTATATATAAGCCGTCACAACTCAATATACCTCGTTATATATAAGCCGTCACAACTCAATTACCTCGTTATATATAAGCCGCCACAACTCAATATACCTCGTTATATATAAGCCGTCACAACTCAATATACCTCGTTATATATAAGCCGTCACAACTCAATATACCTCGTTATATATAAGCCGCCACAACTCAATATACCTCGTTATATATAAGCCGTCACAACTCAATATACCTCGTTATATAAGCCGTCACAACTCAATATACCTCGTTATATATAAGCCGTCACAACTCAATATACCTCGTTATATATAAGCCGTCACAACTCAATATACCTCGTTATATATAAGCTGTCACAACTCAATATACCTCGTTATATATAAGCCGTCACAACTCAATATACCTCGTTATATATAAGCCGTCACAACTCAATATACCTCGTTATATATAAGCCGCCACAACTCAATATACCTCGTTATACATAAGCCGTCACAACTCAATATACCTCGTTATATATAAGCCGTCACAACTCAATATACCTCGTTATATATAAGCCGTCACAACTCAATATACCTCGTTATATATAAGCCGTCACAACTCAATATACCTCGTTATATATAAGCCGTCACAACTCAATATACCTCGTTATATATAAGCCGTCACAACTCAATATACCTCGTTATATATAAGCCGTCACAACTCAATATACCTCGTTATATATAAGCCGTCACAACTCAATATACCTCGTTATATATAAGCCGCCACAACTCAATTTACCTCGTTATATATAAGCCGTCACAACTCAATATACCTCGTTATATATAAGCCGTCACAACTCAATATACCTCGTTATATATAAGCCGTCACAACTCAATATACCTCGTTATATATAAGCCGTCACAACTCAATATACCTCGTTATATATAAGCCGTCACAACTCAATATACCTCGTTATATATAAGCCGTCACAACTCAATATCTCAGACCTTACAATGTCTTGGTTAACCCCTTCTGTACCGGCGACGTCTTTGTATTTTTATTCTAGCTACCAGTATATTTAGACGATTTTGTGCAGTTTACTAAGGATCTGTGGTAGTAAACAGGGTTAAGTGAGATAGTTCGAAGCCTGTTAAATGCTTGAGGCCCTTTGTAAACTGAATATAATCGTCTAATAGTAGCCAGAGTAAAGTATAAAATACGTCACCGGTACAGAAAGGTTTAATTTAGAGGAAGAGAGTATAAAATATCGAAATATTTGTAATATTGATTTACACTGAAGGCCAGGGCTCGGAAAACTATGTTATTCTGTCTCATATAAAGGTAACTACAACTTTCCACATTTTGTATTTTACACCCTAGTACAGTACACATGTAGGCAGTTTACCCTTTTAGTATAATGAGGCCTTTAAGGGGGTAGTACTTGTTATTTTGTGTTGGTCTATATATTTATTTATTAATTTATGTTTGAGTTTTCTCGCTAGACCTCAATCAAGCTTAGAAAAACACCCCCTAGACCCCCATTCAAGATAAATCTGTACATTTTTCGGTAGAAAAATATCCCGGCCCCTTTAGTATGTTAGTGTTCCTTCTTAAATTAGAGGCTCCCTATTGCTCGCAAGGAAAATATTGACACCAAAAGGGCACGAACGGTCTTAATATTGATAAACAGATGAGGTAAAAGGTCTCAAAATCGCCAAACTAACGGAACACACGTCTTAAACCTCAAACAACTAATATGCTAATCATGAGAGAGAAGGAGTTCCAGAAAAATCGAGTACTACCCCATTAAAGAGTTGTTATAGGTTTGGTAAAGTGGCCAGCTGACCTGTTCCTTGTAGTACCAGTGCAGGTAGTCTGGTGGTTCAGGAGAGTATGGCACCACACAGGTCAGGTTGATCGGGGACCCCAGACCGACATGCATCTCTGGGGCACTCAGGATCTTCGCCTGGGGCTCTGGGGAAGGAAGGAGCTATATGTAGTTATATATTATATGTTGGTAGATATATAGCTATTTAGATAAATAGATACTTAGCTACATAATTAGATACATACAAATATTAACTATAATCTCTAGTTTACTCAGGATCTTTGCCTGGGGTTCTGTGGAAGGAAGGCGCTATGTAGTTATGTGTTATAAGTTTGGTAGATATATAGTTATTTAGGTCAATAGATAGTTAGCTACATAATTAGATACATACAAATATAAACTGTAATCTCTGGTTTACTCTGGATCTTTGCTTTTATTTGAGATAGATAGAGAAATGGTTAATTAGGAAAATAGTTTGATGCATAAAGAATAAATACAAATTTCTGGAGCACTCATAATCTTCGCCTCTTGCTCTAGAGGAGAAGGAAGGATGTATATAATCGACTATACATTTATTAACATGTGCAACTCAAGAATTGCATATAAATATACATTATATTATTGTGTTGGAGCAAAGGCCAATTTCCTTATCCATCACTAGTTTCATAATACTTTTGGAGGCAGATACTGACTTATTAGAAATATATACTACTTAATTTAAGAACTGATTTAATGGGTCAACGTTTGTATTGTCATATATATGTACATTGGCCCTCGTTGCGCTCTGCCGGAGAATTATTGACGATGTTTTACTAATTACCGTTGTTTTGTGGGGGGTTCTGAGAAACGAAGTTTTTTATTCACGTGTCCTGTATTAATCATTTGTATAATCTGATTGACGTTACGTAATATCATTTGACTACCTTTACACAACTGTATGCAGTTTCGGAATAAACTGAAGTCGCCAGTGTTTCCACGAAAATAGTATCTACCCATTTTTGTTTTGAATAAGTTTTGATATTGTTTTTTCACAATATACATGGGTGTGATTTGATTGATTGTATGTATCGTACTATAATACATTATAATAGAAAAGTGTGTTGCCATCACTTCATTAGAATTATACAAAATACATATTATACAAGGTTTCCAGAGGTAATTCATAAACTAAGCAAAACAAAGTTTATCATACTTGTTACTTATACTTATATATATCATATATATATATATATAACATAAGATCAATGTTATATACTACGTATTATATAATAAATTTGTGTATATTCCCAGTACCTTATCATATATATATATATATATATATATATATATATATATATATATATATATATATATTATACTGTATATATACAGTATATATATACATATTATTTTATTTTTTATTTTATTTTCTGTTATGGAGTTTTCACTACCATTATTCCTATTAGGAACTGTAATTTCTATATTCAGGCTTTCTTTAAACTCATAATGTTTTACAAACCATGTTTGAATGAGCTTAAATAATAAGTCGTAGGCGTGTGCATAAACCTTTAACCGTCCTGGTGGTGTAATGGTTAAGGTGGCAAAAATATGTGTGTGATAACCCGGGTTCGAATCCCGGTGGATCATATATACTTTAATTAATTTCATTGGGGGTGTGGTGGTGAGATTAATAAAAATAATATTTAAAATAAATATTATAGCAATTGGAAGTATTTTTCCTTCAATAGAGAATATACTATCTGGGGAAAATTAATGCCAAGTTGTAAATATGATTAGGCAATCTTTTTCCCTAATTGACGAAAATTCGCGAGAATAAATATTCACATTGTATCTGCTTTAATTAATACAATTGGATCATCTGAATATAATTGATATAATATTATATATAAGAGATCATATCACATTTTCAGCCCAAGCAGAACACTAAAAGGTTAAATCAAAATCAAAATAAGTATGATAATCAAAATAAAATATTAACAATGCATAATATAATAAGGAAATGGTCAGCAATATTGTTGATATATAATGAATACCCTGGAACTTGTATCTATTTAATGAATAAGTAAATTTATCTCTTTCTCTCCCTCTCTTTCTATATATATATATATATATATATATATATATATATATATATATATATATATACAGTATATATATATATATATATATATATATATATATATATATACGGTATATATACTATATATATAGAGAGAGAGAGAAAGAGAGAGAGACATTTTCTTTAAATTCATTATTAACAATTTTATTAACAAATATTTGAATTGTTGAAGTTACTAGTAAAATTTGTAAATAATAAAAAATTTAATCTTTGTATATTGTATAAGATGATTAATTCAATAACAATATTTTGCGTATAACACTTATATGAACAAATATAATTAGGTTGTTAAAGGATTTATTACTGTGATTGTATTGTTTACTGAATTTTGAAAATGAAAGCAAATTGAAATTATTGAAGAAGGGAGTACAAACATTATTTGTTATGTTCTTTGATTAAAACTGGATCATTTAAACAAATTATTACATTATGAAAAGGACTTTGACAAAGAAAGTATACTGTAGTTTTATTTGTTTTATGGAAAGGGAAACAATAAAAATTGCTAAAGGAGTAACTAACAGGACATAATAATTACTGTAGTTAGTTATTAAGCATGCACACAATTATAACATGAATCATAATATTTGTTAAACAATCTAAATAAATATTAAAACAATGAATTAACAAATCATGATTTCAATAATTGCTTACATAGTTAGGAAATACATCAATGGAGAAAGGAAAAGGATTATCTTAAAACATTAATTAACCACTTCTGTACCAACTACGTCTTTTCAGTTTTATTCTATTTATATTTAGATGCTTTTTTGCAGTTTAAGAAGGATCTATGGTAGTAAAAAGGGTTAAGTGAGGTACTTCAAAACATGTGAATTGCCAGGGATTCTTCCTAAACTAAATAACATCGATTAGTAGTAGCCACAATAAATTAAAAAGACGTCGTCGGTACAGAAGGGGTTAAGGGATTTATTAGGATTATATTTCAGTTGCTAAGGGAAATACGAAAACGATAATGTAAAAAATAGTTTGAATAAAACGATCAACTTTGTAAATAATATATTAAAGGAAAGAGAAAAAGGTTAACCATTTAAACTCGTTAAAAGTA
The DNA here is from genome assembly GCA_032716605.1 of Paralithodes platypus. Taxonomy (NCBI): domain Eukaryota; kingdom Metazoa; phylum Arthropoda; class Malacostraca; order Decapoda; family Lithodidae; genus Paralithodes; species Paralithodes platypus. Next base: position 24,677,008 of record CM064496.1, on the reverse strand, counting down.
ATGAGTGAGTTAGTAATGGCTCTGGCCTGCGTTAATTGGTGATATTGAGAGTCAATGAGTTGTTAATGGCAGTTAATGGACAAGCTCCGGCACCAGTGAGTTGTTCTTCCTGTCAGGCTAACCAGATTTAATAGTCATTGGGCTTGTGTTACAGTTTGGGTTACCATTGTGTTTAAAGGTAGGCTTTTCTGATCTTAATATGATATATAGTAGTCATATATTGAAATAAAAATAATAATAATAACAATAATAATGATAGCAATAATATTAATACATAATAATAACAATAATATTAATAGTAATTATTATTTTACCACAACATGGGCCAGCTACCACCGTAAGGCCACAACATAGGCCAGTTACCCCCTCCCAAAGTAAGCCAGTTAACCCCTGTAAAGAACGGCCCCAAAACAGTACAGGTCCCCCTAGAAAACTCCCCCAGATAGGTCTACCCCATCACAACACCAGATCCCCCCAGATCCCCCCAAATCAACCCCCCCCCCCCCCCACACCTAAGGAACGTCGCCTAACAGTAGAGGGGCCGGACGTGACGTCACCAACCCAGCTCGGCCCAGAATTGGCCAGCATGACCACCGCCCCCACCAATCAGGCCGCCATGATATCACCCGCCATACACCCTTCTGATTAGTCCCTAGAAGGCATCCGACGGCAAATCAGGAGGGCCCTTTCACTACTTTCCCCCTACCCACCTCACCGAGACCAGAACGACCTAGCTCAACCATAGAAACCACCTATAAACATGTCTTTTTTCCCTGTACATTCTATGACACATTCTGAGAGAACTTAGAAACTACATAGGTGGCCACCCCTTCGGGGATCATGGCGTCAGGCAATAGATAGATAGCAACTAGATAGGTCCTCAGACCAGGTAAGGGAAGGTATCTCCTCTCCCCTCCTGAGATATGACTGTTCTCTGACCTCATAGGTGCTCACTGGCCCTACCGAGTGTAGCAGTTAAGGGGAGGCAGTTGTTTTTTCGAGTCCCCCTCCTCCCTCATGCTTAGCCCCGTTAGTTATGAGTTTTCAAGACATCCGCCCCATTACTTTGGCGATTTTCAGACCTTTTACCCCATTTGTTGCCAATATTAAGACCTTTAATTCGTGCCATTTAGGTGTCGATTTTTTTTCCAGGCGAGCGATAGCGAGCTTTTATTTGAAGAGGAATCGGCCTTCGGCCAGGACATTCTTCTACCGAAAAATGTACAAATTTATATCGAAGGGGGTCTTGTGGTTGTTTATTCAAGTTTGATAGAGGTTTAGAGAACAAACTAAACCCCCTCCTTAAACCATTGAGCCAAACCAGTAAATTATGCTGCACAATACCGTCTGAGCTCCCTTAATTTAAAATATTAAAGCTTTGTATATATTATTTTGGCCACCGCTAAATATGAGAATAGCGGTCATGTCCAGTTTAGCATGATTGTCCCCAACTTTATTTAATTTTTCTAAGTGAATGTACAGTAAGGTTTGAACATCGCATTCTATAATATTGTATTTTGGTGTTCATATCTAATTTTCGTTTTAAGTAGCATTATTCAAAGAGTTAAATAAAATATATACACTTAATTTCCTTAGAGTAACTGTGAACCAAATTTGTCATTCCACAACAGTTATAATTTAGTTGAACATTAATTGTATTTATTATTTTTTTATATATGTCTATATTTCTGCATTCCTTTATGAAAAAAGTGATACCAAATTGATGAACAAATACAGTCAATTAAGGAATAACGCAAGTCCCTAAAATATAGCCCAAATCCTCAATATCGGCTGGTCATTTAATGGAGCATAGAGTCACGGCTTATTTAAAGAGCGCTGACAGATGACAGGTGAACCCGGTTTGGCTTTTAAACTATATTATATTTTACCATGGGTGTTGGAAATCTGGGGTGGGTGAATGGGGTGTGGATGTGTGTGGGTAGATGAATGGGTGTAGCTTTTGGTTGATTTATATTTAGTGTAATATATAATATATATCTATCTATCTATATACAGTATATATATATATATATATATATATATATATATATATATATATATATATATATATATATATGTTAGTTAGTAAGTATGTCTCTGATGTCTCTGTGTTTCCAAACCATTATCCCATTGCCACTTTCGCAAGATTAAGAATACCGTGCATCACGTTGTCAACATTTTCATGTCAAGAGTATGTTATTAGTTAAAACAATTAAAGTAAGACCCTGCAACCAAACGCATGGGAGCGATGGTTAACTTTTTGGGCGATTTTTGCATGTTTTCATTATTTTTCCAATTTCCTCCCTAGACCTCCATCAAATTAAAAACAAAAATCCATTAGATCCCCCTTCTAGATTAATTTGTACATTTTTCGGTAGAATAATGTCCCGGCCGAAGGCCAGTTCTTCCAACATTACAGGGCCGCTATCGGTCGCCAGGGTAAAAATCGACACCTAAATAGCACGAAAGGTTTAAATATTGACGAAGAAATTGGGCGAACGGTCTTAAAATCGACTAACTAATGGGGCAAACATCTTAACATCTGAAAACTAATGGGGCTAAACATGAAGAAGAAAGTGGTCCAGAACACAGGCCCATCCCCCCTTAGGTATGACAACTACTTACTAATAACCGTGAGTAGAACTGTCCTGTATACGGGCGGTGTGGATGAGACCTGACAGTCGTACTGGCCCGAGTCCCTGGGTGCCGCATACATCAGCCGCAGCACCCAGTTACCGCTCTCTGTCTGCGGTACGGCCTCGAACCGGGCATCGTTTGTGTAGGTCGTCGCGCCCACCGACAGGATGTGTAGGTCACGGTGTCTGATCCAGGATACCTGTTGGGAAAAGGAGAGAGAAAGGTTAGGTGGTGGTGGCTCAATGGTTTTAATACTGGACTCTCAACATTAATTAAGGGGGGTCAACAGCTTTGTATTATCTTCTCTCTTTCCCTGGCTTGTATCCATTTGGCCCCATTCAGCCAACTGCTTTAAGACGTTTATCCCCATCCAGGTGTCGATTTCTTCCTGGCGAGCAATAGCGAGCCAGCATTGTATGGAGAAATCCGGCTTCGCCGGAGAAACTTTTCTGTCGAATAATGTACAAATTTAGCTTGCTGTCAAAACAAAAATATATATATGCTGGCTCGCTACCGCTCGCCAGGAAAATATTGACACTTGGATGGGGGTAAATGTCTTAAAACAGTAGGCTGAATAGGTCCGAATGGGTACAAGCCAAAGAGAAAGGGAGATAATGAGAAAATAAGCGAGGTGGGATCCCTTAACGTTCATTGGTTCGAATCTGATCTGCCTATCTGCCTCAAACTGTGCATTGTTTGTGAACATTGAGGCGCCTATCAAAAAAATGTATAAGTCGCGGTGTTTGATTCATGATACATGTTTGGAAGAAGACAAGAGAGGTTAGTAGGCTTGTGGAAAGTGTTTAGCAAATGTGTAGGTAACAGTCTTGTGGATTGACGTGGGGTAAAATTATAGGCAAATACTTGGGGTAACTTTGTTGAGGGCTGGTGTGCTCTTGGTTTGTTGGAGATGTAGGATGAAGTAGGTGTGTGAGGGCAGGTGTATTCTAAGTTTGTTGAGGGCTGGTGTGCTCTTGGTTTGTTGGAGATGTAGGATGTAGTAGGTGTGTGAGGGCAGGTGTATTCTAAGTTTGTTGAGGGCTGGTGTGCTCTTGGTTTGTTGGAGATGTAGGATGTAGTAGGTGTGTGAGGGCAGGTGTATTCTAAGTTTGTTGAGGGCTGGTGTGCTCTTGGTTTGTTGGAGATGTAGGATGTAGTAGGTGTGTGAGGGCAGGTGTATTGTAAGTTTGTTGAGGGTTGGTGTGCTCTTGGTTTGTTGGAGATGTAGGATCTAGTAGGTGTGTGAGGGCAGGTGTATTGTAAGTTTCGGGTAGGTTTGTGAAGAAGTAGGAACTTGTAGATGTGTTGATTCAAACCCTGACATAAATTGAGCTGCGCAATCTTTGTGAACGTAAAGGAAACTACCAAGATAATGTGTAGGTCTTATTGTTTGATTCATAAAACTCGGGTGAAAAGTAACATGTTATTGGGTCTGGACTAGTAATCAAAATCATGGGTTCGAATCCTGATTAGCTCGAACTGCACCTCTTGTTGTTTTGTATGCCATTGGGCCCACTTAAAATGTTGTAGGTTAAGGCAACGAGATGGGAGCCATGAGAGGTAAGTGAGCGAGAGGAGCGATACCTGGAAATGGCCAATTCGCCTTTTCAGATGCCTTATTTTCGTACTTTCGTTGTCGTTGTTGTCGAGCTCACGCCGCGTCCATACGCTTGATGGCATTAGTGTCGATCTGCATCGTCTAGCATGTCATCAGCTTAGCTATATAATTAAGCAATGCATAACGTTTGAGCTTGAAATGCACATACATGAGTTTGGATTTCCAATTAAGATAAATATCGTAATAATATTGATAAATTATGTTGAGACACGAACAAAAATAATGCTGACAAATAAGAACCATTAATTTCAGCAGAAAGACTCACGGAGGTAAGGCTGATGTTGACGGTCAGTTATTTTGTCCTTTATCTCTCCTGAATAGTGCGTAGGAATATTTGTATGTTGGTGGGTAGGTGGGTGGTTGAGAATAAAAGTTATAAGGTATAGGATATGGTGTTCCAGTCTAAGGGGTGAGACATGTGAAGCACGTTTTTAACTGCAACCAGCCCCTGCCATCTTCCCTTCGCAGAATGCATGGGGTTTAGTTGCTCACTCAGGCTCGGAGCATCCCCCATTTCTGAAGCTGACTTGCTCCAGTGCGGCAGTGCTTCACTGTATCACCTCCTAGACTCGAACCTTCACTCTCAGAACGCCACCTATTGAGCAATGAACTCACTAGGCATTGTCCCCCTGTAGCATATTTTGAAGATGGGGATATTCATACAGTGCTATTTAATCAGGGAACAATGAGGGTATTTATTTGGCGTTCCGGTGGGCTTTGTGGTAATGCACTGATGTGTGTGTGTATGTTGGTGCGTTTATGTTTACAGTTTTGTGTTGACAGCATGTGTGTGTATGTTGTGTGGGATGTTGGTGTGGGCAGGTGTGTGCGTGTTGGATTTTAAGCTAAGCCACTTGAATTTTAACTGTACATCTTCTCGTTTACTCTTTCACATACAAAAACAATGGAAAATCAAAACATTATCAGTGAAGCTTGAATCCGTACAACCAAAACCAATAGTTCGTTGACAACCTTGCTAGTAAACTGTAACATTTTAAGCAACTATCACGTATCATTGTCAGCCCTCATACGTTTCGAATAGCCCGTGACTATAGTTTATTCGCTGTCAGTAGGCGAAAACAGTCATGACCTCTAATCTCTGTAACTCAAAAACGACTAGAGTAATCCAGCTAATATTTCTACCATTTGGGAAAAGTGAATCGAGGAATATATGTGAAAATGTACAGCCAATTTGCTCTAGCCCATTTTGAGTTACAGAGGATAGAGGTCATTAATACTCGCCTACTTACAACGAATAGACTATATTACTACCTATTCCACAACGTAGGTGTGTCGAGTTAATGGCCGTCGTCGAGTTAATGGCCGTCCCTATATATTACATTACATTACATTGCTCGATTGGTGTCTACAATCCCCTCAATCATAACTGGAGGTATTCAGGTACTCATGACCCCGACAGTAAATTCATATGAGTGGCTGTATGTTCATCTACGTATCTGAGGACACACATACACACACGTGCAGAGAGAGAGAGAGAGAGAGAGAGAGAGCGAGAAAAAGAGAGAAAGAGAGAGATATTCACGTACACCTACACATGTCCATCTATTTCCAACTCAATACAATTTTATCAAAAGCCGTATTGAACACAGCCACAGTTGCCACATAGCGTCCACCACACACACACCACATACACATACACAAACAAAACACACGCACACACAGCCACATCGGTAATATAATATCTACCACACGAACACACACATCATTCATACACACACAGCCACATACACACACCACACATATACAGTTGCCACACAGCGTCCACCACACACACCCACGTGCCACACATATACACACACACACAAACATGTACACACACAACCACAGTTGCCACACAGGGTCCACCACACACACCCACGTGCCACACATATACACAAATACACACACACACACACACACACACACACATGTACACACACAACCACAGTTGCCACACAGGGTCCACCACATATACACACATACATACAAAAACACACAAATACAAGACACGCACGTGCATACTCACAGATAGCCACAGTTGCTACGCAGCGTCCACGCACACACACACACAAAAAACACACACACTCATTCACATAGTGCCACAGTTGCAATACAGCTTACAGAAACACGCACACACCACACACATACATACACACCATCGATGCACAAATACCCAGACCCACACACCAAAAGAAAGATCGAACCTCATATTATGGCAAAACAAAATAATAACTATCCAAAATTCTTTGACTATCCAACTTCTAAAGTGGAACACATTCTACCCATCTCCTTTCACAGAAATCTCCATCTTAGGAGATTACAAAGTTCACCAGAGCCAATGGCTTTCCTCCCATTTCACAGACCAACCTGGTGAACAAACCTGCATCTTTTCTATCCTAAGTGACCTACAGCAGTTAGTCCAGACCGATCTCCAAAAACGATCAGGAATATGTGTAGGGACACATATTCCTGATCGTTTTGGAGATCGGTCCAATATTCCTGATTTATTCCTAACTTCTAATCCTTTTACTTACACTGTAAATCATTTCTCTCCAGTGGGATCATCCGAGCACAGCCTTATCTCTGTTTCCTGTCCGCTCCTCCCAGCCGGCGGCACTTTTATGCCGACTGGGAGGCTCTTCAGCAGGACTTTTTTATATTTCCCATGGAATGATTTTTGCTTCTGTGGCCTGGGACCTTCAGAGTGTGCTGAGCGCATTACCAAGGTAATCATCTCAGGCGATGGAGGCATACATTCCATTATCATTCTCTCACTCTAATGTTTAAAAATCGTGGTTTACTCACCCTTGTTCTATTGCTGTCCACAATTAGGAAAACACATTCAAACGGTACCTTCGCCTTCAAATTCAAGAATCTCACACTTGTTATGCTTCCGCCCGGAATCAATCCAGATCTGTTCACCAACTCGCCAAAAACTCTTTCATCAATGATGAATTATCTGAACTTTCCTCTTTTAGCTCTTTCCAAACTTTCTGGCATATAGCCTAATGCCTCTCCAACAACTTTCCTTACTACTCTTTCTCTCCCCGTATCCACTCTGACTACACCACCACTATGTCTCCCTCTGACAAAGCTGAACTCTTCATTCAAACTTTCGCTAAAAACTCCCCCTTGCATGATTCCGCTGCTATTCCTCCCTCTCCACTGCACTTCTCGAAAGGGTAGAGTTTAAAAACATATGATCTCATCAATTCACCAACTCTCACTAATTCCCTACAATCTCTCTACTTACTTTTGCCTATTATCCTAATATCTTTTAAGGATGTGTTTTCTGCCCTCTCTGGGCTAAACACTAAGTAGGACCAGATGGTGTTCCTCCTGTTGTACTAAAATACTGTTCTTCGCGGGGAAACGGTTGCAAAATTATTGGTAAATCTTTTAACTCACACGAATCTAAGAATTTCTTCTTCAATCGAGTTGTCAACTTGTGGAATGGGCTTCCCCGAAACGTTATAGACTGCATCACCGTTAATTCATTTAAACTCCGCCTAGACAAATATCTCGCTTCAAACCCGCGACTGACTGCGTTTGTAAATGAATAACTTTATTTTATCCCCCCCTCAGTTACTAACCCATCTGTCCCCTACTAACTTCCTAATCCTGCCACGGATATTAGTTCCAGGGCAGTAATTCCCTTTCCAATGGTCCCTTACCCACTCTAAACCACTGTTTGGACACTTGATCCTCAGTGTTTTGGAGGACAAGCAACCTAGAAGGGTCACTAGATCTGTTGTTGCTTGATTTCCTTTGTACTTTGTACTCCTTTGTACTTTGTACTGACTCCCTGCCTAAGCAAATCTGTTGTCTCTGTCTTTCCTCTAACATCTTTCCTTCTTGTTGGAAATGTGCTCTCATTCAAGCTGTCTCAAAGAAGTCTGACTGCTCTCAACCTTCCAACTATCATCCAACTGATCTCTTGCATCTCAAAAGCTTTTTTTAAACTATTCTGAATTTAAAATTTCTTAAGCATTTGTCTTCCCATAATCTACTTTCAGATCGCCAGTATGGTTTCCTCTACTGATCTGCTTTCTTATCTTACTAAATCTTGGTAATTTTCCTTTCGGGACTATGGTGAGACCATTTCTTTTGTGCTAGACATATCGAAAGCCTTCGATAGAACCTAGCGCAAATATCTAATCTCCAAACTACCCTCTTACGGTTTATATTCCTCCATCTGTGCCTTTGTCGTCTCTAATTTCCTCTCAGGTTGTTCCATAGCTATGATTTGGAACGGCCACTGCTAACTTATTCAACCTATCAACTCCGGTGTTATTCAGGGTTCTGTTCTGTCTCCAGTTCTCTCTCTAATATTCATTAATGATCTTCTCAATTGTACCTCCAGTCTTATCCATTCATAACCTTACACTATTCAACTAGTTTTACAGAAGGACCCAGCATGTAATCACTCAAAAAGTCACGTGGTGAGGCCATAGCACACGTATCATCTGATCTATCAAACATTTTCGAATGGAGCAGATAAAATCTTGTTTCTATCAATGCTTCCAAAATATAATTTCTCCATTTATCAGGAACTTCCACAGGTCTATCCCTTATACTTCAACAATACACATATCAACCTTTTATCTTATCTCAGCATGCTTGGTGTTATTTTTGTTACGACCGGCACTACGAAATAAACAAGGGCACTTAATAATGGAATAGATGATAGGCTATATCTGCAACAACGGTACGCCAGTTTCCAAACCCTCGAACTATTACGCAGGTGAACAAAACACTTAAACCCTCCAGAGTTAATCTACTGGATAACGGGGTATCAATTAACTGGGTTTTAGTGCACTTCTACAAGGCTTTCCGGTGACGGCAAAGCCAACTCACAACAGGAGTACTTACGTTACGAAAATGCTCTTAAGTAATAACAATGCTTGAATAAACTATCATAAGATTTAATAAAGGAATATATGCTTACGTTAACTTTAGTGTGAGTCTGTACTCAACACTAAACTCTTCAATGCTCTATGAAAACACTGGAAGTCTAGTCCTACAGCAATCAGATATGGAATCTTCTGAAAAGGTCTGATGCTCTAAGATGCTCGTTAATATAGAACAGAAATAATGCAGGGGCAGGACACCAGAGCGTGTATCTTAAATACACCAACAAGTAGGATACATATATATAACAAGGGAGTGCAACAACTCTGTGACAGCACTAATAATAACCACTCAAAAACAGTACTTCCTTAGCCAACGTAACAGCCAAATTGGGTTGTGCACTATGCATCAACCTAGGCTAAAATAAGGCGTGAATAATTCCTTAAGCATACACAATTAAAGTTAATAAACACAATGCTGTCTTTCTCACTAATAAAGTCTAGCAGCGGCATAAAAGGTATCAGGAAACTAGGCAGAGCGCAAGCATGCTCGTAGCCTACTGTCTCCCCTTGAACAGATTTCCTTTATGTTACGTTAAGTGACTTGGAGGCTCTCTTGGTAAGTCCCGATCTCAAGTATCTGGTCTTACCCTGGCGCTCCACAAAGGTCAACAAAATGAGGTAGCAAGCATACAGGTAAGAGTAGGCAAAAGCCCTTCACCTTTATACTACTACACTCGCAAAGGAAAAATATGCACAAGGGTTACAGGCTACCTAGCTTCGTCGAAGTCGTACAGGCTCTGACTTGCCACATACATAACTCAGACAACGACTAAAGATACCCTCCACTGTCTAGCATTAAATAGTAGGAAAGAACAACTCAATAATTAGAAGCACCCCAATACTATGATACCATGTGACTAGGACTCTAATAATCCCTAAAGCTAGTGCAAACATATATGGAGAACTGGTGCTGGTAATACGACTGGCCGACTATGGAAGTCGTATGCAGAACCAGAAGGGATAAGTAATTGAATAAAGATGAGAAGCATGAAAAAGAAGAAGTTCAGAGAGAGAAACAGTAGTACAGGGGGTTAGATGGGGGGACAGATTGCAAAGGACATGTAGAACCAAGCACGCTATACCAAGATATGAAGGAGACACGCGGGCAGGAGCCCGCCCCACCTTCCTAGGACGGCGGCCTCCAATCACAGACGACTACGTCATGAAGAGCAGGCGTCATATGACGCTTCAGGCCCGCCGGCCAATCAAGAGCATGGGAACCTCCGCCCGAGCGAGGGAGTCACACGTACATACACACGCACATATTACCACCTCGCTGCTCGCTCTCTTTCTCCCTACAACTTCACACAACATATCTTATATTCTATCAATGATAATTATAAAATACTTCCAAGTGTCACAGACAAGAATAAAGACCACCACTGATCTGTCTGTGACAACATGAACTCTATGAAAGAAAGAACATCGTTCTACGAATATTGTAGCCCATTTCACTGTCCTGGCGAGTGCTAGCGAGTTACGAGTGCATTCTGGCAAGCTGGCCAGCGTAACAGTTTTTCTTCTGGCCTTTCATGGAAAGATAATATTACCACACTTGCAATAACAGCCTAACAGATGTTAGGTGTGCTCAAGCATCTCTGTGGGTTCTTCACTCCAGCACAGCTTCTTGGTCTGTATAGAGGCTGCACGAGTATTATTAGCATGTATGGGGAGGTTCCCCCCATACTGCACTTCTCGAAAGGGTGGAGTTTAAAAACATTTGATCTCATCTATTCACCAACTCTCACTAATTCCCTACAATCTCTCTCCACACGCCGCAATGTTGCATCTGTCTCACTCTTTTACCACTATTACAATAATCAGTGTTCTTCAGAGCTCTTTCAGTGCATACCCCCTCCCTATTTTATCCCACTCCTATTCTCTCGAACTCTCCAACCCAAAAATTAGCAAACATTTTCAAGAATTCTTCTATTCAACAATCGAGCTCTGGAACGCTCTCCCTCAATCAACCACAGCAGTGCAAGTACTGGTATTGAGCTGGATACACAGGCCTAGTTTGCCTTTTTTCCAGAGGATCTACTGTAAGATACTGTAAGATTTACTTCTTCTTACGACTTTAAGTGTGTTTAGCCATTTTTACCCCAACGCCCCCTGAATTTGGCTCTCTGTCACTCCTTTGGTTTTGGGGGTGACATTCTTACAGGCAGACTGACTATTGTCTCCTTCATACAAATAGAAACAAATAATGCTACCAATATTAACATACTAGGATTCACTAGTTAATGTTCATCGTCTTGTTTTATCATCAGGTATTTAATTATTCCTGACCACGATTGTACATTGTTGCCATTTTGAACCTACCTTATGCCAGAGTTGCCCAGGTTGAATGTTTTGCCAGATGTTCATAAGTGAGTAATATACGTGACAAAGATTATATGGTAATGATACTGAAAAGGTCACTATGAAAATGACAGAACAGTGGTCATTAATAGCAAGTATAGAAGCAGTAGATTGGTAGATAGAAGCAATATAAGAGCATGAAACCCACAGCAGCTATTGACCAATTGGTACAAATTATTAGCTAGTTTGGTAGAAATGAAAAGGTTGATGGCATACGTGGAAAGTTGATGGCATACGTGGAAAGTTGATGGCATACGTGGAAAGTTGATGGCATACGTGGAAAGTTGATGGCATACGTGGAAAGTTGATGGCATACGTGGAAAGTTGATGGCATACGTGGAAAGTTGATGGCATACGTGGAAAAAAGTTGATGGCATACGTGGAAAGTTGATGGCATACGTGGAAAGTTGATGGCATACGTGGAAAGTTGATGGCATACGTGGAAAGTTGATGGCATACGTGGAAAGTTGATGGCATACGTGGAAAGTTGATGGCATACGTGGAAAGTTGATGGCATACGTGGAATGTTTGTTTTAGGCGTATGGCATGCATGGGGTGTAGGAGATTTAAGGGGGGTTACCGGCTTTTGTTTTATATATTTCTCTCCTTTTCTCTCTTTCCCTGGATTGTATCCCTTCGGCCCCATTAAGCCAACTGTTTTAAGACGTTTATCCCCATCCAGGTGTCGATTTCTTCCTGGCGAGCAATAGCGAGCCTGCATTGCATGGAGAAATCAGGCTTCGCCGGAGATTTTTTTTATCGAAAAATGTACAAATTTAGTTTGCCGTCAAAACAAAAATATATATATGCTGGCTCGCTACCGCTCGCCAGGAAAATATTGACACCTGGATGGGGGTAAAAGTCTTAAAACAGTAGGCTGAATGGGGCCGAATGGATACAAGCCAAAGAGAGAGGGAAAGAAAAGAGAAAAAAAGCAAGGTGGGTGTCAAAGTTTGTATATGTACTCTGTACCCAATCTTATCTTAAGCCTAAACATTGCTTTGTCTTAATGTTGTGGCTATATTTACCAGTCTTTTAAGGGGGGCGACCTGTATTTGTTTTCTATTTCTTGATTGTATCCGTTTGGCCCCATTCAGCCTACCGTTTTAAGACATTTATCCCCATCCAGGTGTCAATTTCTTTCTGGTGAGCGATAGCGAATCAGCATTGTATGGAGAAATCCGGCTTCGACGGAGACATTTTTCTATCGAAAAATGTACAAATTTAGCCAGCTGTCAAAAACTGTAAACAAAACATGCTGGCTCGCTACCGCTCGCTAGGAAAAACTCGACACCTGGATGGGAGTAAAAGTCTTAAAATAGTAGGCTGAATAGATAGACCCCAGAGAATGATAGAAAAGGAAAGAAAAAACCTGTGACCCCCTTCAATGCGCATATAGAATGTAGATTGAATTATTGACAGCCTTAAAATCTTAATAAACTGCAATACACCTGATGAAACACGCATACTTATTAATTTGAGACGGATGTGATTACCATACACAACATGTGAACACTTCTTCATGATGTTGGCAGTCGAAAGTTGGCATTGAATTCCTGTCTGGGCTCAGGTTTACAAAGAAAATCAAGCAGCAGCAGATATACTGATTCTCACCAAGTCGTTGGTGAAGTGCTTGAATAAAGTTCTGTGATATCTTGAGGTTATGGCAACAGAAAGGCAGCAGACGTATTTTCCTTTAATATTACAGAGATTGGTGCGTATAGTACAGAGGTGGCCATTGAACTGAACTCTCACTAAATTTAACATTACAAATCACTTTAGTCATGAGTAACTATAAAGAAACGAAACTCATAAACAGTGTTATTCATTCGTTCAACTGCTTCATGAATCCCTTCCATTCACATCTACTCAGCTTTATTGTTTACCTTCCACACATCTAGATGGCAGCACTACAATATTGTGAATGACTCTAATGATTCGAAGCCTCAATCATACTCTGTCATTCAACAATTATACCCATAGTATACAAGTTCGAGCATAAATGTGGTCAGTCAGACATTTGAGGAAAGATGATTGTAGCCTACATGTGTCATTTGAAAGTTTGGACTGCGCGACAGTCTATGGCAATGTTTGACAGATTGTTCGACAAATTAACTCTCTGTTGAAAACAAAAAGTCGTACTTCGTGTTCATGAATGACATTTCTGATGTTTTTATATCTGTTACCTCTGACTATAAATAAAACGTGAAGATTGCCTGATTTTGATAGTCAAAAGGTTATAGTGAAACGGCAAGAGTTGCTGACACATACTCGCTGTTATTTCTTTAAAACTGATTCAGTGGTGATGGTAATAATAGGTGAACACTGCCTAATGTTCACAGTCGAAACTTAACAATCAAAGGCCAATGCTAATGACAGATATGTGGTTTTTGCTGTGATACATAAGGTGGAAACTATCTAAAGTTGTCAGTGAAAACCTTACAGTTACACACCAGAAACCAATGACAGATACCTCCTTTTAACATGTGAAAGGTGTGATTATAAATAGAAAGACAAATGTTCACATTGAAAGTGTGCCTGTGTCTGTTATCAAACATAACATTAGAAATTTGACTATTACAGAAAATTCTGTTCAAAAATCATAATGAAACGAACAATAATAGATGACAGAAGCATGTTTTATTGCCCTAGTCTTGTTATGGGTGTGGTTATAAACCAAAGTAGTGGAAACTATATGAAATTGACAACGAACACAACAATAACAATGCAATGAATAATTTTGAAGCTTTCACTTTCGATGCAGGCAAAGCACATGAAAATAGTTGGGTATTGACATTCAAATCATCACAATGAAACACTAAAATCTTCTTTTAACTTATGACAAGTTAATGTAGGGGACGGGAGGATGGGGGAATAGTTGTTGTTGTTGTTGTGGCAGGTGTGTGGGTGTAAACAAAGACAGATGTTGGGCGGACAGGTGTGTTAATTGCTTGTCACATCTGCTACCTTCCAAGACTCCCTCCTCCACCACCACCGACACACAAACTATGCCAGGGAGTGATCAATATGCAGGTGTTAAAGGAGACAGAATACCCTACCAACACCACAGCCACTGACAATGTTCGGCTAGTCATACTCTCCCTCCCTCTCTCTCTCTCTCTAGGCAGCACACACGCACACTTTTGTTTATCTTGCCTTCATTTCACGCTTTTCTCACATTTCAACTCCCCTCAGCCTTTCCGTTCCTTCCTGCCTCTTCCTCTCTCATTGCTGCTTTACTTCAAATCATAAATATACAACTTCCTTGTCAACCGGAACTTTTCTGTATAATTTTCTATTTTATTGCAAGATATATTTTCTGGTTTAGCTGAATATATGCACATACTGTATATACACTCACATACAAATATATATATATACAGTATATATATATATATATATATATATATATATATATATATATATATATATATATATATATACCGTTTATATATATATATATATATATATATATATATATATATACTGTATATTGTATGTGAGTGTATATATGTGCATATATTCAGCTAAACCAGGAAATATATCTTGCAATAAACTAGAAAATTATACAGAAAAGTTCCGGTTGACAAGGAAGTTGTACAGTATATATATAACTTTGTCGCTAGACATATTTTTTTGCTTCTATCTAGTGGCACTATTTAACATCTGGTAACACGAAATTTACCTACATTCTAGATATGTTAGTCATGTATAGGTGATATTCTAGATATATATATATAGTATTTTGTAGCGATATTTTGGCACCAATCTAGTGAGCTTTGAGAACTAAACTAGCGAGACTTGGCAACTCTGCGTTCATCTTGTCATTTCATTTGAGCTGGAAAATTAGAAGGCAAGTTCACAGATCCAAGGCTGTTGTCTGCATTCAGTTGTTTAATATGTACAGCTTGTTCACGATACAGCATGTCACCTACTTACAGCAATGAAGAATATGCAGATATCGTCTACATTTACGAATTCTGTAATGGTAATGCCAGTGCTGAAGCCAGGGAATACAGTAGGAGATAGGCTACCCAAACAGAAGATGCCCGGGTGCTCCAGTTTGTTATAGTGTGTATCAGCAGCTGTGCAACACAGATAGTGTCCCTGGCATTAATACAGTAGGAGATAGGCTACCCAAACAGAAGATGCCCGGGTGCTCCAGCCTGTTATAGTGTGTATCAGCAGCTGCGCAACACAGATAGTGTCCCTGGCATTAATACAGTAGGAGATAGGCTACCCAAGCAGAAGATGCCCGGGTGCTCCAGTTTGTTATAGTGTGTATCAGCAGCTGCGCAACACAGATAGTGTCCCTAGCATTAATACAGTAGGAGATAGGCTACCCAAACAGAAGATGCCCGGGTGCTCCAGTTTGTTATAGTGTGTATCAGCAGCTGCGCAACACAGATAGTGTCCCTAGCATTAATACAGTAGGAGATAGGCTACCCAAACAGAAGATGCCCGGGTGCTCCAGTTTGTTATAGTGTGTATCAGCAGCTGCCCAACACAGATAGTGTCCCTGGCATTAATACAGTAGGAGATAGGCTACCCAAGCAGAAGATGCCCGGGTGCTCCAGTTTGTTATAGTGTGTATCAGCAGCTGCCCAACACAGATAGTGTCCCTGGCATTAATACAGTAGGAGATAGGCTACCCAAACAGAAGATGCCCGGGTGCTCCAGTTTGTTATAGTGTTTATCAGCAGCTGCGCAACACAGATAGTGTCCCTGGCATTAATTTGAGGACAGAACTCATACAACCACAAGACAATGACATGACAAATAATGCATTCAGTGTTAAACAGTCCTGACGTAAGTTTGTGCAATTCAGAATGTATAAATACTGTAAATAATCAACTAAATTGCTATAATCCCTACCACTGGGTGAGAGAGAGAGAGAAAAGAGAGAGACTTACTTTATACTGTTTACTAATTACCACTGTAAATGCTTCAACTATTGAAGTAAAAGTATAACTAAGTAAGAACACTACTTTCACTACACTAATATCGGGACACTTTCGTAGGTTGTGTGGCATTGTTGTTCTTTTATCTTATGAAAGAAAGTATTACTAAATAATAATGGAAGAAGGTAAACTTTGATTGAGGTCAAACTTTAAAAAAAAAACTGACCAATTCCAACATTTGTTTATTGAATGAGTGGCAAACCGTCACTTGTGTGAGCACCAGCTGATTGGAATGTGCCACGTTTATATCCAGAAGAACTGTATTCAATATTAGTAGTACTCCTGACTTAAAGTGAAGCCAATCACACTTTATAATAATGTTCCTTCGTTGAATATGCTGTGGGTGTTATGATATTGCTGGTAGTAATATCCCACAAACGAAAACATTACATAACTGGTAGACAACTCGTCTCCCATTGCCCTGCGAAGCTCCTACCCCATGTCACCCTCACCACCACAGATTTTAAACCTTAGTTGCTCGAATGCTAGGCTCTGTACTGGGGTCACAGAGAGATATGGTTATAGAACAAATTTTACTCAAAATTACACGATAGATAACTGGTGTAAGTTATTGTCATACGTCGCGTTACACCCTGTACATATATACAGTATATATATATATATATATATATATATATATATATATATATATATATATACCATCACAAATTACAGGGCGTAATATACAGGGAAAACGTAGTAAAAACATCTAAATTAGTGATTGCATGCCACGAGTAACACTATATTATTGACCAAATGTGTTGGTGGCCGTCGTTTGTTGTTTGTTGTATGTTTATCATCAGGATTTATCATAATACTAAGTGACGGATTGAGACGAAACAGTCTATTCGCTGTAAGTAGGCGAGACATCATGACCCCTAACCTCTGTAACTCAAAAACGACTAGTGAAATAGAGCTAATATTTCTACCATTTGGGGAGAGACAGTCACGGAATAGATGTGGACATTTACAGCCAATTTGTTCTAGCCCTTTTTGAGTTACAGAGGATAGAGGTCATGATTTCTCGCCTACTTACAGCGAATAGACTATAGCCACTCCATCTTCTTCCCCTCCTCCTCCACCTGTCACCACCACCTCCCCTCCCCCTCCTCCTCCCTCTATTCAACCTTCCATTTCTTCATCATATGTTTATGTTATTCGTCTTTTCTTTTTCATATAATTATGCACCTCCTGTTTTCTTCTTCCCATGCTCCTCTATCACCACCATCAGTAACAGTTACCCCTCCTCCTTCTCCCACGCCTTAAGGGGGGTGACCTCTTTTTGTTCTGTCCTTTTCTATCTTTCTCTGGCTTGTATACATTTGGCCCCATTCACCTTACTGTTTTAAGACGTTTATCCCCATCCAGGTGTCAATTTTTTACTGGTGAGCGGTAGCGAGCCATCATATTTTTATTTTTTGTTTGACAGCAGGCTAAATTTGTAAATTTTTCGATAGAAAAATGTCTACGGCGAAGCCGGATTTCTTCATATAATGCTGGCTCGCTATCGCTCGTCAGGAAGAAATCGACACCTAGATGGGGATATACGTCTTAAAATAGTTGGCTGAATGAGGCCGAATGGATACAAGCCAGAGAAAGAGAGAAAAGGAGAGAAATAACAAAAACCAGGTCACCCCCTTTAAGGGAGCCCACCTCGTTTGTTTTCTCTTTCTCTCTCTCTCTCTTTGGCTTGTATCCATTCGGCCCCATTCAGCCTACTGTTTCAAGAGGTTTACCCCCATCCAGGTGTCAATATTTTCCTGGCGAGCGGTAGCGAGCCAGCATATATATATATTTTTTTGTTTTGACAGCAAGATAAATTTGTAAATTTTTCGATAGAAAAATGTCTCCGGCGAAGCCGGATTTCTCTCGTTATCGCTCGCCAGGAAGAAATCGACACCTGGAACGGGGACAAACGTCTTAAAACAGTTGGCTGAATGGATATAAGCAAGGGAAAGAGAGAAAAGGAGAGAGATACCAAAAAAAAAAGCCGGTGACCCCCCCTCAATGCTC
>CM064496.1:24638505-24653505 GCA_032716605.1 Paralithodes platypus | reverse complement strand
GATTGTGTTTGGTCGTGTACATATTGATTAAAGGTTTTATTGTAAGTACTCGAGTTTCGGCTATTCTTCTGCACTCTTTATGTGTGTTTCTACATTAATATAACTTACTATACTGTAAATATGTGGGAGTAGTTTCCAATTATTGTAAGTTATTTATACATTAATTGATAAATCAATATATGCGCATAACACAATATGTGGCTTCATGAAGTATACAAATATGTAAGTCTCACTTTTCCCTTACCGTATTAGCAGCTATTCATTCTCAGATCATAATTGTTTACACATATGCAGTATAAAATATTAATGAATGTAAGCAATAGACAAAGAGCCTGGAGATTTACAGCAGGGTTCGTATGTTAATTATAGAGCGTTACATTACTCGCATATAAGTCATTAGTATCTCAGAGACCTTGCGGTCCATTTCAAGGAGATACTCGAAGTGGAAGGAGAGAGACTGTTTAGTGCACTTCACTCTTTACAGAGTGTGCAAAATACTGTCTACTCTCTTAAACTGATCTACTGATGAACTATTTACAACTTCAGAGGGGAGTTTGTTCCAGGTAGAACAGATCTTGTATGTGAAAAAGTGTCCACAAATACTAGTGCTGAACCTTTCCAATTCAAATTTCCAGCCATGGTTGTGTGTTGTATTCATATTGAGGCTAAATATTTTGCTATGATCCTCATTGTCAAACCCATTAGGTATTTTAAAATCTTTAATAAGATGACCTCGTAGTCTGCGTGTCTCCAACGGGAAGAGATCAAAAGCTCCCAACCGGTCCTCATAGCTCAGCAATGGAATAAGCTTTGTAGCCCTAGCGTGTACTCTCTCCAGTCGCTCTATATCTTTCCTGAGTGCTGGAGACCAGAATTGAACAGCATAAGCAACTCCAGGAGAGGCCGTATCAGAGCATTGTAAAGTGTGAGGACTATTTCCTTATTTCTATATTTGAATTGCCTCTTAATATAGCCCAATAATGGCTCAGCTTAAGAGAGAGAGAGAGAGAGAGAGAGAGAGAGAGAGAGAGAGAGATCAAAAGAGACAGAGAGAGAGAGAGACCCAATTTCTCCGAGGCCCCAAATTTTCCATTCGTAAGGCCTTTTCAGCGAGCAGTAAAAGAATACGGGTTTATGTTAGTACAGGACAGACCCGTACCTCACCTCACACGGAATATTTTAGGCAGGACAATAATTATAGTATATATATATATATATATATATATATATATATATATATATATATATATATATATATATATATATCTTTATCTTTAAGTATATCTCACAATTACATATGAGCTACTAAATGTAATTATACTCTCAGCCAGGCTCGAACCACCGACAGTCAGAAAGGCTGTCCATGCTTTAACAAGCTTTACCACGGCGTGATAAAAGAAACTTATGCTTGTCCTATTTATGTTACGGAGAAGGTAAATCCTACTTGGAGAATGTATTTCAATACTTTCTCTAGTCGTAGGATCCATATTCCAGGATATCATACAAGGATTTTTACAACTACCGCCACGCTACTCGGGCTGAAATTGATTTAATTCAAATTATTAGACCTAGAGTCGTTAATATAAAGTATATCTCGATGACAGATACACGTGAGCTATTAAATGTTATTATACCCTCAGCCAGGCTTGAACCACCGACAGTGGTAGAGTTGGTTAAAGTATTGGTAATCGTTCTGACAGTCGATGGTTCGAGCCTGGTTGAGAGTATAATAACATATAATATCTGTGTATGCATATACATATATATTTGTATGTACAGTATATGCCAGGTTTACGGACAGTTTGGTGGTAGTGTTAGAATAATTAAGCTTAAGGGAACCCACCTCGCTGTTGTGCTCTTTCTCTCCCTCTCTCTTTGGCTTGTATCCCTTCGGCCCCTTTCAGCCTACTTTTGTAAGACGTTTACCCCCATCCAGGTGTCAATAGTTTCTTGGCGAGCGGTAGCGAGCCAGCATATATTTATTTTTGTTTTGACAGCAAGCTAAATTTGTACACTTTTCGATAGAAAAATGTCTCCGGATTTCTCCATACAATGTTGGCTCGCTATCGCTCGTCAGGAAGAAATTGACACCGGGATGGGGATAAACGTATCAAAACAGTTGGCTGAATGGGGCCGAATGGATACAAGCCAGTTAAAGCGAGATAAGGAGATAAAGATACAAAAATGCCGGTGCCCCCCGGATACACAACATGTTACTCTTATTAAAGGGAGAGGTTAGTTTGTAGTCCAAAATAATAATCATACGGGCGACCATATATTATAAGTATCTAGTGGTAATAATGATAATAATGATTATAATATGATCATGATTACTAATCTTACTATATAACATATATTTATACGTTATAATGTATAACGATAACTTAAGTTACTGTTTTTTTAACATTAGGAAGTGGTTCATGCTTCGAAACTTTCAATGAAACATATGTTAAAGAGTTTTAAGCTTCGGATCTCACCATGAAACGCGCATAAATTGACACTCTCGAAATTGTAACCAATACAGTCTTGACTGATCGAAGCAGTTTTGAACTGAAAGGTCGGGTACAGTCGTATGCGTTATAAAGTTAAACAAGTTCGAATCTTTGAAGCCAAGTTCTGAAGCATCTGTCCTACACTAAAGCATTGCATTGTTTCGATGCACTCGATATTGATTAATTAAGTGGGTGTGTCGCAATGTGCAGTACGCGCTTAGATGCACTAAGTGAAATATGAGACAAGAGAGAGAGAGAGAGCGAGAGCGAGATAGAGATAGAGAGAGAGAGACAGGAAGGGATTGGACTTTTCGAAAAGGGGTTCCAGTTTTGAAAATATATTTGACTTACAGTCTGCTAGAGAGACAGTCGGCAGTTGACCAACAGCCAGTGTGGAAGGCACATATCGACTCGCATCTGTCATAATATTCGCCATCGAACCAGTAGGTGTACCATTTACCGTGTTTTCTTTCTCGGTTGGTCAATTGGGGAGATAAAGGTGAAGGGATAAGTGAGAATAAGTCACTCGTGTTATGTCGTTATGCAGCATAAAAATATCTAAGAAGTCAAAGTAAATTTAATACATCTACTGCGCAAATAACTTAGTTGCTCATAATATATCAACCACTTCTCAAATATATTGTGATTAATATTTACATTAATACGCAGTTGCTAATAATTATTGGTTTGTCCAAATTACAATCGTGGCTTAAAATGGAAAAGTAGTGAATCGTTGTGCGGTAACAAGTACAGTCCAACAAAACAAGTCTGATCGGCCACGTAGTGAAAGTTGACCAGCAATACATGTAAGTTAATTTTACTGTTTTCATAATACTTTATTTGTTTGAGGTAAAGGTAGGTTTACGACAGGGTTGTGTAATGTCACCATGGCTGTTTAATATGTTTATGGATGGTGTGGTGAGGGAGGTGAAAAGGAGAACTATGGGAAGAGGATTGGGTTTAGTAGGAAAGAATGGTAGAGATTGGGAGTTGAATCAGTTGCTGTTCGCTGATGACACAGCATTGGTGGCGGATTCTGATGAGAAACTGCAGCGGGTAGTCAAAGAGTTTGGTGTGGTTTGTGGAAGGAGGAAACTGAAGGTGAACGTCAATAAAAGTAAAGTAATGGTGTGTAATAGGGGAGAGCATAGGGTGAATCTAGATGTGAGGCTGGATGGGGAAATATTGGAACAAATAGTGTTTTAAATATCTAGGAGGAACGATAAGCAGGAGTGGAGGTATGGAAGTGGAGGTAAAACAGAGAGTGTGTGAAGGAAGGAAGGTTTCGGAGCAATGGAAAGTATATGGAAGACGAGAAATCTCGGAGTGAAAGTAAAAAGTGCACTGTATCAAGGAATGTTGTGCCAACAGTGATGTATGGGGCTGAGACATGGGCTCTGAAGAAAAAGGAGAAAAGAGGGCTGGATGTGATGGAGATGAGCTGCTTGAGGAGTATGTGTGGAGTTACTCGTAGAGACAGATTGAGGAATGAAGATACGTAGGAGAGTGGGGCAGCAAGAACATTTGTCAGCCAGAGTGGACAGAAGGGTGCTGAGCTGGTATGGTCATGTCGAACGAATGGGAGATGAAAGGCTTACAAAGAGAATATGTGAGTCAGGTACAAGGGGAGATAGAAGGGCAGGAAGACCCCCATTGAGATGGAGAGACTGTGTAAGAAAGGCTTTGGATGATAGAGGAATGACTATAGATCAGGCAGGGGAAGTGGTGGTGGACAGGAGTGAATGGAGAATGCTTGTGAATAGTTGAGTGAACAAGTGGTAATTTGGAGTAAGGGGTCGGGCGCAAGTTGGACTAGATAATAGTCCATCAGGCGCCTGGCCCGGGGAGACGATTAATATGAAGGTGTGCCTGGAAGTGTGGTGGGAGGGCTTGTGGCTTTGGCTCCGCTGCATGTCTGCCTGCCGAGATCGGAACCTCTCCGGGTGGTCAGGGGCCGGGGGAGTGCTGGAGCGACCTTGGTAACCCTGGTCTCTGGGTCTTCTCCTGGGTGACCTGGATGTGTGAGAGTTTGTGTTTTTTATCTGTGTTTATTTTTTGTTTTATGTTGTTTTTGTGTTTTCCCTGTTCTTGCTCTGTCTTGAGTCGGCTACCCCTAAAATGGGGATTGGGCCTGAGCATATAGATAGATAGATAGATAGATAATACTTTACTATTTCATTACTTAGTCTAGTGGTCGTTCATAATATAAATCCTCTGTTTAGTTGTTAATACCGTAATTTTCGAAGGTGAGGTGTTTTTGGTGGGTAGGATCTTAATAAAGGATATTGTCAACACCATTATAGGCTATCCTTTTCAAATTTATTTTTCGGTATATAAATCTTGCTACATGTTCTCTCTTAGCGTTTATCCTTTACCTGGTCTCCGTTTATCGCCCCTGGAGATGGCCTGATAAGCTTACATTATTAGCCTCATTATTTACCCTCTCTCTCCTCTCTCTCTCTCTCTCTCTCTCTCTCTCTCTCTCTCTCTCTCTCTCTCTCTCTCTCTCTCTCTCTCTCTCTCTCATAAATATAAACGAAGTAAATGAACTATGGGGACATTTTAAGTCTACAATTACAGAAGCGCATAAACAATTTGTACCCATGAAACCAAAACGTAATACGAAATCAAGTATGCCCCCTTGGTACAGTAGAGACATTGGCAAGGCAATAAGGAAAAGGAATCAACTCCACAAACTTGTAAAAAATAACACAAACACCGAAGTAATTAAAAACTTGTACAAAAATAGTAGAAGGGAAGTAAAACAAATAATTAGGGCGAACAAACAAAATTACGAAATTACTATTGCCAGAGAAAGTGCCACAAACCCTCAAAAATTATACAGTTACGTAAATAAAAATAAACAGATCAAAAGCGGAATCGGACCGCTAATAGAAGATGGCCAGACAATAACAGGTGACACAAACACGGCAAATCTGCTCAACAAATATTTTGGCTCAGTTTTCACAGAAGAAATTATCGATCATACCCTTGAAAATAACACCTCAACTCATGTGATAGGCGATTTCACCATCAGTGTTTGCGAAGTACAAAGCAAATTGAGTAATTTAAATGTAAATAAGACCCCGGGACCCGACATGCTCCACCCGAAAATAATTAAGAATGTTAAGGACGAAATAGCAAAACCCCTGACACAACTATTTAACTTATCATTACTACAGGGGATTGTACCGAGTGATTGGAAAGATGCGAACATTACGCCAATATACAAGAAGGGTAGCAAGGCCAAAGCGAGTAATTACAGACCAATTAGTCTAACTTCAATTGTAGGAAAAATCATGGAAAAAATCCTAGTATAACTAAATAAGTTGGTCACCAATTATTTTGCAATATTTGAAAACAAATATGGATTTTATATGCTCTAAACATAATATGAAAATGTTTTTTAAGCCTCGGCAAAACCTAATAAAAATATATGGTACTAAAATGGAATTTTGTCGTAACATGGTTGTCAAAAGCCTTCCTGTAGACGGCACCGATTCGTACACACGCCATTTTCATCTGTTTCCCGAGGTCTGTCCACCAGCTTTTTAGTCAACACTAACTCCACCTGCCCATAGGTTGGGTTAGGTTAGGTTAGGTTAGGTTAGATTGTGCATCCGCTTGATCAGGAATTCGCTCGAAGTGACTCGCATTCGTATTTACAGTTACGGCCGAATACCGGTAGGCTACTAAATGGGCGCCGGCCCAACCGCCATGTTGTATCCCACGTAGGCCTACTAGGTACTACGGACACATTGTAGGCGTTAGGTGTGGATTAGGCTTGTATCCAATGTACTAGGTCTATGTTACTGGATATTTATGATTTAAATAAGTGCTACGTTTTCGATAATCTGGTTATATGGCTTTGCAATTAGGGAAATCATGAGCTGATTTCCGACATTTAGTTAGTCATTTTCGATTCTCAAAATACGATCCAAGTTTTGCCAAAAATTGGCTCGGGTTTTACAAAATTATGCTTTTCGGGGTTTGCAATTTAGGGAAACATGAGCCAAAATTCTAAATTAGGTTACTGTAATTGGTTTACTCTTAAAACTCGCAAAATCCGAGCCAAGTTTTGCCAAAACTTGGCTCGGGTTTTCCAAAAATTCGGTTTTATGGCTTTGCAATTTCGGGAAACCTGAGCCAAATTTCTAAATGAGGTTACTGTAATTTTGTTGTCTACAAACTCTCAAAATCCGAGCCAGCTTTGGCCAAAACTTGGCTCGGGTTTTCGAAATATTAGGTTTTAGGCCTTTGAAATAACTTAAAACCCGAGACAAGTTTTGCTATAATACGTTTTAATCGCCGTTTTACACATTTAACCCCTCATTTTCCCTGTACTTCATAGCCCTCCCCACTATCGGGCGGCGTGTCTTAAGATCGTTATATAATGGGGAAAACGGTTTCGCCGAGGGTTGTAATTCTTTCCAAACACTATATATTGATGAAAACTAACAGGGAAAAATAAAAAAATCCATGGGAAAATTGGTGACCATCTTATTTAGTTTTTCCAAAATCCTTAGAGATAAGATAGTAGATTACCTCGAATCAAACAACCTAATCAAAATTAGTCAACACGGCTTTAGATCAAATAAGTCATGCCTAACAAATTTTATTGAATTTTATAACAAACTATTCACATATAACGACATGACGAAATCACTAGATATAATCTTCTTGGACTTTCAAAAAGCTTTCGACAAGGTGCCTCACCGAAAACTATTGGCTAAACTGGAGAGGATAGGTATCAAAGGTGAAATTCATTCTTGGATAAAAAATTAGCTTACAGACAGAAGACAGAGAGTGGTGATAAATGGAGTGGAATCGGAGTGGGAGCCTGTCACTAGTGGAGTTCCACAGGGTTCAGTCCTTGGACCGGTCCTGTTTCTCATTTACATTAATGATATTGATGTAGGGGTAAACAACACCATTTCCAAATTCGCCGACGATACAAAAATAGGAAATTCAGTCCTGAACGAAGATGATAGAAATGCGTTGCAATCTGATTTAAACAAGATATCAGAGTGGTCGAAAAAATGGCAGATGCCCTTCAATGTCGATAAATGTCAGGTGCTGCAGGTTGGTAGCAGAAATATGAAATACAAATACGAAATGAATGGCAAACAAATAAAACCGCAACGGTAGTAAAAGACCTAGGGGTACTAATATCTGAAAACCTAAAAACTTCCGACCAATGTATAGCAGCTGCAAATAAGGCAAACATAGCATTGGGCTTTATTTAACGAAAATTTACATATAAACATGAAAACGTAATAGTGCCACTGTTCAAAAGTATGGTGAGGCCCCACCTTGAATATGGTGTGCAGTTCTGGTCACCTTATATGATCAAGGACATTGTAAGAGTCGAGTCAGTACAGCGTAGAGCGACGAAGATGATACCCTCATTAAGAAATAAACCATATGAAGAAAGACTTAAACGATTGAACCTGTTCTCATTAAAAAAGAGGAGGTTGAGGGGTCAGCTTATTGAGTGCTTTAAGATACTAAAAGGTTTCGACAAAGTCGATGTAAATGCACTATTCACATTAAACAATACTAATCAAACTCGCGGAAATGGAATTAAATTAAAAACCAAAAAGGCAAACCTAGATGTCACAAAGAGTCTTCACCTACAGTGTGGCGCCAGAGTGGAATAAACTACCAGCGAGAGTGGTGGAGAGCGACACAAAAAACGCTTTCAAGGGAAGGTTTGACCCCTATCTGCAGAGGGCTGGGGTGATATGAAAAAAAAAAAAAAAAAAAAAAAAGTATGTATGTGTATGTGTGTGCACTGTACAGTATGTATATATATACTGTATATAATATGCATGTATGTGTGTATGTATGTATGTGTATATGTGTGTGTGTGTGTGTGTATGTACCGGTGTATATATATATATATATATATATGCATAAATACATATATAGTTTGTAAGGCCAGACTGCCTAGTAAGGGCCTTGAGGTCTGTGTGGTCTGTGTATCTATGTAGCTCTATGTCTCTCTCTCTCTCTCTCTCTCTCTCTCTCTCTCTCTCTCTCTCTCTCTCTCTCTCTCTCATTACTTTAGTATATTGGTATTTTAGGCTTCTTTTCTATGTATGTCTTGTACATTGGCTCTCTCTCTCTCTCTCTCTCTCTCTCTCTCTCTCTCTCTCTCTCTCTCTCCTCTCTCTCCCTCTCTCTCTCTCATATTCAACCCATTTTCACCTTCTCTCATAGCCTCTTGGTCAATATACAAGAGGCGCTACAATATAGGTAGCAAAATTCTAATGGTAGTTTTGGGTTCCTATCATCATATGCTTCATTTCTATATACTTTTTATCCCCGGGAAAAAACAAAAAATCTTGGGATTTTTCATACTTTCTTATCTTGGGAATTTTTGTTTTGGTCATTATCCTAACCAAAAAACCTAACTTAACCTAACCTAATAGCCCCCAAATACATTTAGGTTAGGTTAGGTTTTTTGGTTAGGTTAATAAAAAAAAAAAAAATCCAAGACAAAAATAAAAAACCAAAGATTTTTTTTTTTTTTCCCCCGGGGATAAAAAGTATATTGAAATGAAGCATATGATGATAGGAACCCAAAACTACCATTAGAATTTTGCTACCTATATTGTAGCACCTCCTGTATATTGACCATACTCTTTAACGTAGTACCCCATTTTATCTCTGACCATCTTCGTTCAGAGAGAATAGAAAATGGGACACGTCAGGAGAATCCTTAATTTTTTCGTCATTATTTTTCCTTTCCGTTTTCTCATCTTCATAATTTTTCTCGCCCGTCTTCATTAACCTCCGGTGTGTCTTTGGGAATTTTATGCACCAGATTTTTGGAGTAGCCCTAGGGCACAACAGAAGGGCCTAGCAGCGTCGCAGCCGAAATGGCAATTTCATCATCAATCTCCACTTTACCATCCCTTTATCTATTTTCAATGGCTTTCTGTCGTATGGGTGAATTTTCAAGCTTCGCTGGCACAGTGTTAACCGCATGGTTTTATTGTATGATTATTATGATTACTGTTTATTTGGTGATTATTTTATTTTCAATATTTGGTGTTCTTTATATAATTTCTCTGTATTCGTGTACCGAATGCGATACCCTGTAATATCAGACCTTTATTATTTCAAACACACAGTTTTAACCCTTTCCCTGCAGGAAACATTCCCGAATGCCATGGCAATTTACAGAAATTTACAGGCTTTTAAAGCCTCTTAAAGCCTGTAGAATTGAGTGCGAGGGAGCGGGAGCACGACAGGCCACACGTCCTTCTCTCAGAGGAGGCCGCGGCACTGAGGGTTCTAAGTCAGCATCTCGCGTGATTATACAGTGCTGCCAAAGGCAAATGTAGCGAGACATTAGCGATAATTGCTCATTTTAGAGAATGCCTATGGTAGCGCTGCGGTTGAAACCTGCGAGCTACGAAGCTCGTTTTGGTGTCATTTTGAGCTATTTTCTTCTAGTTTTTGGCTGAATACATATTTCATTCAGAAACTTGCCTAATCAATCAGGAGTGCCTGAATGAGCCCTAGTATGGCGGAAATAGGTAGAAGTATGCCCGCAGCATAAGTGTTAAAATAAATATTGGTTTCTGTATATAAGTTTAATTTTACATTTTGATTATATTCAAGGCATTCACGGTGAATTAACCACTCTGTGTTATGTATACTAGTTGTTGTTAGCACGTACAGATGGCCACACTCCCAGTTGATACATAAATGTTTGTAATTATGCAGTATTAGCAGTATGTCTAAAAAATAATAGGAAAACTCAAAATAAGAATTGACCAATCAACAGAATAAATGGAGAATGATATGAATAATATGATATAGATATTATTTTCAATACTTGGTTACTATCAGAACCTATCAAGACAGGTCAAAATAGAGATTAGGATTTTTTTTGGTATTTTATTTTATGAAACCAAGGTAGCCAATTACTTAAATAATAACGGAATTAGGTAATTGTTTAGTGTATGGCCTCCTTCTAAAGAAAATGGATTTTTGAGCACAGACTAAACCAAATGTTCACTACTGTATTTACATAGCTGGTCATTAACCTAACCTAACCTAACCTAAGGTAACCTGGGCATCCTGGGGGCTGCTTCCCCCAGACCCCCACTGATCTTGGGTTGAAAAGTGATAAAAAACACATATCTCTTACCTCATTATTCAAAGTTTTGTATTTGGTTTAATATACACTTCCCAGGTCATTTGAACAGTTCTATTGCTTCTATATATCATATAATACACCATAGAATACGTTTTTAATAACTAGAAAAAGAGGACTTCGATTAAACAATTACGCGGAATTATTCCATAAGTGCACATATAAGAGCTAAACAAAATATTATTGTATTTAACAGGAAGGTACGACGAGGTATATAAGTGATGTGGTATAGGTGGCAATATGCGGAAATGGATTATAAGGGCATTCCGCCCCCTCTGACCCCCTTACGAAAATCTATGGTTATTCACTCCACCCTAACTGGATTTCTACCGTTTTACCCAACCAGCGGGGGCGTGGGGGCGATAGCTCTCACCCATAATACTAGGATAGGTTAGGTAAGGTTGTTAGGTTAGGCTAATGTCTCTCTGAAACCTTGTAAAATCTGTGTCACATCTAGATTGATAGACTTTTGTGGAATTCCCTTATAATCCACTTCCGCATATTGCCACCTATACCACATCACTTACCTCGTCGTACCTTCCTGTTAAATATAATAATATTTGTTTAGCTCGTATACAGTAAGTGCACTTATAGAAATTTACCAAAATAACTGTACAGCTTTTACCAAATGTATATATTCAAGGTTGGAGATGATTGGACAATAGGAGAAAATATTGGCTGATGATGAATTAGAAAATTAATGTAGAGTACTTCAAATCGTCACTTTCTTTCCGTTTCCAGAAACAAACTTGGCAGTTTTCAGAAGTCCATAAGGAGTATGACGACAGTGTAGAACATACGTATTGTTACTATTAATAGAAATTATGTGCTTAACCTGGGAACGGGAGAACACTCTTAAGAGATTTTGGTGGGCAAGGGAGAGGACCCTCTTAAGAGGTAAGTCCTCAAAAAAAGCTTTTAAAAGGCCCCAGTAGCACTTAAAACAAGTGAAATTGTTATTAAGCGAGATAATTCCCCTCCATACCTCCTATCACTACTCCACATCTGTCAAAATCCCCTCCTTCCCCCCCCCCTTTCAATTATCACCCATTTTCCCTGTTATTCCCTTGTTCATTGGTATATTTTTGTGTAAACATCTCCAAACCGATCCTAGTCTGTAGTCTTGTGTGTGCCTATGCATGGGAAAGAGAGAGAGAGAGAGAGAGAGACCGGCCTCAGTCACTCTCCAGGCTTCGAGAGAGGAGGGTGTTGGCCTCCCCTGTCTCGCACCTCATGAATGAACGCTCTGCAATAATTCGCGATGTTCACCATCCAAACAATATTCCCACTTGTTTTATTGTTGTTACCATGTTACTATCCTTATATTAAACGCAACATAGGCGCATATGAATAAGTAATAACGATATTTATCGTAAAATGACTATTATAGGTGGGAATGGAGCTTAATATTGCCGCCCAGAAGTGTGGTGTTCACTACACACTGCGCACGCTCGCCGGGTTAAGGACATTGACAAACTGAAACCTCAAAATTTGCCTGGTCCCAATTAGGCATAATATTATGCTAGAGTATTAAAATAAAGCAGAGATGAGTTAACCGCTTGAGTACCAGAGACGCATTTTATGCATCGGCAATGTATGTAACGCTAAACCCCAGAGCTGCATAGGGTGCGTCGCGGTTAATTACTCCGGTCCTATGGCACCTAGAGGGCTCATATTTGTATGCGAATTGCGTAAGTATCCCACGCAACAATGCCGATGGTTGAAAACCCTCAAAATCCAGCCGCATGCACCACGTGAGCGTGCAAAAACATGTTTTTGCATGTTTTTGCATGTTTTTGCCTGTTTTTGCCTACCCACTTCCCTATGTTAATTCCGACTTTTGGGCGCCCCGTAGGACCCTTTAATGACCTAGGGAATCTATTTTTTTTTTTGGTTTTTCCTTCATTTCTAACCCATTTCAGGTGTTTTCTGGATTATTTTTGTTTTTGACAACCTGCTGGTGCTGGAGTGTACATTTATATTATATTGCCTGGTGCTCAGTAGGTTAAGTTACCCATTGACATGTTCATTCAACAAGTTATTAGCAACAGGCTTAGTTCCAGAAGCTTGGAAGCTTGCAAATGTAGTTCCAATCTTCAAAAGGGTGATAAATCAATGACATCTAATTACCGTCCCATTAGTGTCTCATCAATATTATGAAAGTTGCTAGAGTCAAATATTGCTAGGAAAGTTAAAAACTACATCCAACTTAATACATTCTTGTCAGCATAGATTTACTCAGTGACGATCTTGCCTTGCTAATGTGCTTAGTTTCTTCTCAGAGGTATAAGAAGCAGTAGAGAAATCGGTTCAATGTTATTTTAATACCACGAATTTTGTTGATATATTTGAAGATAAATATTGAATCTATTTGCTCTAAAGATCATAAGAAAAGGTGTTTTAACCCTCGGCAAAACCTAATAAAAAAGTATGGTACTAAAATGTCTTTCGTAACAAGGTTGTCAATACGGTACTTCCGGTTATCGATAGCTCTAAAGATCATATGAAAATGTGCTAAACCCTCGGAAAAACCCAATATAAAAGTATGGTACTAAAATTTAATTTTCGTAACAAGGTAGTCAATACGGTACTTTCCCGTTATCAATGTACAATCAAAGCTGAAGATTGCAGAGTAAACACCGTATACTTCATCGACTTTATTTCACCTTCGTGTAATCGACAGCCAATTTTTGTTGTTTTATTTACAAAGAGATTAGTACTTAACTAGCGGGGGTGTGGGGGCGGCAGCCCCCACCCATAATACTAGGTTAGGTTAGGTAAGGTTGTTAGGTTAGGCTAATGTCTTTTCAAATCGCTATCGGGGGTTGTCTCAACATCGATCGATAGGCCTAATGGGGAAAATAGGTTTTCCCGAGATTTCTAATTAATTACAAACACTATATATTGATGCAAATGAACATTTGTTTGTATAAAAAGCACTCGGAAAATTAGTGGTATTAAAATAAAAAAAATCCGATAAATCATATGATATTATTTATGAGAAATGGATGAGAACAGTTGAGGTGCTGGGTATAGGTTAATCGTTGTTTGGGTGGATTAGGTCATAGCTAATTGGTAGGAAGCAAAGAGACGGCATACATGGTATTAAGACTGAATAGAGTGCAGTCAAAAGTGGTGGCCCCCAGGGATACGTATTAGGCATGTTTTTGTTATACATAAATGACCTTGATTAAGGTATAACCAATAGAAATCATAAATTCGCAGTCGATACCAAAATGGGAAGAAAAATATATTCGGATAGTGATATAGAGTACCTCTAAAAGGATCTATATACCGTATGGTAAGTAAATTGGCAAATAAATTGTAACATTGATAAATGCAAGGTATTAAAGATTGGGAAGATTATTACAAATTCAAAATGTAAACTAGCTAATACGGAATTAGAAAACTCAGATTGTGAGAAGATCGTGTGTGCTTGTCAGCAATGATCTGAAGCCTTGAACATAACTACTAAATGGAAGGTACTAAATATAGGGAAGATTAATACAAACACAACATATAAACTAGCTATACGGAATAATAATACTGAGACTGTGAGAGAGATCTGCGTGGGTTTATTAGCAATTATCTGAAACCTAGAAATGAACTGCTGACGTTATAATGAAATTGCACTCCCCATTAGTGAGACCTAATATGGATTATGCGGTTCAGTTTTGATGCCCTGATTATAGAATGGATAAGCTGTAGACCCTCCACAATATTAAACATTTATCATGCGAGGACATTTTAATATACAGTATTAAACAAATTAAAACCAAGAACAATACTTACAGAATTGTTGGCCAAGTTATGCACGACACAACTAAGCATGGCAGTCTTGGAAGCCGTGACTGTAACATTGGTGGGCACCAGGGGGTCGAACACAGGGGGCAGGGTGGGCCCGGGGGCTGTGGGGTCCGGGACCACGTGACGAGGGGGGCGACTCACCCCTTCCAGTTTGTCAATGTTGTTGTCGGTGTTTGCTTCTTCACTGTTGGTGCTTATGAGGTCTGTGTCGGTCGGTTCCAGACGCTGATTGTCGCCCCACCCACACACTAGCCCTGTAGAGGAGGAAGAATTGGTAGTTAATTGCACGTTTAAATTTGTTTTGGTTCAAGGTTATTTGTCTTAGTTTTGTTGTATGTTATTTGTTTATATTGTTGAGTTTATTTTCGTGTACTCAATTATTACCACCGCCAATTAATTTGGATGGAGGGTATGTTTTTGCCTCCGCCTGTTTGTTCAATAATTTATGAACAGATTTTCAGGAATTTTAGTGGGCAGATAAGATATGTGCCAAGTAGAAAGTTATTCCAAATCTGAGAAGGTCGATAGAGT
>CM064496.1:24543505-24633505 GCA_032716605.1 Paralithodes platypus | reverse complement strand
TTGCAGGGTCTGGTAAATGAGTTTGGAACAGTGTGCGAAAAACTGAATTTGAAGGTAAATACGGGGAAGAGCAAGGTTATGGTCTTCGAAAGGGGTGAAGTCACAGAGTGTGAGGTGAAGCTGAACGGTCAGGCTATGGAGATCGTCAACTCTTTTAAGTATCTGGGCAGTGTGTTGAAGTAAAGATGGGACTATGATGAAGAGGTGCGAGAGAGGGTACAACAGGGGAAGAGGGTTGTAGGAACGCTAAAAGCAGTAACAAGAAATAGGGTGGTCAGTATGGAAGTGAAGAAGTCCTTGCATGACAGTGTGGTAATCCCGACACTGACTTACGGAAGCGAAGCATGGACGTTGGTTGAGAGACTCAGACCAAGAGTGAGAGCAGTGGGAAATTAATTACTTAAGGAGTGCGTGCGGAGTTACATGGAGGGATTAGACAGACTAATGAGGAAGTAAGAAGGAGGTGTGGTTGTGGAGGTAGATGTGCTGGAAAGTGTGAAAAGGAACAACTTGAGATGGTTCGAGCCATATGGAACGTATGGAAAGCGAGAGAATGATCTAAGAGGGTGTACGAGGAGCCGAGGGTGGAGGGACAGAGGGGGAGAGGTAGACCGAATATGAGGTGGAAGGATGGAGTGAGGAACTACATGAACGAAGGCGGTGCTGGTTGGGGGGAGGGGCGTCGACTGACTGGGGACAGAGGTGCATGGGGGCGGTTCGTTCGTGGCCACCCCTTCGGGGATCACGGCGTCAGGCAATAGATAGATAGATAGAATACCTTATAAAATCTCATTTAAATGTATTTCACTCCCAACACCAAACACCTCCCAAATGAAATTAATGAAAGCATGTGGTCCTACCGGGATTCGAACCTGTGTTACCACATACAGATGTAAAACACTCTAACCATTACACCATCAAGGCAGTTATAAGTACAACACATGACCACGATTGATATCCATTTTTCGAATACTGAATATTAATCTAATCATGTACACTGCACTATGAATAGCCTAATGTTTAAACAAGAGGAAATAATATTTAATGTATTCATTCGAGTTAAGTTAGGTAGGGTTGGGTGTCTTTAGGTTAGGTTAATATACTGTATGGTAATTCATGTTAAGTTAGGTTATGGTGGACAGACCTATGCTATTTAAAGTTTGGTTTGGTTTGAGAGTTTCACTTTCTGGTAGTTTTCAAAAAGTTTGGTGAACAATTTCAGGGATTTGGCCTAACTTGTATACCATCTATCTATATTTGTATGTCTGTCTAGCTCTCTATCTATGTTCTCCCATTACCTCTCTCCCCTCCTTAATCCATTCTATTCCACACCCCATCCTTCCCATAATCCCTACCTCCTACGCTTCCGTCCTTTCACTATTCTTCACTCCCAGCGTTATTTCCATTTTCTATCTCCTCATCGTCCATTCCACACTCCATTCCGTTTTGTTTCAACCCATCACTATCATACTCTACTCATAGGGATCGGTACTAGGTCCAATTCTCTTTCTAATTTACATCAACGACATAGATGAGGGTCTCACCTGTACAATCTCAAAATTTGCTGACGATACAAAAATTGCAAATAGCGTACTCTCAAAAGAACAAGTTGACGATATGCAACACAATCTAGATAAATTGTCATGTTGGGCCCAAATTTGGCAAATGAGTTTCAATGCGGATAAATGTAAAGTACTACATATCGGATACCTAAATGAGAAAGCAAACTATTCGATGAATGGCACTCAGCTTAAGAATGTAAACAGAGAAACCGATCGGGGGAGTAACAATATCGAGTAACCTAAAACCGAGTCAACAATGTTCAGAAGTTGTTAAGAAGGCAAACAAAATAATTGGCTTTATAGGCAGGTCATTTGAGCATAAATCCAAAGAAGTTATCCTAACCCTTTACAATTCCTTAGTCCGCCCTCTTCTGGAATACTGCGTTCAATCCTGGTGCCCTTATTACCAAAAAGATATAAACAAGCTAGAACGAGTTCAACGTAGAGTTACCAAAATGATACCTCGCCTAAAGAACAAACCATACGAAGAGCGTCTTAGAGAATTAAATATATTTCCTTTAACCCAGCGCAGATTAAGAGGTGACTTAATTCAAGTGTTCAAAATCATGAAAGGCATCGACAATATGAACTGTAGTAAGTACTTCACTATCGACCAAGCTAATTACACGCGGGGGAAACGGTTGCAAAATTATTGGTAAATCTTTTAACTCACACGAATCTAAGAATTTCTTCTTCAATCGAGTTGTCAACTTGTGGAATGGGCTTCCCCGAAACGTTATAGACTGCATCACCGTTGATTCATTTAAACTCCGCCTAGACAAATATCTCGCATCAAACCCGCGACTGACTGCGTTTGTAAATGAATAACTTTATTTTATCCCCCCCTCAGTTACTAACCCATCTGTCCCCTACTAACTTCCTAATCCTGCCACGGACATTAGTTCCAGGGCAGTAATTCGCTTTCCAATGTTCCCTTACCCACTCTAAACCACTGTTTGGACACTTGATCCTTAGTGTTTTGGAGGACAAGCAACCTAGAAGGGTCACTAGATCTGTTGTTGCTTGATTTCCTTTGTACTCCTTTGTACTCTCCTGTATATTTATTCCCTCCATCCCACAATAGCCCTTCCTGTATTCCTATTTGCTATCCCTATCATTCCCTATTCCATTCCCCACCCCGTTCTCTTTCATTCCATCTTGATCATACTCCCCCTCCCATGTTCTTTCATTCTGTCGCTATCGTAGTCCCCCTCCCATTTTCTTGTATTCCATTTCCCCATTGTCTTTCACTTCGACACTCCCACATGCATCCTCTTCACCATTCTACTTCTTCCCACTTGCTTTCACTCTATCACTTCCTCCATCTGAGCCCCCCTGCCTCCTACCCTCTCCTCCATGCATCTCCTCCCCCCTCTCCTCTTTTACTCCCATCTCCTCGTAAATTCTAGAATTTGTTTTATGATACGCAATAAAACTCCTAATTTGTGGACGAAAAGAATTAGGAGGACGAGGAGGAGGAAGACAGAGTAGGGGGAGGAAGAAGATGGAGGAGGAGGAGAAGACAGATGGAGGGGTGAGAGGGGGAGGAAGACGGAGGAGAAAGAAGGCGAAGGACAGGGAAGAGAATAAGGATTAGGAAGAGGAGAAATAATAAGAAAGAGGGTATAAAGAGGAAGAGCGATACATAGAATAATTCAAGGGACTGGAGTTCTCGCAGAGAGGCTCCAGTCCTGACGTAAATCGTGACCTACAGTGTGCTGGGTTAATAATCCAATAGGGCTGACAGCCTCTGAAGTCCTATTTTAACGTATAATATTTTAACTAATAGAATAATTTACAAGTAGAAGGTGGATAAGGTGGGTGGGAGTATTGTTTAGGAGTAGGTAGTGGGTAAGAGGGTATTGGTGGGTCAATAACTATACTCTAGGCCTAAAGTTCTGCCTCATTTCGAATCCTCCAAATGTGCTGTTTTATACGAACCTCCAAAGTATGCATAACTGGTAAAGTGAGCGGAATTTAGATGCGAGTATCCTAGGTTCGAGTCCTTGGAGTGCCACATGTATTTGTTGATTTCATTAATTGAGTGTAGAGGTGAAGTTGGTTGGTGGAAAAACATATTAAATAACTGGTAAACACAAACATATTGATAAATTTTTTATTCATTTTGGGATAGGTTCGAATTATACAGACCACGGTTTGTGCGTTAGGGTATACTATCAACGACAAAAGTTAGTTCCCCCGAACAGCCACTGTGTGAATCCGAAACACCTGGGGGTCGAATACGAAGCGTCTGAAAGAACTGTACTTAAGGGGGGTCACCATTTTTGTTTGATTTGATCTTTCTCTCCTTTTCTCTTTCCCTGGCTTGTATACTTTCGGCCCCATTCAGCCACCTCTTTTAGAACGTGTATCCCCATTAGGTGTCGATTTCATCCTGGCGAGCGATAGCGAGCCAGCATCGTATGGAGAAATCCGGCTTCGCCGGAGAATTTTTGTTATCGAAAAATGTACAAATTTAGCCTTTTGTCAAAAACATATTAAAACATATGCTGGCTTGCTATCGCTCACCAGGAAACAAATCGACACCTGGATGGAGAAAAAGTCTTAAAAAAGTAGGCCGAATGGGGCCGAATGGATACAAGCCAGAAAAACGAGAGAACAGGAGAGAACAAAGCAGGTCACCCCCCTTAACAATAATAATAGCTTCCACCCTATCTGAGTTTTAAAGCATCCGGACTCGACTCTTATATATTGATTTGTAACTATATTATATGGTTATAATATTATATAAGACAGTGAGACTAGAAAGGAATAATAGATTTATGAATATATTCCCTCGCATTAATCTTCTTCTTCTTCTTCATTTTTATTTTTGTTCTTCTTCTTTTTCTTCTTCTTCTTCTCTCACACTCTTTCTCATACCCTTGCACACTCCCTTTCTCTTATTCTCTCTCTCTCTCTCTCCCTTTCTCTCCTCTCCTGGAGTATGCTGTTCAATTCTGGTCTCCAGCACTCAGGAAAGATATATAGCGACTGGGAAGAGTACAAACTATGGCTACAAACCTTATTCCATCGCTTAGAAGAATGAGCTATGAGGACCGGTTGAGAGCTCTTGATCTCTTCCCGTTGGGGACACGCAGACTACGAGGTCAGCTCAATGAAGTTTTGAAAATACTTCATGGGTTTGACAATGTGGATTATAGCAAAATGTTTAGGCTCAATTTGAATACAACTCACAACCATGGCTGGAAATTAGAATTGAAAATGTTCAGCAGTAGTATCTGTAGAAAACTGTTTCACATATAAGATCTGTTCTACCTGGAACAAACTTCCCTCCGAAGTTGTAAATAGTTCTTCAGTAGAGCAGTTCAAAAAGAGAGTAGATTGTATTTTGCACACTGTAAAGAGTGTAGTGCACTAAACAGTCGCTCTCCTTCCACTTCGAGAATCTCTTTAGAATGGACCGCAAGGTCTCAGAGATACTAACTATTCCTTGTAACTCCTTGTAACTATATCTCTCTCTCTCTCTCTCCACTTCATTCATTCTTTTTCTTTCGTTAATTAAAAGTTTATGCAAATAAGGAAGAGTGGTCCATTGAATCCCGGTCATTATATTCCCAAGCCTGAATATTAACATTGTGCGGATCTTATTGGGGCTTTGCACTTATATACATTTCCTGGTTATAATGCATATATACATGATTTCAGTCCACTGCGCGGCATTTTGAGAGTATAATATGTACAATATACCCTTTGAGTACCAGCGACGTGTGTTATCTTTTATTCTAGGTACGTTTAGACGATTGTGTGTGAATTTGTATTTTGTTATTGTGTGTTCATTGTTTTCTGTTGTGTTGTTGCTATGCTGGCTCTGTGTTGAGTCGCCCCCACCCCCCCCAAAAAAAAAAGAAGTAGAAGAGGGAAACAGAAAATAATGAAAATAGGAAAAGTGGGGATTGGGCCTGAGTATATAAAATTGAATAAATATAATGTTTAGACGATATTATGCAGCTCTTGAAGGATTTGTGGTAGTTATTTGAATTGGGTCCCGTTTGAAGCCTATGTTGCTAGAGGTCATTCCTAAGTGAACAATATGTATAATAGTTATTTTTTATTTTTTATTTTTTAAGAGACAATGAACGGAGGAAGGAAAAACACAGATAAAACAAAAAGGTCCATGTGCCTAAAGGCATTATCCATTCATAAAATGTTTGTAACAATGGGATTTAAACATTGTTGATTGTAAGTTTGTGGAAAGCATTCGAGGGGAGTGAATTCCAAAGAGTAGTAGCTCTGGGGATAAATTAATTCTGATAAGCAGAAGTTCTGCATTGTGGATGAGAAAGTGTAAATTCATGGGCGCTCTCAGCTGCCCTAGTTCTACGGGGAAAGATGTGGAGAGGCGGCACAATTGAAGCAAGTTCTCGGAACAATTGCTGTGAAAATATCTGTAGTTAATGCAAGGGATGCAACGTTTCTTCGTAGTATGGCTAATGTAGGAAGGTCCTGTGTGATTGCAGGGTTATTGATTAATCTAATAGCTTTATTTTGAATTTTGTCCAACTGCCTCAATGCAACCACTCCACTTCCACCCCACAGAGGTGAACAGTAATCCATCTGAGAGCGCACATGACTTTTATATATTACGGCCAACTGCTCGTCAGTGAAGACTTCTCGAACTCTGTACAGGAGTCCCAGTTTTTTAGAGGCATTCTTAGCAATGCTTCTAACATAATGTGTCCAGCTCAAGTTAGTAGTTAATGTTACACGAGAATGTCAATACTAGGAAGTGGGAATATTACATCATTAAAAAATATATGGGAGTCAGTGAGATTCTGTCGGTTAGAAAATTGAATGTACTTGGTTTTCTGTGCATTAAAGGAAACTAGATTCTCTTGTCCCCATTCATTAATTCTAGAAAGGTCCTGGTTCAGAGAAATTGCAGTGTTTATTTTTGAATTTATAAGATCGGGTTGGGTGAAAGAATTGGTAAATGTGAAGGAACTGTGGAGTGTGTCAGTTGTCAGAATATGATGCAAAGGACGTCGATGGTGCTGAATGGGTTAATGTTAGTAGTTTCATATAGTGTAATGATGTTGTTTGGATGTGTGGTAGCGCTTTGAATATTGATACAGTGCGTATAATACGATTCAATTATGTGTTAAGGGGGGTCACCTGCCATTATGTGTTAAGGGGGGTCACCTGCCATTATGTGTTAAGGGGGGTCACCTGCCATTATGTGTTAAGGGGGGTCACCTGCCATTATGTGTTAAGGGGGGTCACCTGTCATTATGTGTTAAGGGGGGGTCACCTGCCATTATGTGTTAAGGGGGGTCACCTGCCATTATGTGTTAAGGGGGGTCACCTGCCATTATGTGTTAAGGGGGGTCACCTGCCATTATGTGTAAAGGGGGGTCACCTGCCATTATGTGTTAAGGGGGGGTCACCTGCCATTATGTGTTAAGGGGGGTCACCTGTCATTATGTGTTAAGGGGGGTCACCTGCCATTATGTGTTAAGGGGGGTCACCTGTCATTATGTGTTAAGGGGGGTCACCTGCCATTATGTGTTAAGGTGGGTCACCTGCCATTATGTGTTAAGGGGGGGCCACCTGCCATTATGTGTTAAGGGGGGTCACTGTCATTATGTGATAAGGGGGGCCACCTGTCATTATGTGTTAAGGGGGGTCACCTGCCATTATGTGTTAAGGGGGGTCACCTGCCATTATGTGTTAAGGTGGGTCACCTGCCATTATGTGTTAAGGGGGGTCACCTGCCATTATGTGATAAGGGGGGGCACCTGCCATTATGTGTTAAGGGGGGTCACATGCATTATGTGTTAAGGGGGGGTCACCTGCTATTTGTGTTAAGGGGGGGTCACCTGCCATTATGTGTTAAGGGGGGTCACCTGTCATTATGTGTTAAGGGGGGTCACCTGCCATTATGTGTTAAGGGGGGTCACCTGTCATTATGTGTTAAGGGGGGTCACCTGTCATTATGTGTTAAGGGGGGTCACCTGTCATTATGTGTTAAGGGGGGTCACCTGCCATTATGTGTTACGGGGGGTCACCTGTCATTATGAGTTAAGGGGGGTCACCTGCCATTATGTGTTAAGGGGGGTCACCTGCCATTATGTGTTAAGGGGGGTCACCTGCCATTATGTGTTAAGGGGGGTCAACTTCCATTATGTGTTAAGGGGGGTCACCTGCCATTATGTGTTAAGGGGGGTCACCTGCCATTATGTGTTAAGGGGGGTCACCTGCCATTATGTGTTAAGGGGGGTCACCTGCCATTATGTGTTAAGGGGGGTCACCTGCCATTATGTGTTAAGGGGGGTCACCTGCCTTTTTATCTCATTTTTCTCTCTTTCTATGGCTTGTATCCATTCGGCCCCATTC
The DNA here is from genome assembly GCA_032716605.1 of Paralithodes platypus. NCBI lineage: Eukaryota > Metazoa > Arthropoda > Malacostraca > Decapoda > Lithodidae > Paralithodes > Paralithodes platypus. The sequence continues at coordinate 24,625,586 of CM064496.1, read as the reverse complement.
AGCCTACTGTATTAATACGTTTATCCCCATCCAGGTGTCGATTTCTTCGGGGCGAGCGATAGCAAGCCAGCATTGAATGGAGAAATCTGGCTTTGCCGGACACATTTTTCTATCAAAAATGTACAAATTTAGCCTGCTGTCAAAAACATTAACCCAAAATATGCTGGCTTGCTACCGCTCGCCAAGAAAAAATCGACACCTGGATGGGGGTAAACATCTTAGAAAAGTAGGCTGAATGGGGCCGAATGGACTCAACCCAGAAAGAGAGGGTGATAGAGTAAAGACAATGCGAGGTGGCCCCCTTAATTATATCACGAGCTTGGCATTGTTGTTCCGGAATATAATGATTACTGCGTAACTGCAATACTGTGTTAAGAGGGGGGGGGGGTGACCTTTTTTCTGGACCCCCTTCTCCCTAATGTTTAGCCCCACTAGTTTTGAGATTATAAGACGTTCGGCCCATTAGTTTGGCGATTTTAACGCCTTTTGCTCCATTTCGTTGTCAATTTTAAGACCTTTCGTGCCATTTAGGTGTTGATTTTTTCCTGGCGAGCGATAGCGAACCTGTAGTTTTAAGAGGAAGCGGCCTTCGGCCGGGACATTTTTCTACCGAAAAATGTTCACATTTATCTATATGTCTAGGGGGTGTTCTTCTAAGTTTGATGGGAGGTTTAGGGAGGAAACTAAAACAATATATGAATAAATGAATTAATAGACCAAACAAACGGTCAGTCTCCCCTTAACCCATTCCGTACCGGTAACATCCTTTGTATTATATTCTGGCAACTACTAGACGATTTTACTCCGCTAAGGAAGGAAGTCTACCAATGAAAAGACTACATAGTATTTTCAATTAATCCTTTTAACAACCATACATCCTCCGTAAGCTTCATAAAATCGTCTAAATGTAGCTGAACTAAAATATAACAAACGTCGCCGGTACCGGTACGGAAGGTGTTAATGCTTTGTAATCAGTATCCACAATATTGCCATTATATTATATCTCACCCTGATTATTAACCCCTTGAAGTTCTGACGCTTTTTAGCAGTTTATTTTGGCTATCATTAGGCCATTTTATGCAGCTTAGGAAGGATCTGTGGGTATTAAAAGGGTAAATACTATCTCAATCAATCCTTTGACTTCCATATACCGTTACTAATCTTAATAAAATCATCTATTAGTAGCCAGAAAACAGACTAGAAACGCGTATTGGAGCTTGAAAGGCATAACAGTTTGCACCTTCATATTAGCGCTTCATACACTTTGCATTAGCAGATCCAGATTATAATTAGCACTGTGTTAGTGTGTTAATGCTGCACAGGTAAGGGAGCCCACCTCGCTTTTGTTCTCTTGCTCTCCCTCTCTCTTTGGATTGTATCCATTCGGCCCCATTCAGCCTGTTGTTTTAAGACGTTTACCCCCATCCAGGTGTCAATATTCTCCTGGCGAGCGGTAGCGAGTCATTATACATATATTGTTTGTGTTGACAGCAAGCTAAATGTGTACATTTTTCGATAGAAAAATTTCTCCGGCAAAGCCGGATTTCTCCATATGCTGGCTCGCTGTTGCTCGCCAGGAAAAAATCGACGCCTGGATGGGGATAAACGTCTTAAACTAATTGGCTGAATGGGACCGAATGGATACAAGCCAGAGAAAGAGAGAAAAGGAGAGAGAAAATGCAGGTGACCCCCCTTAATGCTGCACAGTGCACAGTTATTATGTAGACTTTATTTTATTATTGGGTTGCTTACTATAATGGTTTAACCCCTTTTGTACCAGCGATACTGTTTTCATCTTAGTCTAGCTACATTTAAACGATTTTATGAAGATTAGGAAAAATATATGGTAGCGAAAATAATTAAGTGAGATAGTTTGTTGCCACTTAACTGGTAGACATCTTTCCTAAGCTTAACCCATTCTGTACCGAAAACTTCTTTTTCATTTTATTTCAGCTACATTTACATGATTTCATGAAACATAGGAAGGCTATATGGTAGCTAAAAGTATTAATCGAGATAGTCTGCAGCCTTTTAATGGGTAGACGTTCTTCCTAAGCAGAGCAAAATCGTCTAATAGTTGGCAGAATATTATGAAAAGTACATAGCCGGTACAGAAGGGGTTAATTATATTATCGTTTAATAGTTGCCTGAATATGATGAAAACAATGTCACCGGTACGGATATGGTTGATAGTTTTCAGTTCCCAGTTCCCATCGTTCCACCGGAGACCCTGTCAGTATTCCAACACATTTTTTTTCTTTTCTATATTCCAACTACTCCCTCTCGGGCATAGGCTGAGAGCCTGTACATTCCACCGCTCAACACGGTGAAGCCCGTGAGGTCTTGTTCCAGTCTGGGGAGTGAGACATGTGAAGCACCCATCATGGCTCGAAGCAGCTCCATCTCTGAAGCGGCTGGTTGCTTCGGTCAAGAGCTTCACCGTCTCACCCTCCAGACTCAGACCCTCACTCTCAGAACGCCACCTATTGAGCAGTGAACTCGCTAAGCATTGTCCCCCTGTAACATATTTTGAATATGGGAATATTCATACAGTGTTATTTAATCAGGGAACAATGAGGGTATTTTTTGGCATTTCGGTGGGCTTTGTGGTAATGCACTGATACTAGGTACAGCACAAATTCAATCTCAATAATATCTTCCCATTGACATATCGGAATTTGAACCCGGGTCCATTGGATTACCAATCCAGTGGTATGACCACTCCACCACACCTCCCCTAAACTAAAGGGGACAGTGGCTGTTTGGTTGGTCTATTAATTCAGTTATTCATTTATTTATGTTTAGTTTCCTCCCTAGACCTCCATCAACCTTAGAAAAACACCCCGTAGACCCCCTTTCAGGATAAATTTGTATATTTTTCGATATAAACATGTCCCGACCAAAGGCTGATTCCTCTTAAAATTACAGACTCGCTATCGCTCGCCAGTAATAAATCGACACCTAAATGGCATGAAGGGTCCTAATATTGACAAAGAAATTGGGTGAAAGGTCATACAATCTCCAAACTATTGGAACCAACGTCTTAAAATCTCAAAACTAGTGAGGCTAAACACTAGGGAGGAAGGGGTCCAGAAAAACGGTCTGACTCCCCTTAATGCACTTTATACCGGCTATCATTAGACGCTGTTTGGTCGTTTATGAAGATCTGTGAGAGTTTAAAGGTATATATTATGATAGTTTGCACCACGTTGATTTCTTCTTCTTCTTCTCCTCCTCGCACACACTCTTCCTCGCACACTCTCTTCCTCTCTCACTCTCACTCGCTCTCTACGCCTCTAAGCGCCGTAAAATCGTCTAATCGCCAGGGTAAAAAAAAAAAAAAAAATCCTCCCTACTAATGAAAGAGTTACTGTGCGATGTTCTCTGTAATAATGCTAGTATTTTAAAGCTATTTTCTACGCATTTCTTCATTTCTTCTGCCTGTCATTAAGGGGAGGCAGTTGGTTTTTCGAGCCCTCCTTCTCCCTAATATTTAGCCACACTATTTTGGAGATTGGTTGGCGTTAGTTCCATTAGTTTGGGGATTTTATGACCTTTCACCCCATTTCTTTGTCAATATTAGGACCCTTCGTGCCATTTAGGTGTCGATTTTTTCCTGGCGAGCCATAGCGAGCCTGTAATTTTAGGAGGAATCTGCCTTTGGCCAGGACATTTATCTACCGAAAAATTTACAAATCTATCTTGAAGGTGGGGGGGGGGGGGTCTATGAGGTGTTTTTCTAGGTTTGATGGAGGTATAGGGAGGAAACTAAAACAATATACGAATACATTTATCAATAGACCAAACCAACAGCGACTGTCCCGTTAAGCTTTTTCTATGCATGTCTTCATTATATTCTACCTGTCATTAACCGATTGTATTCAATATAGGAAGGTGCTGTGGTAGTGAGTGTTAACCTTTTGAGTACCAGCGACGTGTGATATATCTTATTCTAGCAATGTTTAGACGATAGTATGCAGCTTAGGAAGGGTCTGGGGTATTGGTAAAAGGGTTACTTGAGCTAGTCTCAAGCCTTATTATTGCTAGGGGCCCTTCCTAAGCTGCATAACATTGTGTAATAGTTGCCAGAATAGGATGAAAAAGAAGTCCCTGGTACTGTACTGGTTAATTGTCAGAACCTGTATCCCTCTATTTCATAGAAGGCCTCCCTATCTATCTATCTATTACCCGACGCCGTGATCCCCGAAGGGGTGGCCACGAACGAACAGCCCCCATGCATCTCTGTCCCCAGTCAGTCGACGCCCCTCCCCCCAACCAGCACCGCCTTCGTTCATATACTTCCTCACTCCATCCTTCCACCTCTCTTTCGGTCTACCTCTCCCTATCTGTCCCTCCACCTCGCTCTCGTACACCCTCTTAGTCAGTTTCTCACTTTCCATATGTTCCATGTGGCCGAACCATCTCAAGTTGTTCCTTTTCACACTTTCCAGCACATCTACCTCCACACCACACCTCCTTCTTACTTCCTCATTTGTCTGTCTATCTCTCCATGTAACTCTGCACGCACTTCTTAAGTAATTCATTTCCACTGCTCTCACTCTTGGTCTGAGTCTCTCAACCAACGTCCATGCTTCGCTTCCGTAAGTCAGTGTCGGGATTACCACACTGTCATGCAAGGACTTCTTCACTTCCATACTGACCTCCCTATTTCTTGTTACTGCTTTCAGCATTCCTACAACCCTCTTCCCCTGTTGTACCCTCTCCCGCACTTCTTCATCCATAGTCCCATCTTTACTCAACACACTGCCCAGATACTTAACCCTCTCCGATATATGATGCAATTTTGAGCCTATTAGGGATACTTTAACCCTTAATTGGCGGCGTGCAACTTATGTCGTGTGAAATAAATATGGACTAAGTGGCGGTTCACAACTTATGTCGTGTGCCATTTTCACCACGTAATGTTGCTGAGAGAGAGAGATGAGTGGTGGGAGGAGCGTAGCAAGCGTATGACTGCTCCAGACCACCGCGGCGGACCTACTGACATGAATCCCACCCTCCTCTACCCTTTCGCACTCGCTACACAGGGAATTATGTAGGGAAAGTACCTAATTACATGGTTTTTGCACTCGTGTTGTGCGATCGTTGCAAGAGAACCAGTGGTCATACAAGGATGGTTGGGGTGTCATTGGAAAGCTCTGTTTATGCCCTTTCAGGGATAGATACTTGTTTTACGCTCTGGGTCTTATTTAGGCATGAACATGATCACGTAAACAACCCTATTTAGGGTAAAAACACCCCGCTGGGCGCTACGGTCAAATAGACCACCTAGCCCGCTAAATAAGGGTTAAAGCCTTTGTTACTATTAGGGGTATTTAGAAATCTTTAATTTAGTTACTTCAACCTCTGCAGTTGTCTTTGAGTTAGCTGTGGGCAGAAAACTTATTTTGGAGAGGTAATTATAAGAGTGAGAGAACTCTATTTCTTATTGCTAATCTGGCAACCTCTGCGTCATATGAGCCTGAAAGGGTTAAAAAGAGTCTACGATCTCCATAGCCTGACCGCTCAGCTTCACCTCACACTCTGTGACTTCACCCCTTTCGAAGACCATAACTTTGCTCTTCCCCGCATTTACCTTCAAATTCCGTTTTTCGCACACTGTTCCAAACTCATTTACCAGACCCTGCAACTCCCATTCATTATCATTCATCAGAACTGTATCCATCTACTCCGTATATTCTAAGTACTTTCCACAAACCTTCTCTATCCACTCTGTCATAGGCCTTCTCCAAGTCCATAAAGGCAACATACACCTTTTGTTTCTTCTCCAGATATTTCTCCACAACACAATTCAGGGTAAAAATCTGATCTACACATCCTCTTCCCTTCCTAAAACCTCCCTGATCGTCGCCTATCCATTTCTCAGTTCTCACTCTCACTCTCTCAATCACTACCCTACTGTATACCTTCCCTACTACGCTTAGAAGACATATTCATTGGTGGTTACCACACACTCCTCTTTCCCTTTTGCCCTTATATAGGGGGACTATTATGCCAGTTTTCCTGTCATTGGGTGCTCTCCCCTTCTCCCATGCTAGTTTGCACATTTTCCATACCCATTTGATCACTATCTCACCACCATACCTCAACATTTCCCCACACACTCCATCTGTTCCTGGTGCTTTCCCCAACTTCACTCTTTTCATGGCTTCCCACACTTCTGACCTCCTGATCCCCACCTCCTCCTCCACTACTTCTCTTCTTCTCCTTCCCATACCATATCCAGCTATGTTTGCTGGCTCTTCATTCCTTACATTTAGCAACTCATTGAAGTACTCCCTCCATCTTTCGACTCTCTCTTGCTTCTAGGCTAGCATTCTCCCATTCTTATCTTTCACACCCTTACTGTTTCCCTTGCTACCTTCCCTAACTTTCTTGACTTCTTTCCAGAATAGTTTCTTACTCTCCCTCCATTTTACACTCAGGTTCCTTCCAAATTCCTCATCTACTCTTCTCTTACTTTCCTTCACCACCCTCTTACTCTCCACGTACCTCGCTCGTTTCTGTCTCTAGAAATATTCATTCCCTCTACTACCCAACCACTCTCTATATGCTTTCTTCTTTTCTTCCACAGCTATTCTTACCTCTTCTGTCCACCATGCTGTACCTTTCACTCCCCTATATCTTCTCCTCACACCCACACACCTCCTCACATGCTGCACAGATCTCATCCTTAAACACCTTGCTCATCTCCTCCACTTCTTCCATAACTTCCAGGTCGAACCCCCCTAGTGGTCTTTCCACTGCTCTCCTGTACTCCTCCCTGACTTCCTCCCCCTGCAACCTCTCCACCCTCCTCACCATTCCACCCTCCTCTCGCCTCCCTCCAGCTCTCCTCACCCACTTCTTTTGTATCCTAACCTTAGCTACCACTACATAATGATCAGACAGACCCCCTCCAATACCCCTATACACCCTAGCATCCATCACAGATTTCTTCATTCGTTCATCCACACATACATAATCAATCAATGACTTTCGTTCCACCACTGTCTCATCCTCCATCGTCCACACCCGTTTCCACGTGTACCTGTGGATCATTCTGTGTCGGAAGAAGGTGTTAGCTATCCACAGCCTCCTCCCCACACATACGTCCACAAGTGCCCTACCATTCCCATTCACCTCTGATGGTACCCCCCCACCCTCCCTCAACTTTTCTATCACCCACCTTACCATTCATATCCCCAATCAGAAATATTCTTTCGTTCTTGTCAAACTTCTCCAGGCACGCCTCCACATTCATCTAGAACTCTTCTTTCTTTCTTTCAAGTTTATCCTCTGTCGGGGCATACACACACACAATCACCCACGTTTGTATTCCTACTTTCATTCTCGCCCACACAATCCTTGAACCCACAGACCCACACTCTCTTACACATTCCTTCCATTTGCTGCTTACAAACAAACACGCACCTTCTCTGTCTGTGCCTTCACTCACTCCAGCACACACACCCATTCCACACTCCCACTCTCACATCTGAACCTTTCCATTTGGTCTCTGTCATTCCACATACATACAGCCTGGCATTCACTAGCACTTCCAGAACCTCTCTCTCTTTTGTGCCACCATTCATGCCACTAACATTCCATGTAGCCATTCTCAGAATGTCCGAAGGAATGTCCTTAGTCGGTCGTGGTTCGTCAACATAGGTTCCGTCCGCATTCGAGGCTGTTCGTTCACTTTTCTTTGCTTAGGCCTCCCTAAGCTAAATAAAATTGCCTAATGATAGCCAGAATGTAGTGAACAAGAGCATCATAACACTGACAGGGGTTCCACTGAGAATTGGAACCCTTGAATGTTGTTTCCGTTCAGGCTCTATCTCGAGTCGGACACACCCAGGAATTGGGTATGTGCCTGAGTACATACTGTACATACATACATACATACCTGTACATACATACATACATACATACATACATAGGTATAATCCAAAGTTTGGGTATACAAATATGAATAATGATGCCTGGAAAGCATCCTACAATGGTACAAAACCGTAATGTTTGTTTAATGCAATTAACTTTTCAAACTGGTTTATGCTGTACCGTAATTCAGTCTAATTATGGAACTTTCAATGGTGTACCTTGTGTTAATTGTGTTTAGCTTATATCGTATTTGTTAGTAATTATTAGTGCTGGTAAAGTGGCATTGTTTTCAGCTAAAGGACCTGTACCGGTAGTAACAAATCAGCCATCCTCCGCCATCTTGGTGCCATTGGTGTCAATAGCCTCTCTGTGCACTCATAGCTCCATATATCTATGCCCCCCCCCCCCAAAAAAAAAAAGTAAAAGAAAAATGCACTTACACACACGAGGTCAAGCTAGTGCGATCACAGTACAACATGACATCCTATGTTCACAGGGCAAATATATAATAAACAAGGGAGGTTACCTGATAGTAAACATTTAAACAATACGACTGAAGAATACGCAATAGGTTAACTTTATAAACAGATGTCACATCAATAATTACGGAATCCAAAATGCAACACATATTCCATCCTGGTAATAGCTTCCCTTGGTTGGTCAGGATTTGAGCTCGAGAACTTAGGATTACCTGCTCATTAGCTAGACCCCCCTATCACACCACATCACACCTCACCACACCACATCACACCTCACCACACCACATCACACCTCACCACACCACACGTTATATTATACAGTACTCTGACGTGTATTACAGATGACATATATACAGTACTGGTACAACTGAAAAATATATATATATTTTATAATTTATTTTCAGAGTATTACTTACTAGGACACATAACTACAATTAACTGGTTAAGTCTACTGTATATAACTATTTCAGTTCTGACAATGATATTTGAAAGAGCCAATATGATTTATGTCGGCTTGAAACTTCATCGCAATATTTGACGATAAAGAAATATATTTTGCACATCCCCCCCCCCCCCCTCCCCCCTAGCCTTCCCTTTCGAATTGTAATAAACTGTAACACGAACAACAGTTAAAATGTTCTGTTAAAAAGCCGTATGTAATTCTAGCGCAATACTGGTCCGCCCGTGTGAGCGTGTTTATTACATTGTTATTGACACGGCCCGAGTACTGAGTATGGAGAGCAATAACGTGTTTTAGTTTATTTTCAACAAAGGCAATGGAGTTTCTATCACACATTACTCGGGTATAGCTCATAATTTGTGTCTCTGCTGATTTAGGGTAGGTTAGCCAACTTGTGCAGTCAGTACACGGTATCGCAAATAAATTGCTACACAAAATTAGTAATTTAACCCTTTCAAGCTCCAATACGCGTTTCTGTCCAGTTTTCTGGCTACTATTAGACGATTTTATTCAGATCGGTAACAATATATTAAAATCAAATGGTTGATTGATAGAATATTTACCCTTTTAATACCCACAGATCCTTCCTAAGCTGCATAAAATAGTCTAATGATAGCCAAAATAATCCGCTAAAACGCGTCAGAGCTTCAAGGGGTTAAGAAGGTCAATTAGTGTCAATGTACCTTAACCTTTTCAATATTTGGGGACGTGTTCTTCACTTTCTTCTGGTGATTATATTCAACCCAGGAGAGATCTTAAGGGGAGGCAGACCTTTTTTTCTGGACCCCCTTCTCCCTAATGTTTAGCCCCACTAGTTTTGAGATTATAAGACGTTCGGCCCATTAGTTTGGCGATTTTAACACTTTTCGCCCCATTTCCTTGTCAATTTTAAGACCTTTCGTGCCATTTAGGTATCAATTATTTCCTGGCGAGCGATAGCGAGCCTGTAATTTTAAGAGGAACCGGCTTTTGGCCGGGACATTGTTCTACCGAAAAATTAACAAATTTATCTTGAAGGAGGGTCTAGGGGGTGTTTTTCTAAGCTTGATGGAGATCTAGGGAGGAAACTAAAACAAACATATGAATAAATTAATTAATAGACCAAACAAACGGCCAGTCTCCCCTTAAGTAATCAAAGAGCTAAACAGTAGCACAATTTACCTTTCGACGCCCACAGATCCTTTTACAATATATCGTCTTATAACACCCGAAGTGATATGTCAAAATGCATTCTCAAATACTGAAATGGTTAAGGGGAGACGGACCGTTTTTTCTGGCCCCCCTTCTTCCCTAATGTTTAGCCCCACTAGTTTTGAGATTTTAATACATTGGTTCCATTAGTTTGGCGATTTTACGACCTTTCGCCCCATTTCGTTATCAATTTTAAGACCTTCCGTGCCATTTAGGTGTGTATTTCCTGGCGAGCGAAAGCGAGCCAGAAATTTTAAGAGGAATCGGCCTTCGGCCGGGACATTTATCTTGAGGGGGGGTCTAGAGAGTGTTTTTCTAAGCTTGATGGAGGTCTAGTGAGGAAACTAAGGAAGAAAAATACATTAGTTAATAGAAAAAAATAAAAAAAAATTGACCGGTCCATCTCCCTTTAACTATCAGACATTTAGATACTAAAAAAAAAAAAAAAAAAAAAAAAAAAAGTGGAGGTGCTTTTGTTAAGTATCACTAAGTGGACCGCCGCCACCACGTAATAAATATATCAACACATGCACACTTCTGAGTGAGGAGATCAATAACACTTTTGAGGTTATTCGTAACAAAGGTAATGATGTTTCTATACTACTTTCTAAAACATATTTTTGATATAGTAATTACAAGAATATAATTAACCCAAGAAATGCTAGACCCCACTAGGTGCTAGACCTAGGCCGATTTGGCGACTCTTCCAAGACGCAATGAAAACTACATTATCGTTTATGAAATTCAATTCCGCATCCAACCATATATATACTATACAAACTGTATATATGAATACCCAAAAGATTTGTGGTTGAGGTATTACAGTGGTACATAGTTGAAAATGTGACATGAAATCGGCAACGTGTGGCCGTGCGTATTGGTGGAGTGAGGAAAATGGGAGGAGCAGGGTGGAGGCAAGATGGTGGGCAGTAAATGTCATTGGAAGCTCACCTCATAAACCCTGACAGTCACACTTCTTGTTTTTGTCATTAGGAGTATTTTTGTACCTGTTTCACATCTCTTCTTCCAAGAGGAACGTCACAGCCCACCAGTAAAACCTCTCTAGAGGATTGTCGTAGCCGCTAGGTTAAGATAACAAAATTTCTTGAGTTGGGTCGTTTATGTACAGTGAGAAAATCTTAGATTATTCACCAATCAAGGCACTAAATCTGTAATTTAAACTATGCTTTGAAAATAGTAATATATGGGGAACTGGAATTTGTTTCTAAAATCAAGCCGTAAAATCTATATATATATTGCATAATTATATAATCCTAATCCCCGACGGGATGGCCATGAATAAATTGCTTCCATGTTTCTCTTGTCATCCTTCAGCCGGTGATCCTCATCCCACCCAAAAACACTTTCACTCATTTTATCTCTGAACTCCACCCTTCCATTTCATTCTCGATCTGCTTCTCCATCTATACCATTCCACCGTACTGTCATACATAGTATTAGTTATTCTTTCACTCACCAACATACTCTCCGCATGACCTAAAGACCTCAAGGTGTTCCATTTCATACTCGCCAACGTATCCACACCAAATTGCTCTCGTACCTTCTTATTTGTATGTCTACATTTCCATATGACTCTAGATGCACCTCTTTGGTAACTCATTTTCACCCTTCTCACTCTTGAGTAATGTATTTCCAACAACGTCCATTCTTCACTTTCGGATGTCAACTTTGTAATTGCAAACTATCTTGCAGTGACTTCTTAAATTACTTCCCTTTCACCTCCTTATCAATGTTTTCAGTTATCTTACAAACTTCCTCCCTTGTTGCACTCCCTCTCACACACCTTCTTCTAAATTCCCTATCTTTACTCATCACAACACCCAAATACTTATATGATCTGATATTTGCCTTGTTCTGACCATTTAAACTAATTTCACAATATGTGACAGTATTCATCCCAAAGACCTTAACCCCTTATGCACCGGCGATGATTTTATTGTACCTAAAAGCATTAATTGATATAGACTATAGACTTTTAATGGGTTGCCGTCCTTCCTAAGTTGAACAAAATCGTCTAACACTTGCCAGAATATAATGAAAAGTACTTCACCGGTACAGAAGGGGTTAACCTTACTCTCTAGCACAATCACCTTCTGGGTCCGTTTCTTATACACAGTACCAAACATATATTTACCAAGCCCTAGAAGTGATTAAACGGTCAAACAGTGCGAGTTTATGCATATTATCCTGTACTCCCTTTCACACATAGCTAATTTTGATGTTTTATGTGGTACGGAGAAGACAAAGGGCAAAGCTGCCTGCAACAAGTGTACTAGTGTATATTAAACTTAGAGTAACCTTATCTAAAAATATTGGATGAGTTGCCACTGGTTGGAAAAGCCTCATAACATTTTATATTATTCGGAACAAATGTTATGAACTTTGTATTACATATTGGCTGGGTTATAGCTTGTTGCCCTTACTAATTTATAGAACACTCGCTCCGGTACATATATATATTTATAGAACACTCGCTCCGGTACATATATATATTTATAGAACACTCGCTCCGGTACATATATATATTTATAGAACACTCGCTCCGGTACATATATATATTTATAGAACACTCGCTCCGGTACATATATATATATTTATAGAACACTCGCTCCGGTACACATATATATATTTTAACTAAATTATGACCCCCATTCCGATCAATTCTGACATTACAGGCCGTTGCGTTGATATAGGCTAAATACTTTTTTAGAATAATGGTGCCACGCTGGATTGGAATATTTAAATGTAGGGGTTAATGTATTGTTTGCCGGTAATTAGATGAACCTAATTTGTTTTGGAAAGTGTTTTTAATGTTCGTTAACCCCTTTAGTACCGACTTGTCCTTGTCATTATAATCTTGATATTATTAGACAATTTTATCAAGCTTAGGGAGGACGTATAGCAATTAAAAGACTTCAAACTATCTTGATTATCCATTTTAACTAACACTTTTTCCTTCTAAGCTGTATAAAATCGTCTAAATATAGCTAGAATAGCACAAAATACATCCTCGGTAAGGAAGGGGTTAAGGGAGCCCACCTCGCTTCTTTTCTCTTTCTCCCCCTCTCTCTATGGCTTGTATCCATTGGGCCCCATTCAGCCTACTGTTTTAAGACGTTTACCTCCATCCAGGTGTCAATATTTTCCTGGCGAGCTTTAGCGAGCCAACTTATATATAATTTTGTTTTCACAGCAAGTTAAATTTGTACATTTTTCGATAGAAACATTTCTCCGGCGAAGCCGGATTTCTCCATACAATGCTGGCTCGCTATCGCTCGCCAGGAAGAAATCTACACCTGGATGGGGATAAACGTCTTAAAACAGTTGGCTGAATGGGGCCGAATGGATACAAGCCAGGGAAAGAGAGAAAAGGAGAGAAAGAAAAAAAAAACGGTGACCCCCCTTAATACACAAGTAATTTTTGTTATGTTTATTTTTACTCGATGATTTATCTTATGCCGTACTTAGATTAACATAATGTATTTGTATTGAAGTATTTGTATCTATGTTTAAGAAAATACTTTATTATTATGATATACCAATACATAATTATACAGTGGCCACTATTGCTATTTTATTTACCGTATACTCTTTATACAAATAAGTTTAAGCAAGTATATATTTATTGCCAGCAGTTCTGACCACCGAGGGGGTGACCACGAACGAATCTCCTCCATAAAGGCAAATTAATTTGATTCTCTAGTTGTTTCCGGGGAAATAAATGAGAAACTGTATCAAGATGCAATAAGCCTATGTTATCATAAATAGGATAATCCAAATAATTCTAAATAGACATATATTTAACTATATACCAGTACTTTATCATGATTGTATTACGCTTATGATTTTAATTCTTTTGTATTCCTTTGGTAACTTTTAACAAATATTAGTTAAATGTATGCACAAATATGTAGAGACGGCAGCAAATGTCCTGTTGACTCTCCATACCTCACCAATACCCACAATATTCATAGACGTGAGAATGTTAGGTGTACAAAACATGCATATTTCTACTACCAGATGGCACACTGCGAGGTGTGTAGTTTAGGGCGTTGAGTGATGAGGGAGAGGTGAGGTACTCTCTGTTAGGCAGGGGAGGCGACAGGGCTTTTGTCGCCAACTGTACACACTCAATCCCTAATAAGTTGCCCCTCTGGAACGTGATTGTGGCTTGGACCAAAGATCTTATAATTCTTTCTGCACGCCAGGTCACGGTAGCTTTAAGCAGTAATGCCCACAGTAGCGCGCACCATATCAGAATCTTGAATATAATAGTGTCTTCATAATTAAATAATTAATCATAATTTGTGTTCATGTTACTGGTAATAGCAATGTGTTCTAATTAGTGTTGATAAATGCATACGATGTATAATATATATATAAACAATTATGTATTATGTAAATATAATGCATATTATAAAAACTTACGAATGTCTTGCATTAATAATGATTCATCTTCCTGGCCGACCTTAGATATTGAACGAAGAATCGTCTCCCCTGTTCCGACTTTGGACAAGTATATGGCCCGCCACACACACTCCTGTAGGCTATATCCAAGCACCATCAGGTTTACTTTCCCACCTTAAGGGAGCCCACCTCGCTTTTTTTCTCTTTCTCTCCCTCTCTCTTTGGCTTGTATCTATTCGGCCCCATTCAGCCTACTGTTTTAAGACTGTTACCCCCATTCAGGTGTCAATATTTTCCTGGCGAGCGGTAGCGAGCCAGCATATATATATATATATATATATATATATATATATATATACATTTTTTTTTTCTTTTTTTTTTTTTTTTTTTACAGCAAGCAAAATGTTTACATTTTTCGATAGAAAAATTTCTCCGACGAAGCCGGATTTCTCCATACAATGCTGGCTTGCTATCGCTCGCCAGGAAGAAATCGACACCTGGATGGGAATACACTTCTTAAAACAGTTGGCTGAATGGGGCCGAATGGATACAAACCAGCGAAAGAGTGAAAAGGAGAGAAAGATAAAAAAAAAGCCGGTGACCCCCTTAATGTTTGGTATTCTACTGTACTATTCTTACACAAAGGTCAACCTTGCTATTCCTCGGTCTGTCTCTCCACTCAAGTGCCTGCTCTTCTATTATGCATACCTGTTCTCCGTATGACTATCGGTCTCTCACCCTTCTATTTGTTTGTCAACCCTCTTCCTTGCTGTTTTAGTTACCTACCTCTCATTTCAACATTCTATTTGTCCGTATACCCATTTGTCTGCCTATCCATCTGCCTGTTAACTTTCCCAAACGCTTGTTTGACTTGCGTGTACTTGTCCAACTGCCTGCAGCGTGCTCGCCTTTGCACATGTTTTTCTTCCACTTAAAGATTTTGATGTGGCATTTAGTCTACTTTGTTATATATCATCAATTACTGCAATTCACTGTGCATTTTTTTAATGTGCTATGTATTCCCCATAAACTTCGCTTTTTATTTTTATTTTTGTCTATGTGAATGAGGGAGACAAAAGGCAGAACTGCCTGTAGCTAGTCCTCCCCCCAAAATTGAAACAGTGACAGGGCCAAAATCAAGGGACGTTCGATTCCAATATGTCTGGACACACGGAGTTTGAAGCAATTTAAGTCATAGGATAGGGAGAGGGAAATACAGATTCTGGGAGAGAGTTTCAGAGCTTAGCTGTTGGATAGAAGAAATAATGTGAATAATGTTTTACTCCTTGGTTGGAGAGTTACACAGAGTAGGGGTGGGATTGTGTTACAAGAAGGGTGGTACGTGCTTTACGAAGAGGGGGAGTTATACACTGAGAGAGCTCGGAGGAACACTTGATTATTGTAATGGTGGTAGAATAGTGAGAGAGATGCAACATTGCAGGGAAGAGAGACTGCAAAGAGTTGGTGAGTGGACGTGAGTTAATGAGACGGAAGGCTTTCTTTTCTACTTTGTCTAGAAGTGCTGTGTGAGAGGATCCTCCCCACACATGTGAACAATACTCAATACATTGATGCACTGTGCCCCTGTACAGAGAAAGAAGCTGCACAGGGGTAAAGAACCCCCGTGGTGAGCACACCCAGCTTCTAGGAAGCTGTTTTAGCAAGAGTGGTAATATGATATTTCCAAGAGAGATCTGAAGAAAAAGAGACACCGACAATATTAAGAGAAGATGTAGGGTTAATTTGCATGTTGTTGAAGAGTAGGTCATAGTTTTCTGGAAGGTGGCGACGAGTAGCCAGATGGAGGAATTGAGTTTTGGAAGCATTGAAAGTAACAAGGTTTTCTCTTTCTCAATTGAAGATGGCAGAGAGATCAGAAGATAGGTGCTTTATGGCCTATTACGCGAGTTTTGGAGATCCTGCTGTGAATAATGTTATGGAAGTCGAGTTGAATAGTGTAATTTAGAGTCGTCAGCATATGAGTTAATGGGGCTGGAAGTGCAAATGAGAAGGTCGTTAATGAATAATAGGAAGAAAATTGGAATAACTAAATGATACTCTCCTGCTGGAATTAACCCGTACCAAAGAGCAAGAGCAAGTGGTCCAGTGGGTTAGAATTCCAGGACAACATTGTGGCGCCTTTCCACTTGGGATGCAAAGCCCACACGGCGCTAACACTTGGTATAATAGACCGGTGCCATGTGCAATGGTTCGCATGCAATCAACATACCTGAATATCTGATAATTCCAGTGGCAGACAATGGACGTGCTCACAGAAACGGGTGTCCTACGTTTATTTGATTTTCAGATTTGTGTTATTGCTGGTTGACTGAGCTCAATACCACCTGTACCTCATTTCAAGCCATTAACCGCACAACTCGAACACAATGTCCACAAAAATACACAACTGTGAGCGTGTCTATTGCACATAGAAACAGTCATTGCAGTATTTCCATGCTATAAATACTATTCACCAAATGTATGAATGAACAAGCTGTAGTTGGTAGTTTTGAATCCGTGCACAATTATATGTATTTGTCTTTATTATATAATTGCTTGTGTTTTTCCAGTACATACAGCTTCCATTTACGGTGTGTATGTTTTATAATATAATTGCTTGTTTTGTTCTTCTCTGTACAGTACAGTTTATAATTATATAATCTGTGTGTGTACGCATGTGAATGAGTGAATTGCTTTGTTGATGGTTGCAATTAACCGTTTCAGGTATGTGAATTATATATATTTACTGTAAGTCTATTCCAAATACCTCAGACAATTGTATTAATTTTATGTTATATGAACTAATTATGCAGCAGATTGTATTAATAACTGGGTATCTGGTATGAGCAATTAGATCACTTTGTGGGATATGTGGTCTGAACGATTATTATAATTTGACTATTTAAAACTATTATCAGGAAACAAATTACAGTCCTTCAGCATTGTGGGATAAGTTATCGCCCTTTCCATTGCAGTTTAGTACAGATTTTGTTTAAGCAGATAAAGCGATTCTAAGGAAATTCTTCATGTAAAGTGATGTGTGGCGCATGCTATTCAAATAACTGGAAGCAAACGGATAAGAATGTTATCTTTTCTCAGAAAGATTATTTTCAAACCAGAAGAATCTGTACCTGAAATCGAATATTGATGTAGAATAAAGTTGCTAAGCTTAATTTGATTATACTGTCTGTAACTAATTTTTATATTTTTATTTTATGTTCCAACTCTTCCAATAAACTTCGGTGTTTTGCCTGTAGATTCGATCGTTCAACACATTGAATTCTAGAGGTCTTATTCTGGGTAATAAATATATGAAGAGTCAGATGAATTTCTGCACCCGACTCCATAATTACAGTATAGTGCTCGTTACCCAGACCAACAACTCTTGCCCTGGCTTGGGGCGGCTTGGTATCCTGAACCTACCTTACCACTGCCTCGCCATCTTGACTTGTCACTCTCAAGCCGACTATTGAACGTCTCACTCAGTAGCTAATGTTCTCCACTGCATAATATCAATATGGATATAATTATGCAATAGCTATGAAGTGTCAGCATGAGGTGTCAGTGAGGTTGTGGTAACATATTGAAACTAAGCAGGGCCTTCCACAGATTCCATCCCAATAATATCTGTCTTTGACTCATCGTGATTTTCACTCTGAAACCTAGGGCTAACAACTCAGTAGAAGACCACTTCATCATACCATATCTAACTATAGGGCTTACAATCTGGACCTACTACCTGTTTGACATGCAACTTGATTGCTAGAAACACATTCTTAAATGATTATGTTCTATCCAACAACCAACTCTACTCTTAAAATCGATTAATGAAATATTACAAACACATGTGGCAGTCCGTGGATTCGAACCCAGGACGCTCACACCGAATATAAACACCTTATGCATTACACCACGAAGGCAGTTAAAGAATGGTGGACACTGCCTACGATTTATTATGCAACTTCGAATCCTGCATATCAATATAAGCATGTACACACATCCCAACTGCAACTCACGTAGGCTATGCATATGTGAATGGAAAGAGCAATTAATGGGGCCTTAACCACTAGGGAAGGCCTCTCGATAAATTACTCCTGAACCAATATCAATTATTATGTTCTATCCAACAACCAACTCTACTACTAAAATCGATTAATGAAATATTACAAACACATGTGGCAGTCTGTGGATTCGAACCCAGGACGCTCACACCGAATATAAACACCTTATGCATTACACCACGAAGGCAGTTAAAGAATGGTGGACACTGCCTACGATTTATTATGCAACTTCGAATCCTGCATATCAATCTAAGCATGTACACACATCCCAACTGCAACTCACGTAGGCTATGCATATGTGAATGGAAAGAGCAATTAATGGGGCCTTAACCACTAGGGAAGGCCTCTCGATAAATTACTCCTGAACCAATATCAATTATTATGTTCTATCCAACAACCAACTCTACTCCTAAAATCGATTAATGAAATATTACAAACACATGTGGCAGTGGATTCGAACCCAGGATCATAGAACCATAGTACTGTAACTATTTGTTACACCTTACGATTAAACTCTAGACATGAAGATCAACAGGCAAATAGTCTATTCCACACTATTTCACATGTTCACTACTGCTTCGAGATTGACCGTATGTGGATTGCATACATATTTTAAAACTAAATGAGCAACCAAACAAATGTATGATACCCTGCTTCTTCAAGAAACTCCGCCTAAGGAATGGCTGAGGCAGATACTTCCTCAAAGCTCCCAGACATGCCCCCACTACAGTGATATATCCACTATGTAGATTAAGAGAGCCCACCTCTCCTTTTCTCTATTTCTCGGGGTTGTATCCATTCGGCCCCATCAGCCTACTGCTTTAAGACGTTTATCCCCATCCAGGTCTCGATTTTTTACTGGCGAGCGAAAGCAAGCCAGCAGATGTTACATATTGATTTTGACTGTAGGCTAAATTTGTACATTTTTCGATAGAAAAATGTCTCCAGCGAAGCCGGATTTCTCCATACAATGCTGGTTCGCTATCGCTCGCCAGGAACAAATCAACACCTGGATGGGGATAAACTTCTTAAAACAGTAGGCTGAATGGGGCCGAATGGATATAAGCCAGGGAAAGAGAAATGGAGAGAAAGATAAAACAAAAACCGGTGACTACTAACACTGAAACATCACGCCCAAGCACTCCCTCACTTGGATGGCATTTTCATCCTTGTATTGCTATCCGAGGCCCTGGTCAGAATAGCATATACCGGGCACAGGAGTGTTCTGAAGAGGGAAACTATAGTCTATTCATATTATGTAGGTCAGAAATCGTAACTCATAACCTCTATAACTCAAAAAGAGCTAGAGCAAATGGGCTGTCAATTTACAAACCTATTCTCTGACTGACCCTTCCCAAATGGTAGAACTATTAGCTTGATCACTACAGTCTTCTTTGAGTTGTAGAGGTTAGTGGTCAAGAAAGTTCGCCTACTTTAGATGAATGGACTATAATGCAGGAAATCAAGAGTACGTGTATCTCAAGAGCTACCGTAGCTAAAATTACTCTGTGTGTAACTGAGTCAAATGAGTTAACGAATGAGGCCAGGTTGTGAAGCAGGACAACTAGCAATCCTTATACAGTAATACATCTCAAATGTTTCTCCAAGAGCACTTCCTTGATCGGCTAGTGCCTACGAACTTTAAACATAATTTATCATATTTTGTTTTGTTTTCATTTTGCATTTTCTATTAATTTGCAGTAATGAATATACAAGTATACTCCTTTCCACTTTTCAGCATTTATACCCACATTAACAAATAATTTATCTCCACATTTCGTTCTCAATTCATTATCGCTTTATCCGCAAAATTTACCAATTAAAATATAAAATATTTGCCGTCCCAGTTGACCTTCCACAAATAAATTAGTATTCGGTGTCTCAATTGACGGTCTCTGGAAAGGAAAACATGACTGGCTGGTATTAAAATGTTTTTATTAATGATTTGGCTAACAAGTCTTCAGTCCGGCTGACTATAGATTAGAATAACTTTCATGAAGTTATTATTTCCTTAACTTTAGGAAGTGAAGTTTTATTGTTCTTTATACATTGCCTGGGTTAGTGACTAGATTTAATCGATTGTGTATTTCTTTACATATATTTAACTCTTGGAGGCAGAGTTTTATTTTTAATTTGTTTTGGCCTTGGGTATTGATAATAAATTAATATATGCATAATATGCTTTCATTTTTCTAACTGTCTTTTATGTATATATATATATATATATATATATATATATATATATATACTGTATATATACTGTATATACAGGGTGTCCCAGGAAGAAAGGGCATAACTTTGGTAATTGATAGAAAAGGGTTTTCTAAGCATAAAATATTAAATAACAAAAAGTCCAAATGTCAACTGTTAAAAAGATATTGGAGGTTTTATGTACTCTCCTCCCCCGTATCACTGTAATGGACTCTTCCATGTCAAATAGTTTCCAACTACTACAAAGTGAGCTAACATTTCTATAATCATTTTGCAACGTACATAATTTTAGTATCTTTAACCCTTTGGCTGCGGGCTGTTTTGGGCTATTTAGGGCCTATTCCGGCACTCCTGAATGATAAATCAAGCATCTGCATTAAATGAAGTGTATTCTGCCGAAAACTAGGCGAAAATAGCTTCAAAATGACACCAGAACGGACCGTATACGTGGTCTGGTTCACCCGCAGTAATCCCAGTGAAACGCGGGAACCCCGCTATTATGTAACACTCGCTCGCTTGGCTACAGTGATGAGAGAGACAGAGAGAGACTCGCCCACCACACAGCCTTGCTCAGTGAGCCGCTCGTTGCTCTGAGGGTCGGAGGTGGGCCCCTCACGCTCCCACCCACTGACACTCGATTCTTACGTTTTTTACAGGCTTTTAAAGCCTGGAAATTGCTGTAACTTGCCAAAACATTCCAGAATGTCACCCGCAGCGAAAGGGTTAAAATAACACGGTCAAATAATTGCAGAAAGATGGAGGTGTAGTATGCTCTAGGACAGCTAGGCCAGCCTTGTGGGGAAATACTGAAGGAAACTCCATTTTCAAAATTTAATATCTCTATACCTGTCGAGATTTGAACTTTTTCTTATAGAACATTTTAGGCTTAGAATATTTTGTTCTATCATTTCCCAAAATTATGCCCTTTCCTCCTGGGACACCCTGTATATATATATATATATATATATAAACGAATGAGGGATCCATAGGGGGTATGATTTCAGTCTTAATATGTTCTCTTTACAATGGCTTGATTATGCATTATACATGTTTACATGTGTTTTTGTGATTATTTTAACTGTCTTCTAATATCCTTTATTTTAGCTTAGATACAGTTGAATTTACTTCATGCTCTTCTTTCTCTTAACTGTTATTCTTGAAGTTTGTTATTGTTCTGTTGATTTCGGCTTGATATACGTTCATTTGCACAACTATTGCTAGGGAATTGGCTACCAGGATTTGTTTATCCCATTATTTATATTATGGTTTATTCTTTTCTCTCTTTCCCTGGCTTGTATCCATTCGGCCCCATTCAGCCAACTGTTTTAGGACGTTTCTCCCCATCCAGGTGTCAATTTCTACCTGGCGAGCGATAGCGAGCCAGCATAGTATGGTGAAATCCGGCTTCGCCGGAGAGATTTTTCTATCGAAAAATTTACAAATTTAGCTTGCTGTCAAAACAAAAAATATATATGCTGGCCTGCTACCGCTTGCCAGGAAAATATTGACACCTGGATGGGGGTAAACGTCTTAAAACAGTAGGCTGAATTGGGCCGAATGGATACAAGCCATGGAGAGAAAGAGAAAGAAAAGCGAGGTGGGCTCCCTTAACCCTCTCACATCCTTATGACGCATAGGTTGCCAGATTAGCAATAAGAAATAGATTACTCTCACTCTTATACTTACCTCTCCATAATTAGTTTTCTGCCCACAGCTGACTCAAAGACAACTGCAGAGGTTGAAGTAAATAAACTAAAGGTTTATAAATACCCCTGACGGTAACAAAGGCTTTAAAGTATCCCTAATAGGCTCAAATATTGCGTCAGGATGTGAGAGTGTGTTGGCCAGAAATCGTGGCTCCCTAATCCCGGTAACTGTAAAGGGGCTAGAGCAATCGGGCTGCAAAATTCCACACATTTTCCCTGACAGATTCTTACAAAATGGTAGAAATATTAGCTCGATTACTCAGTCCTCTTTTAGTTACAGACATTAGTCTTCAAGTTGCTTGGCATAATTATAATGAAAGACTATAGTTGTCGTTCATCTCATCCATAACCTATATTTCTTATTTTTCTATAACTCTTACATATGAAATCCCATTACTCCATCAGACTGTACACTAGGACCACACGGCTGGTAACGTGTAGATAGCAGAGAAAGGGTGTTAAATAGAGGAAGCTGTTGGAATGGCTTTGTTGTGTGTGTTTATTAGTCTGTATACATCATCAAGATGTTTCCCGACTGAGTGTCCGCTTGTTAAACACGCTAGGACGTACTACCACACACACTAAATAGTCAGCCTTGACTGGGATCGAACCCAGGTCACAGAGATTCACACGTGAGCTTGCTCTTGACTCGACCGCTGCGGCTTTGTTAATTGTTTTTTGATGGAGTAAAAACAAAATTAAATATTAGAATATACAAATTATATACATATTAACCCTTGTTTGGCGGGACCCGACTTAAGTCGGTGTAGAGAAGAAAGGTCTATGTGGCGGGGACCGACTTAAGGCGGTGTGCAATTCTGAGCAATGTTTGGCTCTGAGAGAGAGACGAGCGGTGGGAGGAGCGTAGGTCGGCTCTGACCGTTCGGCACGGCTCCCGCGCCAGCACTGGGCCCTACTCCACACACACCCACACTCACTGTCTTGCTACACAGGGAATTATGTAAGGAAATTACCGTATTTTAGGGATTTTTCCTTCGTCTTGCACGATCGTTGCAAGAGAACGCGTGGTCGTAGAATTATGGTTCTGGTGTCATTGGAAAGCTCAATTATCGCCCTTTCAGGGATACATAATTGTATTACGCTCTGGCTCTTGTTGATGCATGAAAAAGAGCACGGAAATAAGCTTATTTAGGGTAAAACTACCCGCTTGGCAGGTAGTAGAAGTTACTGACGGGCCTGCTCGTAAGGCGTTAACTATCAATTACAGTAGTATTTACTGACAATAATGTTTAAGTGAATACTCATTCACAATGTAATACATACAAGTACCGGTATAATATTTGTGAGTGTAATATAATAATAATAAGTTTAATTATTATAAAGTATATGTTTATGGGGGGTCACCGACTTTTTTTATATCTTTCTCTCCTTTTCTCTCTCTCCCTGGCTTGTATCCATTCGGCATCATTCAGCCAACTGTATTAAGAAGTTTATCCCCATCCAGGTGTCGATTTCTTCCTGGTGAGTGATAGCGAGCCAGCATTGTATGGAGAAATCCAGCTTCGCCGGGGACATTTTTCTATTGAAAAAATTACAAATTTAGCTTGCTGTCAAAACAAAAATATATATATGCTGGTTCGCTACATCTCGCCAGGAAAATATTGACACCTGGATGGGGGTAAACGTCTTAAAACAGGAGGCTGAATGGGGCCGAATGGATACAAGCCAAAGAGAGAGTGGAGAAAGAGCCAAAAAGCGAGGTGGGCTCCCTTAATGTATACTAGCCACAGGTGCCACATGAAAGAGCAGGGGCTTGCATTGATTTTGACATGGTTCCGTCCCCAAAATGTCTCTATGAAAAATTGTTGTGGATGTGATCTTGTTCGAGAGCCTCCCCAAGCGACTGGTAATGTATGCTCACTGATGATTGATATACTGATGACTGGCCGGGATAAATGAGCGAAGGTACTCCACCGATATTAATTAGTCAAACTGATGTCATTAATTCGTCTGGATGACTAATTTGGGTTAATTTTGGACCAACTTTGCTTTAGGTACTGATTTCTACAATATTGAAATTGGGAAAGTTATGTTTAATAATCGGTATTTTGTTGTTGTATTTTAACACTTTTAAGTACTCAATAATAGTTGAAATGTACATATTGTTGGACTATGTATCATAAGTATTATCTTTAATCTATGCCAACTAACAATTGATAAACTAATACCTGGCAGGGAGGTTTGAGAGAAGCTATATAGGTAATATTGATTTAGTCAACCTTATGTCATTGATTTGTCCACTTGACTAAATAGGTGAGTAATACATTCATGCTATATTAATTAGATTCTGGCTAACATTAGATACTTTTATTAGGGATTTGCTTTTGTAAATTAGAGGATTACAAACTACTTCAACTAACCCTTTGACACTCTCAAGTACAATCTGAGCTGCATTCCAAGTAGCCCTGTCCCGAGCTGCCTCACTTCGCCGGAGACATTGTTCTATCGAAAAATTTAAAAATTTAGCTTGCTGTCAAAACAAAAAATATATATGCTGGCTCGCTACCGCTCGCCAGGAAAATATTGACACCTGGATGGGGATAAACGTCTTAAAATAGTTGGCTGAATGGGGCCGAATGGATACAAGCCAAAGAGAGAGGGAGAGAAAGAGACAAAACAAGTGAGGTGGGCTCCCTTAAAGTAATGGAGGGGTTAGTTTAATTAATATACTGATGACTGACTGTGATAAACGAGAGCTAGACTAGTGGCAGCTCATCATTCGCTCCCCTGCCACTCGGATATTCATCAAGTTGGCATGGCTTGCAGCTTTTTCAGTGGCTGGGCTTTGATGTTCTCTCTCGCGTGTGTCTGTATTAGTGAAGGAGTGAGGGAAAATGTATTGTTGGGAATTGGTATTTTCATCTCATACTTATATATATATATTTGTTTTTGTTAGAGTTGATGAGGTCCTAGTGCTGGTATAGACTTAAATTAGGGTGTGATTTAATTGAAATATCTCTGGTATTTGTTTAGATAGTTGTCAATTGTTTGGTCTTGGCACATATTTCTCGTACAATAGTTATTTATATAATAGTTACTTATATAATGTTTAAGCTAACCCATGGGTTAGCTGAAAGGTATATCCAAGTTTGTGTGTTTTGGCAAATCGTATTAGATATGACGCCTAGATTTTTTTTGTAAGGTTTGCCGTTGATGCTTTGATGACCTCTCACACGCCTGTCGTAGCCTGGAGGGTTTGTTTATTGTTGGGATGGGGCACTGATTTGTTGTATTGATGTTTGTTTTGTTAAGGTTAACTAAGTGTAGCTTTAACCTTTTCAGTACGTGTGACGCCTCTTTATCTGTATTCATGATATCTTCAGATATTTGTTCAGTTTAAGAACGTGTGATTATCAACAAGTTAATGGAGATAGTTTATACCTTTTTTTCATTAACTGTCTTGATAGCATAATGCATAAATACGCGGAATTTCGGTGTGAGTATCCTAGGTTTAGTCCTTGGAGTGCCACATGCATTTGTTAATTTCATTAATTGAGTTTAGAAGTAAAGTTGGTTGGTGAACAAATATTAATTACAATAGGTCTTTCCTAAGCTAAATAACATAGTCTAATGTTAGCCTGAATACAATGACCATAATGTATCCCACACTGAAGGAGTTAAGATATTGTTGGATATAATAAAATAACTCGAAATTTAGGAATAGTTATTTGCAAGGTAATGATACTTGTACTTTTTATTTTTATTTGACTAGTTTACGAGGCTGAAATTATAAAATTATAAAATTGTTACAAGATCGGCCAGGATTAATTATCTAGGTAACAATTAACTCGATATTTGTTTTTGTCTAAAGGTTAAAAACAATAAATGACCTGTCGTTGCCCTCAATGTTTCACTATTTATGAAAACAAGTAATTGCATTAAGGGGGTTGACCTGCTTTTGTTATCTCTTTTTCTCTCTCTCTCTGGCTTGTATCCATTCGGCCCCATTCAGCCTACTGTTTTAAGATGTTTATCCCCATCCAGGTGTTGATTTATCCTGGCGAGCGGTAGCGAGCCAACATATTTAAAAAACTAAAAATTGACAGCAGGCTAATTTTGTACATTTTTCGATAGAATTTGTTTTCCGGCGAAACCGGATTTCTCCATATAATGCTGGCACACTATCGCTAGCCAGGAAAAAGTCGACACCTGGATGGAGATAAATGTCTTAAGACAGTAGGCTGAATGGGGCCGAATGGATACAAGCCAGAGAAAGAGCGAAAATGAGATAGAGTTAGCAGGTCATCCCCCTTAAGTAATTTAAAAATAATTTAATGATGCTTCCCTGTTCTTGTATTTCTTATAGTTTTATGTTGTGCAACGTTTCCCCCCTTGCCGCCACATTTGGTCTTCATTCTCGGCTGATATATAATTTTACAACCCTCCTTTCACTCTCTTTTACTGCTTCCTTATTCCGTTCTTTTATCACCTATCTTTTCTTCATAGCGTGACCTGCTTTGTGATAGTGTATATATTTTTGGTATGTTTATTTTCTTCTATCTATTCTATATACTCAGGCCCAATCCTCACTTTTCCTATTTTTTTTTCTTTTTTCCCCTCTTATTTTTTTCTTTTTGTTCTTTGTATTTAACTTTATATATTCCTTTTTTATACATTTTATTATTTATATTTTGCATAATCATACTTTTTATTTCCCTGTTCATCGTTTCTATTAATTTGTATAATATATATTTTTATCTTTGTACGTTGTAGCAATGTTTCGTTTTCTTAAAGGGGAGGCTGAACCTCGGCTGAGCCCAGAAGTTAAAATTTCATTTTTTGTTCTTGTTCTAAAATGCTTCTTTCAACATACGAGAATAGCATAGGAGGGAACCAAAAAACATATCGCATCCATAACCCCCCGGGGCGGGGGTTCACCCACGACCCCTTCAGCCATCAAAATAAAATTTGTGTGTCTTTTGTCTAAAGGGCTTCTGTAAGCAATATAAATGATCATATGAGGGCATAAACACCCATAGGACATCCCTAGCACCCCTCTGGGGGGGCCCCAATACCATGGAATTTGGTAAGAAACTGTTAAATAATATTGTCTGAGGTCTAGTATCTCCAGATGTTTTAATTTAGTTAGCCATCAAACTCCTTATTCTATGACCGCTGTCAAAGAAAACGCTGTCTAATACAAACTAATACATTCTTCCCCAAAATGGATTTCGGTGTGTGATAATAGAAGATTTTCGTGTGCCAGCCGATCATATATTGGCACTTCCGAGTCTATCTACATTTTTTTGTATTGCTCAAGTACATTCCCCTTCTACACACTATAAATAGGGTTATATAGCAACGCCTGTACGTTTAGATAATGGCCGTTTCGCCGAAAAATTAGGAGATTCGACCTGTTTCATGTCAAAAATTGCTCTAACCAAAAAATATATACATTAAATATTTTTTTTCAGCACCTTCTATTATTCAATATATCTATCTATCTATCTATATGCTCAGGGCCAATCCCCATTTTGGGGGTAGCCGACTCAAAACCGAGCAAGAACAGGGAAAACACAAAAACAACATAAAACAAAAAATAAACACAGATAAAAAACACAAACTCTCACACATCCAGGTCACCCAGGAGAAGACCCAGAGACCAGGGTTACCAAGGTCGCTCCAGCACTCCCCCGGCCCCTGACCACCCGGAGAGGTTCCGATCTCGGCAGGCAGACATGCAGCGGAGCCAAAGCCACAAGCCCTCCCACCACACTTCCAGGCACACCCTTCATATTAATCGCCTCCCCGGGCCAGGCGCCTGATGGACTATTATCTAGTCCAACTTGCGCCCGACCCCTTACTCCAAATGACCACGTGTTCACTCAACTATTCACAAGCATTCTCCATTCACTCCTGTCCACCACCACTTCCCCTGCCTGATCTATAGTCATTCCTCTATCATCCAAAGCCTTTCTTACACAGTCTCTCCATCTCAATGGGGTCTTCCTGCCCTTCTATCTCCCCTTGTACCTGACTCACATATTCTCTTTGTAAGCCTTTCATCTCCCATTCGTTCAACATGACCATACCAGCTCAGCACCCTTCTGTCCACTCTGGCTGACAAATGTTCCTGCTGCCCCACTCTCCTACGTATCTCTTCATTCCTCAATCTGTCTCTACGAGTAACTCCACACATACTCCTCAAGCAGCTCATCTCCATCACATCCAGCCCTCTTTTCTCCTTTTTCTTCAGAGCCCATGTCTCAGCCCCATACATGACTGTTGGCACAACAATTCCTTGATACAGTGCACTTTTTACTTTCACTCCGAGATTTCTCGTCTTCCACATACTTCCCATTGCTCCGAAAACCTTCCTTCCTTCACACACTCTCTGTTTTACCTCCACTTCCATACCTCCAC
Organism: Paralithodes platypus; assembly: GCA_032716605.1. Lineage (NCBI taxonomy): Eukaryota > Metazoa > Arthropoda > Malacostraca > Decapoda > Lithodidae > Paralithodes > Paralithodes platypus. The sequence continues at coordinate 24,596,782 of CM064496.1, read as the reverse complement.
TCCTGCTTATCGTTCCTCCTAGATATTTAAAACACTCTACTTATTCCAATATTTCCCCATCCAGCCTCGCATCTAGATTCACCCTATGCTCTCCCCTATTACACACCATTACTTTACTTTTATTGACATTCACCTTCAGTTTCCTCCTTCCACAAACCACACCAAACTCTTTGACTACCCGCTGCAGTTTCTCATCAGAATCCGCCACCAATGCTGTGTCATCAGCGAATAGCAACTGATTCAACTCCCAATCTCTACCATTCTTTCCTACTAAACCCAATCCCCAATTATTCAATATGGGTAAACTAAAACGCTGATTTTTCAAATAGTGCAATGAAATTATGCGGTCGCGCGCGCACATAGAGAGCTGATTTTTTCAGCGAGTCGTAGTATTTCCATTGGTAATAAGATGGTATAATGCCAGAAACGCAATCTCTTACACAGGCTGACTTGGGGGTCAAAGGTTCAGCCTCAAGTATATACTGCCTTTAGTTGTATATAATTCATCTTAACCCATTCAGTACCAGGGATGTCCATTTTTTAGCATATTCTGGCAATTATTAAACGGTTTTATTCACCCTTGGAAGGACCTCTAGCAAATAATTATAAGGCTTCAAACTATATCAACCAAGCCTTTTAACTACCACGGAGCCTTCCTATGCTGCATAATATCTTCTAATTATAGCTACAGTGAAATATAACACGTCGCTGTTACTCAAAGGGTTAATGTTCAGTTGTATGTCTAGCAAAACCATTGTTAATCTATTTGACTGAGAAGAGTTCATTTTAAGGGAGCCCACCTCACTTTTTTTCTTTCTCTCCCTCTCTCTTTGGCTTGTATCCATTCGGCCCCATTCAGCCTACTGTTTTTAGATGTTTATCCCCATCCATGTGTCAATATTTTCCTGGCGAGCGGTAACGAGCCAGCATATACAGTATATATTTTTGTTTTGACAGCAAGCTAAATTTGTACATTTTTCGATAGAAAAATTTCTCCGGCGAAGCCGGATTTCTCCATACAATGATGGCTCGCTATCGCTCGCCAGGAAGAAATCGACACCTGGATGGGGATTAGCATCTTAAAACAGTTGGCTGAATGGGGCCGAATGGATACAAGCCAGGGAAAGAGAGAAAAGGAGAAAAAAAAATGGTGACCCCCCTTAATGGCAGGTCGGTGTATGTATAATATGTGAATAGTATTTGTTCATTGCTATTTGCTTTGTATATATCCCTTTCAGTATGGGTGACGTGTCTTTTAATTTTATCATGTCTACTATTAATCAATATTATTTAGTCTAGGAAAGACCTCTAGCATTTATAACCTTAAAAACTCTCTGAACTTACCGTTTTAACTACCATAGATCGTTACTAAGCTGTATGCAATATTGTAAATCTAGTTATAATATACTACACTAACTGTTTGAGTGAATTGCCCCAATAGACCTATCCAACATATATTGTAACTGTATCCTATGTGAGAAGTCCCACGTTTGATATTCAACCACAACCACTAGTGTGCCAAACTTGGAGAATTTAATTTTATGACTGAAAGAAATATGAAAAGGAATATAAGCAAATTCTATTCCACCAATGGCGCTGCCGACTGGGAGGCTTTTCAGCAGTACTTTTTTTATTTCCCTGAAAATTATTTTTGCTTCCATGGCAGTGGACCCTCTTATGCCCCTTTCCCACTGGTGAGACAAGTCACGATATTCGTCGCCGAAACCAATAAATTGGCACATTCGTGACATGTCTCAACACCTCTCATAAAAAATCGTTTGACTCTCAAGGCCTCTCAGGCCTCGCAAGGGCCCTCGCGGGCGCACAATGTTCGCACAGTTCAAAATTTTGGACGAGGACACCCGATGATCGGTTACCCTTGCAAGCATCGTCGAGCACGCCGAAGGGTTTCTGCGATCATCTGCGACATGGACATCACAGATGGTTTCGCACAAAAAAACTTTTGCAACGCTGCATGGATACTCACCCATACTCACCGTCGCCGATGCTCTCAGATGTTCCGGGAACATCGACGATGCCAAAGAGCACCTTCGGCCGATGCTCTCAGATGTTCCGGGAACATCGACGATGCCAAAGAGCAGGTGGGTAATTTTTGTTTTATTAGGCTAGTGATATCTTTCACCTACGGTGAAATTCCACATATTGTTATTTTTGTTGTTGTTGTTGATGAAATCTTATAGAATAACATTTCCTCTTGCCGTTCATGAAAACAAAAAAATATAAAAAGCAGTTATTATGGGTGAAAACCGACAGTTAATATTTTGCTGCGGAATGGATTCTATAAGAGCGAAAAACTATCGTTAGATTTATTTCTAAAAATCCAATAATGATGATAGAATAATCTAAACACTGCCATCATGTTCAGCGGACATATATATATATATATATTTTGAGAGTAAGCTAAATTTGTATATTTTTCGATAGATAAATTTTTCCGGCGAAGCCGGATTTCTCCATACAATGCTGGCTCCCTATCGCTCGCCAGGAAGAAATCGACACCTAGATGGGGATATACGTCTTAAAACAGCAGGCTGAACGGGCCGAACGGATACAAGGCAAAGAGAGAGGGAGAGAAATAGAACAAAAATAAAAAAACGAGGAGAGGGAGAGAAAGAGAAAACAACAAACAGCAGGTGGGCTCAATGTTTGTGTTACGGCTTAACAATTGAGCCCACCTCGCTTTTTTTAGTTTACTCCTTCTCTCTCTCTCTCCTCGTTTTTTGTTTTAATTTCTATTTCTCTCCCTCTCTCTTTGCCTTGTATCCGTTCGGCCCCGTTCAGCCTACTGTTTTAAGACTTTTACCCCCATCCAGGTTTCAATATTTTCCTGGTGAACGGTAGCGAGCCAACATATATATTTTTTGTTTTGAGAGCAAGCTAAATTTGGACATTATATATTTGATAGAAAAATGTCTCCGGCGAAGCATTGCCAACCTCCGAATTAAGGGGAGATGGGTCGTTTTTCTGGTCCCCTTTCTTCCTCATGGTTAAACCCATTAGTTTTCATATTTTATGACGTTCGGCCCATTAGTTTGGCGTGATATGCTAATTCCACTCTGCAATTAGCACATTCACATGATGAATCCTCGCAAGAATTTGTGCCTTAAAAAAATGCCTCGCAGAGGTCATCGGCGAAACATGCTCACTTCCCCGATAACATCGCCGATGTCGGCGATTGTGTCGCCGACATCGGCGACATCTTCACCCAGTATAATTTGTCATCTGTTTGTAACGGTCGAAATCGTGAAGGTCGCACGTATTCTTGCGAATTTGACAAAACGAAGGCATCGGCGACGAAAATCGTGACTTGTCTCACCAGTGGGAAAGGGGCATTAGCATGCCGAATGCATTGCCGAGGTGAGCATCTCGGGCATTTTCTTTCTCTCAATATCATGCAAAAACAAATCTTGGTTTACTCACATTTGTTCTAATGCTATCCACAATTTGGAGGGAGCATACACATGGTGCCGACGCCTTCAAACTCACGAATCACGAAATCTTTATGTTTCTGCCCCGAATAATGCCAAATCTGTTCTTGGATATGCCAAACAAAATTGTCATCAATAACAAATATTATGCACTTTCTAATTCTAGCTCTTCCCAAGCTTTTTGACATCTCCCTGAAAACATTTCCAACAATTTTATTTCCTCGTCTTTCCCTCCTCTATTCCACTCCGACAGCCCCATCGTCACTTCTTCCTCTGACAAAGCTGGACTCTTTGTTTAAACTTTCACTAAAAACTCAACCTTGGATGATTTCAGTGCTATTGCTCCCTCTCCTCTACCCTCTCACTTACTTATGCCAGATAGCTTAATCTCTTCTAAAGATATAATGTCTGCCCTCTCTGGGGTAAATACTAAGAAGGCATACAGACTGAATAGTGTCCCTCCTGTTGGGCTAAAAAAATTGCTTCCATACTGACTCCCTGCCTAGGCAAACTCTTTTTTCTCAATCTTTCCTCTACCCTCTTCCCTTGTTGCTAAAAGTTTGCTTTCATTCAACAGTCCCAAAGACAGGTGACCACTCTCAACCCTCCAACTGTCATTGCTCTCATTTCTAGCATCTTTAAAGTGTTTGAACCTATTTTAACCCCTTGAGGAGTAGGACACATTTTGACAGTCTATTCTGGTTATTATTAGACAATTGTATTCATATTAGGAAGGGTATACTGTATATAAATAAGTGAATTATTTTATATAGTATTCACACTTTTGATGCCCACAGAAACTTCCTAAGTTGTTAAAAATTGTCTACTGATAGCCTGAACCACTGTCAAAGAGCGTCATAACCCTCAAGGTGTTATTTCAAAATGTCTTAGGCATTTGTCTTTCCATAATCTTCTTTCAGCTCTCCAACATGGTTTCCTTCAGGGATGGTAAAGTAACAATCTCCGTTCTTACCTTACTACCTATTGGTCATCCTCATTTCGGGACTCCAGTGAGACCTTTTCTATTGTGCTAGACATATCGAAACCATTCGATAGAGTCTGGCACAAATCACATATTTTCATACTACCCTCTTTGGGCTTTTACCCCTATATCAGTGCCTTTATCTCTAGTTTCCATTCTGGCCATTCCATAGCTGGGATTGTGGACAGCCATCGCTCACTCCTTCAACCTATCAACCCCGGTGTTCCTCAGGGCTCTGTCCTATCTCCAGCTCTATTTCTATTATTCATTAATGATCTTCACAACTATATAATTATAACTCTAGTATTATCCACTCATATGCTGACGACTCTACCTTACACTATTCAACTAACTTTCTACAGTATCCCGCCATGCAATCATTCCATAACTCACGTGATAAGGCAATGGCACGCGATCTTCTGATCTATCAACTATTTCCGATTGGGGCAGAGAAAATCTTGTTACTTTCAATGCTACCAAAACCCAATTTCTCCATATATTTACCCGTCATAATCTTCCACACGACCATCCCTTACTTTTCAACAGCACACTAATCAACCCTTTTCTTGTGTCTAAATTTCTTCTGATCTTTCCTTGGAGGTGCCAAATCACCACTCTTGCCAAGAGAGCTTCCCAGAAGTTAGGTGTGGTCAACCATCTTAGTGAGTTCCTCACACCCGCACAGCTTGTTGCTCTGTACAGATGCCCAGTGCGCCCATATATTAAATATTGTTCGCATGTGTGGGGAAGTTCCAACCATACCACACTTCTCAAATGGGTACGGTCATAAGCATTTTGTCTCATCAACTCGCCGCCTCTTACTAATTCTCTACACTCTCTCACGACATGCCACAGTGTTGCATTTCTTTCACTCTTCAACCAGTATTACAATTATCAGTACTCTTCAAAGATCTTTTAGTGTATACCTAATTCCTTACGGAAAGTGGATGGCACTTGACTTTCTAAAGATTCTCACCCCTATTCTGTCCAATGCTCTAACTTAAAATATCATTGATTATCCCAGTCATTCCTCTACTCAACAGTACACTCTGGAACTCTCTTCAATCTATCTTTCCCTCATCCTATGACGTAGACTCCTTTAAACTTTGTGTGTTCAGATATTTTGACTCTAATGAACCTTGAAATTGGCTCCCTATCACTCTTTCATCCTTAGGGTGGATGCTTCTTACAGGCAGCTTTGCCTTTTGCCTCCTGCATACACAAAAACAAAAATTACCTAAAAGAACATTGTTCTGCCCAATTTTTCACTTCCACACACATAATAGAACTGTCAACTATTTACTTGGCACCTTTATTAATAGTGTCTACAAATCAGATATTCTATTATAGGACAGGGTTTGAATAGTGCCTCGTTTGCCAGCCTGACTACCGACATTAATAAGATTAGTGCGGGGGATGGACATTAGGAGGATTGTTGGGGCAGAGTCGCACAATTGTTACTATAAGATAAGAATGCGTGTATGTCTCATCACGATCATTACCAAAAAACAGCAACATTTCAATAGAACTCCTAACTCTACACACAGCTTCAACAAATCTGATTAAGCCATCGTGTCTCCTTTAAGTACATCACAGTCAGGAATGCGAGCTAGAACCACTAGGAGTAGCTGAAAATTCGGATTCCTGGGCCTATTCGCGGTGAAAATCGATACTCCTAGTGACTCTAGCGATATCCTAGTGATTCCTGTTAGACTCCCATTGACTCCAAACCAGTCCCGGCCGATTGGCCCTGTCCGACAAAATGTTCACCGTGTTTAAGGTTCTCGCCGCGAATCGGACCACTCCCAGTGATTCCCAGTGATCCCCAGTGATTCCCCAGTGACTCCCAGTGAGTCCTGGTGATTCTGGTATGAACTGAAACTGAAACCAAAAGCTGTCCGCGAATCAGATACGAAACACTGAGAATCACCAGGACTCACTGGGAGTCGCTGGGGAATCACTAGGGATCACTGGGAATCAACTGGGAGTCACTGGGAATGGTCCGATTCGTGGCTAGAACTTTAAACACGGTGAACATTTTGTCGGACAGGGCCAATTGGCCGCGAGTGGTTTGGAGTCACTGGGAGTCTAACAGGAATCACTAGGATATGACTAGAGTCACTAGGAGTCATCTAATTTTCACCGCAAATAGGCCCAGGAATCCGAATTTTCAGCTACTCCTAGTGATTCTAGCTTGCATTCGTGACTGTGTGAAGTACCCTTTAATAAATATATTATTCATATAAACCTGTAATACTTCTCACGTGAAAGTATAATATACAGTATACAGGTAGTTAACTTTTCTTGGTCAAACATTATAAATAGGCCTAGTATTAACCTGTGTAAGTACAATTTCCCACAAGACATTGTATTCACCCAGTGATTGTGTGTAGAGAAGGAAATTACGGTAGTTGAGGTAATTAATAATGTGAACAATGTATGGTCAATGTTACAATACCCTACTTGTAGTCTACAAGTTCTGCAACTCCCCTTACCTAACATAACGAGAATGGGGGAGACGTGTTTGTATGTGTTTTGAAATGTCAAGTTCGCTTGGTGGTGGAGAGTGGAGTTTGGATTACTACTTCGAGGGGCGTTGTAGTCGCCGGGGTAAACTTTGAGCCAGCTAAATCATGGCTTGGTTGTTTAGGGGCCGTTGTAGTCGCTGGTTAATAATCTAGAAGTTCTGCAACTTCCCTGACCGAACTTAAGCAAACTAACACAACCTATAAATGTTCCCTATTTTAGGTAATCGTATGAAATATTACAGAACTCGGTAACGAATGAAAAGAAGGTGAGAATGATTAACTATCCACTATTTAGACAATAGTTTAAATATATTTGTTTCTTAAAGTATAGTAAGCATTGATATTATGACCTTACGGTACATAATAATACAGACTTATCGTATTATATTAATGTCTGTAATGATGTATGAATACAGTCATAATACTTAATGATGATATTAGAAGACTGTAGTTATAGTGTCCATGGGTCGGTGGTGAGTGTGCATGTGGCTTGGCACAGCTTGGGGGCCCCTTATATAGGGGCTGTGCACAATGGGGGCCATGCCTGGCATACTCTCATCTCATTCTTAACAAATCCCAGTGATGCTCAGTGACTCCCAGTGACTCCTATCTAATTCCCAGTGATTCCTATATTACTCCTATCGACTCGTATATTACAGTGAAAATCCGAAATTTTCAAATTTTCAACCCCTCGCACTTCATTCCTGGTTTTATCCAGGTGATTCCCAGTGACTCCCAGTGATTCGCAGGTACACTCCCACTGGTTCCTACGGTGTTGTGAGTCCACGGGGACTTGCAGACATTCGCGGTGTATTCCCAGGAATCACCAGGAATCATTACTCCTAGTGATTCTAGCTCGCATTCCTGACTGTGTGAAGTACCCCTTATAATAGATTGTTCTGCAATTTTAATACAAAGTTTGATCATAATGTTGACATTAATACATGCGCATGACAAACATGTATGCATGTATGACACCCAAAGGTGGTAGAAACTGATATGAGAATCCCCAACTGCAACACATCAGTTATGTAGGGGCCACCCATATATTCCATATGGGAATGCTGGGAGAAACATCCTCTCCCAAGCATAGTGTCATAATATCTTGACTGTCACCTCAAGCTATAGATCTACCAGTCTGACTTGATGCTATAAAATGTAACTGGTCAATTGGCCTGATGCACTTTCCAGTATTGTAATTACAACATTAGATAATCTACTTCTACTGTATATAGTAAACATTTGGTTAAATGTAAAGACACGATAGTTTCAGATTATTTTGAACAATTTCGGCACTGTATAGGAACCCTATATGTATTATGAAACTGGTCACACTCAGTGAAAATTCAATACCCAATAAATACAGTTGATACAACCTCAAGACAGGGTTTGGTTCTTTTAATGTTTTCTGCCTCCTCTCTTGTTTTTACTTCAGTGTTGACTTACCTGTTACTTCTGCCTCTATCCTTCTCTTAGCGCTCTCTCTCTCTCTCTCGCTCTCGCTCTCCCTCTCTCTCCGTGTTTACCTGTGTCTTGACTTACCTGTGATCTCTTAGCGTTCCCCTCCCCTCTCTCTTGCATCTTAGGGCACTGTCTTCCCCCTCTCCACTCACTATTTATACCTCTCTTAACTCAGTATTGTAGATATTATTATATGCACGTCCCTAGCCCCCTCTTCTCGTTAAGGGGGGTCACCGGCTTTTTATATTTTTCTCTCTTTCCCTGGCTCTTATTTATTCGGCCCCATTCAGCCAACTGTTTTAAGACGTCTATCCCCATCCAGGTGTCGATTTCTTCCTGGCGAGCGATAACGAGCCAGCATTATATGGAGAAATCCGGCTTTGCCGGAGAATTTTTTCTATCGAAAAATGCACAAATTTAGTTTGCTGTCAAAACAAAAATATATATATATATGCTGGCTCGCTACCGCTCGCCAGGAAAATCTTGACACCTTGATGGGGGCAAATGTCTTAAAACAGTAAGCTGAATGGGGCCGAATAGATACAAGCCAAAGAGAGAGGAAGAGAAAGAGAAAAATAAAAAGTGGGCTCCCTTAACCTTGTCAACACGGTACACCCACGGACAAAAATACTCCTGAACCACACCCAATAATCTATATATTTATCTTTTGCTAGAGACCTTGATCCTCGACGGGGTGACCACGAGTGAATTGCTTCCATACACCCTTTTCATTTATTAGCCGGAGCCCCTCATCCCACCCAACACACTGCATCAGCTTTGAATATAAAGGCTGTGTTAATGAATTTCAAGGATTAGTTTGTACTTTTATCTATCTATCTATCTATCTATATACTCAGGCCCAATCCCCACTTTTCCTATTTTTGTTGTGTTATTTTGTTTTGGGGGGGAGGGAGGAGGGGGTGACGACTCAAGACAGAGCGAGAATAGGGACAACACAAAACACAACATAAAACAATTAACACACAAAACAAAATACAAATTCACACACATCTACTTGTAACTAGAGATATCCTGAGTTAAAATTATGGAGGTAGGACACGACTCTCAAAATCCTCACCTCTCTTAGCTTATCCCTTCCCTCTCTTGTACCCCGAGGCACTGCGTATCCCATCGCCTCGTTTTATTTATACCAGTCTTATATCAGTATTGCTGATATAATAAGCACGGCCCTAGCTTGTCTCCTCTTGTAACCTTTTCAGTAGAGTACAATGATTTTCGGACTATCTCAATATACTTCTACCTATCTATCTATCTATATATTCTGGCCCAATCCCCATTTTTTTTTTTTTTTTTTTTTTTTTGGGGGGGGGGGGCGACTCATGACAGAGCCAGAATAGGGACAACATAACAGAAAATAATGAACACACAAAAACAAAACATACATTCACACACACCTAGGTCATCCAGGAGAAGACTCAGAGACTTAGATTACATTTTAGTTTGCCTTAAGTTGTATTGTTGGTAATATCATGTGCTCGACCATAGCCTCACTCTTCTCATAACCTTTTCAGTACGTTACGATAACTTTCTAATAAAATTATGTTTTTATATCTGGTAACATTTGTTCCTTGCTTAGTTATCTTAGAAGGAGATCTCTTGTTTACGAAATACATAATGCTAGGATTATATTTATGGGCTGGGCTTGTTCTATATTCTTCTTCATCCTCCTCCTTCTCAACCTAATATTTACCATTCTTTTTCCTCCAGTTCTCCTCTCCACTTGTCTTCCTCCTCCTCATCAGGTCCCTCCTCCTCATTCTTTATCCTTTGTTTACTTCTTTCTCTACTTTATCATGTCCACTGTCATTGTTTTTAAATTAAATGATTATATCCTCGTCTAATCTGATAATTGACAAAGGCTAATTGGAAGTATGTGTAGTCAGCATAGTAACGGAGTCACTATTCAATCTCAGTCATATCATAATAATTAAATATTCTAAGTTAACCCTATGCAATCCAAGGGGTGTCTTTTTGTAATACTTCTGTTTCACTCCATTAGTTTGGCGATTGGAAGATGTTTCACCCTAGGCATCAGATTTGTTGCGGACGAGCGATAGTGAGTCTGTATATACCGTCAGTATGTATTAATTTTGCTTGAGAACGGGTTGAGGCTATTTTATTCATATGAAGGGGGTCTGGGGAGGCGATATGTTTTAGCTTGGTGGGCAAACTAAAACACAAATGGCTCGAAAATGGCATACACAATAAACACCTCAATAGTATTTTTTATTTATATATATTTTTTTTAAGAGACAATGAACGGAGGAAGGAAAAACACAGATAAAACAAAAAGGTCCATGTGCCTAAAGTAATCCTCCATTCATAAAATGTTTGTAACAACTGGATTTAAACTTTTGTCGATAGTAAGTTTGTGGAAAGCAACTCGAGGGAAATGAATTCCAAAGAGTAGTAGTTCTAGGGATAAATGAATTTTGATAAGCAGAAGTTCTGCATTGTATAGGAAAAGTGTAAATTCATGGGCGCTCTCAGCTGCCCTAGTTCTACGGGGATAGATGTGGAGAGGCGGCACAATTGAAGCAAGTTCCTCGGAACAATTGCTGTGAAAATATCTGTAGAATAATGCAAGGGATGCAACGTTTCTTCGTATGGATAATGTAGGAAGGTCCTGTGTGATTGCAGGGTTATTGATTAATCTAATAGCTTTATTTTGAATTTTGTCCAACTGCCTCAATGCAACCACTCCACTTCCACTCCACAGAGGTGAACAGTAATCCATATGAGAACGCACATGACTTTTATATATTACGGCCAACTGCTCGTCAGTGAAGAATTCTCGAACTCTGTACAGGAGTCCCAGTTTTTTAGAGGCAATCTTAGCAATGCGTCTAACATAATGTGTCCAGCTCAAGTTAGTAGTTAATATTACACCGAGAATATCAATACTAGGGGAAGTGGGAATATTTACATCATTAAAAAATATATGGGAGTCAGTGAGATTCTGTCGGTTAGAAAATTTAATGTACTTAGTTTTCTGTGCATTAAAGGAAACTAGATTCTTTTGTCCCCATTCATTAATTCTAGAAAGGTCCTGGTTCAGAGAAATTGCAGTGTTTATTTTTGAATTTATAATATCGGGTTGGGTGAAATTAAGGGGAGACTGTAGTTTTTCTGGTCCCCTTTCTCCCTCGTGTTTAGTCCTATTAGTTTTAAGATTTTTAGATGTTCGGCCCATTTGTTTGGCGATTTTAAGACCTTTAATTTAATTTAATTTAAAGAGGAAATGGCCTTTGGCCGGGACATTTTTCTACCAAAAATGTTTACAAATCTATCTTGAAATGGGGTGTACGGGGTGTTTTTCTAAGCTTGATCTCTAGGGAGGAAATTACAAACAATATATGTATACATGAATTAATAGACCAAACATAAAGCCACTGTCCCCTTAACTCTTTCAGTATTAGGACGTCTTAATCCATTTGGTTCTTGCCAACATCAATCACTTTTATACATCCTAGGAAGGACGTCTAACAATAAAAGGGGTAAAGTTGATCACAATGCATATTTGCAGGATTCTTTAACGCTTTTTATTTATATTCTGGCCAACAATCTATTATTATATTTAGTTTAACCCCTTCTGTACCGGCGACGTCTTTTTGTATTGTATTCTAGCTATAATTATACTATTTTGTGCAGTTTAAGACGGATCTGTGGTAGTAAAAATGATTAAGTGAGATAGTTCTAAACCTGTTAATTGCTGTACGCCCTTTATAAACTGAATAATATCGTCGTATATTTGCCAGAGCAAAGTTGAAAGGACGTCGCCGGTACTGAAGGGGTTGACGAAGCATTCAGGGAATCAAAACGGGTAAAGTATTTATCAATTAACTCTGACTCCCAAAATTCCTAAAACAATAGGAAAAGAGGTCTACTAGAAGCCAGAATATATGGAAGAAAACCGTCCTGGCATCTCGCAAGGGTCAACCCGTAGGTTTCCATTAATATTTGTATAATCGTCTAGTGTAAGCAAAATAATATAAATAATAGCATCCTTATTTATTTAAAAGGTTAACACCAAATTGTCCCAGAATGACACGTTTTGTAATGAAACTGTTATACATGAAATAATGCAATAATACTCGCAATATATGGGGGGGGACATCATATGTAATTGTAGTCTGGAAATATCTTATTGAAAGCTTGGTCCTATCTACACAAAATGAGTAAGTCATTTTTTCTCTCTCTCTGTCTCTGTCTCTCTCTCTCTCTCTCTCTCTCTCTCTCTCTCTCTCTCTCTCTCTCTCTCTCTCTCTCTCTCTCTCTCTCTCTCTCTCCTTTATATATAATAAATGAATAGGGGTAGGCAATTCAAATTAACTTAAAAAAATAGTCATTGTTTTACTTAAATCAAGAAACATTGTGTGCCATTTGACTTCAATTGTTTTGGATTGAATATGAACAAACATAATTATATTATAATTGAAAGTCTCATATGTAATTTTGTTCAGAACTGTCATATGTTCTTCTGTAATGCATAACATAAAAATGGAGAATAGATTGCAAACATGCGAAATTGTAATACATAGCTACAGTAGTTGAGTTATCTGTATACGGTAGTGGAAAACACTTCTTAATATAAAAAATAGTAAACGGATAACAAATGCATAAATATAATGTACAGGTGTAATTGATAAACCTGCCTATTTCATATTCTAAGCTTTTGTATTTGCTTGCATTTACAGCTAACCGTAGCAATTGAATTTCATAATTTAAAACACACTTCTGAATACAATGTATTTATGTATATGAATTTATGCATATTGAAACAAAAATTGAAAACTGAAATCTACAAGGGTGGGTGAAAGAACAGGAGAGGGGATAATATGCAAAACAAAATAAATTGCAAAATGCAAAAACTGCATGGGGCTGGATGGCGTTAGGTGCGGGAGGTGCAGGGAAGAGGGGGTGGGGCGAGATGATAAATGTTTCCATTTCCACTGAGGCTCCATAATTTATCTCTATATAAATGACCAGGGCAGCCATTATTTACAGTCTGCTTGTATGTTAATGGAGGCACACGGAAAACTGGGAATTATGGGAATCCTTTTGAAATGTGTATTTCGAATGAAGGGATTAAAAAGGAGGTATGGTGGCAATGGGGGAAGGGATGGAAGGGAAGGAAGGGAAGGAGGGAGGAGAGATGGGAAGCAAGAAAGGAGGGATGATGAATGAAGAAGGGATAATGGAAGAAACTGGGGAAGGGAGAGGCGGAAAGGAATGGGGGAGGATGGGGATGTGGGAGAAGGAAGGGATGGTTATGGGAAGAGGCTGAGGAATAAATAAGAAGTGACGGGACGAGGGAGGTGGAAGGGATGGGGGAGAAAGGGAGTGAAGGAGGCAGAACAGATGGTGGAGGATGGAATGGATGGTGGGGGAACAGGATGATGGAGGAGAAAGTTTATTGGGGAGGGAAGGGAATGGAGGAGAAGGAAGGGATGGTGGGGGAATGGAATGAGGGAGGCGGAACGGGATTGGGGAGGAAGGGAATGGAGGAGAAGGAAGGGATGGTGGGGGAATGGAATGAGGGAGGCGGAAGGGGACGGGGGAGGAAGGGAATGGAGGAGAAGGAAGGGATGGTGGGAGAAGGGGATGGGTGAGGGAAGAGGATATGGATGCTGGGGGAAGGGAATGAGCGAGAAGGAAGGGATAATGGGGGCAAAGATTACGGGAAGGGAGGGAGGGTGTGAATGTCGGAATAGCGAGGAAATGGGATTGGTGGGAATGAAGATATGTGGGTAATTTGGGAAGGAAGGGGAATGGGAATGAACTGGACTGATTTAGCTCTTTCAGTACAAGTGAAATCTTGTCATTATATTATGGGTAGCATTAAGTTGATATATTCAGCTGAGGATATACGTCATGGAATTTGTAGACTACACACACTTTTATTAGCCCATTAACTACCACTAATCTTTAGTAAGATTTTATAATGATAGCCAGGATTAAATGTATGTATGTATGTACTGTATAATCAGGCACATACCCCATAGTTGGGGGTGGAAAACTCGAGACATAGCCCGAACAGAAACAATAAAATAATAACAAATAAATACACTAAAAGTTCAGAAACATCTAGGTCCCCCAGGAAAAGACCCCGAGACCAAGGACCATGAGGGGTCTCCAGCAAAACAGTCCCAGGTCCCAGATCACCTGGAAAGGTTCCGGTCAGAGCAGGTAAACACACAGCGGAACTACACCACAATACTCCCCTACATTAATTCCAGGCAGGGCCCTTCATATATAAACCGATTCCCCAGGCCGGGCACCTGACGGACTATTATCTAGTCCAATTCGCGCCCGACCCCCACTCCCTACGACTGCGTTATCACTCATTTATTCACAAGCATTCTCCACTCATTCCTATTCATCACCACTTCTCTGGCCTGTTCTCCAGTCATCTCTCTATCTGCTAACGCTGTATAGCACCATCTCTCCAGCTCCTCTGATGTCATCCTCTCAATCTATTTCCCCTTGTTTCAGACTCATATATTCTCTTTGTAAGCATTTCATAACCCATGCGTTCAACATGTCCATACCAGCATTGCACCCTTTTTTCCACTCTGGCAGATAAGGGTTCCTGTTGTCCCACTCTCCTACGTTCCTCTTCATTCCTCAATCTGTCGCTACGTTTCACTCCACTCATACTTCTCAAGCAGCTCATCTCCATTACATCCAACCTTCTTTTCACTTGTATATTCAGACCCCATATCTCACTGTCGGTACAACTATTCCTTGATACACTGCTCTTTTAGCTTTCATTCCAAGATTTCTCACCTTCCACATACTTCCCATTGCTCCGAAAACTTTTCTTCCCTCACACTCTCTCTGTCTTACCTCCATGCCCACACCTGCATCTCTGCTTATCACTCCTCCTATATATTTAAAATACTCCACTTGTTCCAGCATTTCCCCATCAAGTCGTACATTTAGATTTACCATACGAGCATCTCCATTACACACCATCACTTTACTGTTATTGACATTCACTATCAGCTTCCTCCTCCCACATACTGCACCAAACTGTTTTGCTACTCGCTGCAGCTTCTCCTCAGAATCTGCCAGGAGTGCTTAGTCATTAGCAAACAGCAACTGATTCAATTCCCAATGACCACCATTCTTTCTTACTAAACCCAATCCTCTATCCATAGATCTATTTTGTACCACCCTCACCACACCATTTATATATACATTAAACAACCATGGTGACATTACACAACCCTGTCGCTGACCTGCATATACCTCAAACCATTAACTCAACTCGCTCCCTACTCGAACGCACGCTCTGCTCTCTTCATAAATACTCTTGACTGCACTTAACAAGTTTCCTCTAATTTCGTAAATCCTTCACACTTTCCACACTGTTCCACACTGTTTCTCTATCCACACGATCATGATTTTTTTCTTAAATCCATGAAAACCCAAAAATAATCCTTACTTTTCTCTAAATACTTCTCACACAACTGTTTTATTGCAAAAATCTGATCCACACCCTCTTCCCCTCCTAAAACTGCACTGCTCTTCTCTTGTTCCACCTTCTGTACCCTTTATTACCCTCTCTATCAACACCCTGCCATACAGCTTTCCAACAACTGATAATAAACTAATACCTCTATAACTTGATAACTCTAGCCGGTCTCTCTTTCCCTTGTACACAGACACAATACATGCACGCCTCCAGTCTAATGGTTCCATTGACACAACAAGGCAAACATTGAATAATCTCACCAGCCAATCTATTATCACATCTCCACCCTTCTTAATGCACTCCGCAGCAATACCATCCATACCTTCTGCTTTAACTGACCTCATTACAGTTGGCTCACTGCTTCCACCTGGGTAGCCAGGATTAAAAAACCAAACAAAAACAATACATATATAGATATTGAGTACCTTAAATGTGACACAGAAGAACAAGTGGTAAGGAACGACAGTGTGAATATGGAAATGAGAGTTAAGGGGAGATTTGTATTTATTTGTTCATTTATTTATTATTATTTTATTTTGTTTTAAGTTTCCTCCCTAAACCTCCATCAAGTTTAAAATAAGAACAAAAATCCCAAGAGCCTCCTTTGAGATATGTTTGTACATTTTTCGGTAGATAAATGTCCTGGCCAAAACATCGGTTCCTCGTAAATTACAGGCTCGCTTTCCCTCGCCAGGCAAATTCGACATATAAAAGGCAGAAAAGGACTGAAAATCGCTATATTAATGGGGTGGATGTATTAACATTTCAACACTAATGGGGCTAAACGTGAGGGAGAAGGGTGTCCAGATAAACCCCGCCTCTCCTTACAGTACCGGTAAGGGTTGTGGGAGTGTGAGAAGAGAGAGAGTGGAGGAAGGTAGGAGGGAGTGCTGTCATAATATAGGTTTAAAGCAGGTATGAGGAAGGTCATTATATTTACTATATAAGCTATTTATATACACTATGCATCAATGAAAACAAAAAGTTAAGTTTGCATAGTTTGTTTAACAATGATTTGCTTATCATTTGTATCCTACAGGCACATACACATTTGATATAGACAGTCTACATAGATTAACACATATTTCACATACAAAGTATTATAAATACACACACACACACACAGACACACACACACACACACACACAATAATTGCATCGGACACACATAATCCACTTTATCAATCCCCCCCCCCTCTCTCTATCTCTCTCTCTTTCTCTCTCTCTCTCTCTTTCTCTCTCTCTCTCGCTCTCGCTCTCGCTCTCTCTCTCTCTATCTATCTCTATCTTTGTATATATATATATATGCAGTATATATATATATATATATACATAATTATATATACAGTATATCACTATATTTTTATATGCTATACTATGATATCCCCTATTTCTTTATGATAAATACATTTGGTGTGTAGTACACACGGATACCATTAACTCTAGGCGATTCATAAATATTCGTAGACTTCACGTATTTCTAGTTAAGGAAGTAGCCTATATCTTTGGCAACGATTTTGTGAATTTAATGTTCTACTCATCAACTACAAAACTCAATATATATTTTATTGAAAAGCAAGTTATATCCACACCTCAATCCAGATAGTTATAATTTCATAACGAATACACGAATTTGTATAAGTGGGCCAGAGACTATGGCATCCTATAGTCTATTCGCTGTAAGTAGGCGAGAAATCATGATTTCTAACTTTGGTAACTAAAACACGACTGGAGCAATCGAGCTAATATGTGTACCATTTGAGGAGTCAGTCAAGGAATATACTGTATATGGTCATTTACAGCCAATTTGCTCATGCCCTTTTTGAGTTACAGAGGATAGATGTCATGATTTCTCGCCTACTTTCAGCGAATAGACTATAGTGTACCTAACAGTCAAGAGTGCCTGGCTTGTGTAATGAGGTAACAGGCACATGACTTCGTCCTCTTTAACTCACTCACTCTCATTCACTCACTCCTATATTCCGTTTCCTTTTATCTCAGTCTAACTCGATATAACTCTTTCTCTCTCACACACAGCTACTCTAATTTTCTTACAAACTCTTTTCGAGCTCTCAGCAGCTATTTACTGTCTCTCTCTCTCTCTCTCTCTCCCCCTTCTACCCCCCCCCCACCCCTCTGTCTGTCTCTCTGTCTCTCTCTCTCTCTCTCTCTCTCTCTCTCTCTCTCTCTCTCCACATACCATCTATCACCAACGACCTATCAATATGCAATAGCCAATGTGTCAATCTGGCTGTCCAATAGAGTTTGCGTTCTGTCTCTTTTATGTTCCGTTTTGATCGAAAGTGGGTTCCTTGTTTAAGTCTAAGCTATATTTTTGTTTGAGTTAATTAAATTGGATTTTCCTGTATAGCTAACCATTTAACTTAATTTTAATATTTTTGCGATATGACCCGTCGGGTCACTACCGTAATACTCCAAAAGTATCCTTGCTATTTTATTTTACCATACCGGTATTTGTTGTTGCTTAATGTCCTTTAGGTTGTGTTTGCTTATAATCTAATAGCCAGTGTTTGTATATATATATAAATGAATTTGTTATGCCGGATTCTATTTCTTTCAATGCCCCAGGGCACCTGGCAGCCATAACCGTGATACCTAAAGAAACTAGTATCCCCACCGAATATGTTTTCCCTGACCAACCACCCTCAAAGGAAACGCAACTCGCCACCCAGCCGCCATTGTGTCGCTAACCCCAAGCCCATTATTCCTATCACTTTGCCAAAGTTCTCTCCTCTACCTGTCAGTTCAGAACCAAAGGGGCTTGAGGTACAGAAGAAACAAAGGACCACCAATGACCTTCTTGCCCGACCCTTCCAGTCCAGCAGAAGATGACAAAACGTGATACAGGTATGGCTGGAGCTATTGTTCGGAATCTCACTTATTCGGAACACTCCCTTGTTTAGACAACCTGACCCTCCACCTGCATAATTGCTTGGACCATCCAGCGAGGCACCGACTAGACCAAGTGTCAACAAAGTGCCTAGCCCACCTGATGCTTCAGCTGCACACTTACCTGGATCACCCAGCAAAACATCGATTAGTCCACCTATCAATAGAGCTCCTAGATCACCTGACACTCCACCTGCGCACTTGCTTGGACCAGCCAGCGAGGAACCGATTCGACAACCTATCGGTATATAGCTCCTAGCCCACCTGATGCTGTACCTGCACACTCTCTTGGACCACCCAGCAAGGCAGTGATTAGACTACCAATCGGTATAATCCCTAGACCACCTGATGCTCCACCTGCATACTCGCTTGGACCAATACATATTTTAATTTGACCACCCAGCAAAACGCCAATTTGACTACGTATCGGTAAAGCACCTAGACCACCTGACACTTCCCCAGTATACTTACTCATAACACCTAGACCTGCCAAGGCACTGGTTGGCTTATCTACCAGTACATCACCCTATTCCCTTCATGTCTCACCGACATACTCACAGATACCACTTGGACCTGGCGAAGAACCAGAATGTATATTGTCTGGTAAATTGCCTTGCTAGTCTAGAGCACCCACGAGAGCTGAGCTGAAGAAGAAGACGACAAAGGTGCCACAACGCGACTACGACAAGAGACAGCCCTACTATTACACCTACAAAGAGGACAACCCATGATTCCCCCTTGCCTGTGACCTTGGGAAAACAAACAAATCTAAGCAGTAGTATTACTCTTCCTGTCTTTCAGGATCCCTTCTTAAATAAATTAAAATTTGCAATACACAGGCTAACCTTTTTTGCCATTTTGACTGAATATATTAATACATATGAGTTACATCATGGGCGAGCCCTTCAACAAGACTAAGTTATAGCAATATTTGATTATGGTAGGAAGCCTCCACAAAACACCACTTACATAAGTCTGTCTTTTCCTCCACAGGTTCTACTATCTCTGATTTTGTTTTTATATATATACTGTATATGTTTATGAAGGTAAATGTGGGGAGCAGTAAGGTTGTGGAAAATACTAGCTCATTTAACCTGTAGTGTGCAGTCATGTTATTCACCTTGTGTTACCCCCAGTGACAGCTAATTTACCAATATTTTGTAATTGGCTAGATCTATCATGTTGATGAAAAAAAGAAAGATAGTGGTAAAAAAGCTCTCGAAGTCGTATTTACTGAGTTGAAAGAATCAAAGTAAATATCATAGACTGCATAACTTATTTTGGTTATTCCGGCCAACTTCCAAGTGATCCCACCGTCTGGTTTCGACGAATGCAGGCATTTCAAGTAGTGTTTTGTTGAGTATGGATTACCTTTAGTATGCACACATATTAATGTGATGTAGATCCACACACGAGAGGCACCATGGTTGCACAAAATAAAATAAATATGAATTTTGTTTAAAACTGGAGTTAATATTTGTTTTTGTTGGTTTTTGCAAACACACTCTGAGGGTATTTGGAGGATATCAACATAGAGTATGAATTGCTTTTTCAATGCACAATTGTTATGGGGATATACACACACTCAGGAGACGATCTACGGGTCCACAAATTACGCCACACACACACAAGCTTTCATGTCATATTATCTTCAATTACTTATTATTGAAATGCATTTGGCTTGCCCTTTATTCCTTAAAAACACACTAATTATTCTCACAAAGACTTATAACGTAAAATCACCGGTAAATATTTATATATTTACATTTATTCTTATATTCTTATACACTTATATTTACATGTCATTTACAAGGTGTTTGGGAGGTGGAAGGGTGGTGGATGGGTGATGACCAGAATTTTGAAGGGTAGGGTATTTGTGGTATGAATATGGAAGGCAAACGTGACTTGGTTTCGGCGCTACCAATTTTGCTTGGCAAATCCATATATATATATATAAGGACCTGGCAGTGGGCGTAACACTACCCAAGTCCATATACTGTATATACAGACCTGGCACCCAGCGAGTTAAGGGGGGTCACCGGTTTTTTGTTTTATCTTTCTCTCCTTTTCTCTCTTTCCCTGGCTTGTATCCTTCGGCCCCCTTCAGCCAACTGTTTGAAGATGTTTATTCCCATACAGGTGTCGATTTCTTCCTGGCGAGCCATAGCAAGCCGGCATTGTATGAAGTCTGGCTTCGTCGGAGACATTTTTCTATCAAAAAATGTACAAATTTAGCTTGTCAAAACCAAAAATATATATGCTGGCTCGCTATTGCTCGCCAGGAAAATATTGACACCTGAATGGGGGTAAACGTCTTAAAATAGTAGGCTGAATGGGGCCGAATGGATACAAGCTAGACAAAGGGGGAGAGAAAGAGAAAAAAAGCGAGGTGAGCTCCCTTAAGTATTTGGGCAGTGTGGTGAGTAAAGATGGGAGTATGGAGGATGAAGTGTGGGAGAGGGTACAACAGGGGAAGAGGGTTGTAGGAACGCTGAAAGCAGTGACAAGGTATAGAGTGGTCAGCATGGAGGTAAAACAGTAATTGCATGATAGTGTGGTAATCATGACACTGACGTATGGGAGTGAAGCATGGACTTTGTTGGAGAGACAAATCAAGAGGGAGACGGGTGGAAATGAGTTACTTGAGAAGTGCATGTGGAGTTACATAGAGAAATAGTCAGGCGAATGAGGAAGAGAGCGTGTGGTGTGGAGGGTGGATATACTGAAAAGTGTGAAAACGAACACCTCGAGATGGTTTGGCCATGTGAAATGTATGGAAAGCGAGAGAATGACTAAGAAAGTGTACGAGAGTGAGGTGGAGGGACAGAAAGGGAAAGGCAGACCGAGATTGAGGTGGAATGATGGATTTGAGAGGTATATGAAAGAAAAACGGTATTGGTTGGGAGGAGGGCCGTCTGCTGACAGGCGTCAGAGGTGATGGGGGCGATTTATTCGTTGCCACCTCTTCGAAAATTATTGAGTCTGTCAATAGATAGATAGATAGTCTATGAAAGAGACAAAAGGCAAAGTTGACTGTAACAAGTGTCCCACCAAAAGTTGAAAGAATGCCATAAAGCTAAATTCAAGGTACGCTAGAGTCAATGTGTCTGGACGCACGGAGCCTGAAGTAGTTTAAGTCATAGGATGAAGGAAAGACAGATTCAGGGAGAGAGTACCAGAGCTTACTTTTTGAGAAGAAGAAATACCGAGAAATCTGTAATCAAGCGATTACATTATTTAATTGCCATGTGCTAGCCAAAACACACGAATGAATAGTCAATACCGTACTTCCAGATTGAGAGCGAGTTGACTGTTACAGGCTTCAATCTGTTTAGTGTCTTTTAACTTTTGTTTTAATTGGTTGGATTTCACCTTCTATCTGGCTGTCTATCCATTGTCTTGCGCAATTATATATCTTCTAGCCTGTCTTTATCTTTATATCTATCTCTATGTACCTGTCTATATACATGAACTGAACATTAGTATGTGTCTAAGCCTTAACCCCTTCAGCACCATGACGTAATTTTAATCATATTCTGGTTACCATTAGACGATTTTCTTTAGTTTGTAATGAACCTATAGGGAATGAAAAGGGTAAATACGATCTCAATAAACCCTCTTAGTAACATAGGTCCTTCTTAAACTGCATAAAATCATCTAATTTTAGCCAGAATCAAAGGTAAAAAGACGTCATGGTGGTGAAGGAGTTAATACTTTGTACCAGAATCCATTGTTTATAAGCGGTGTCTATGTACTGTATATATTTTACATGTCTTTTGCCTATATGTTTTGTCTTTCCCTCCCTGCGACTTCGCTTTCTAGACCAGGCACAACCCCCTCGCTTCGTCACTCGGAAATCACATTCATGATTTATATAGCGTCTCTCTCTCTCTTTCTCTCTCTCTCTCTCTCTCTCTCTCTCTCTCTCTCTCTCTCTCTCTCTCTCTCCACATGCTCTTCATTCTTTCTCATTTTCTTTCCAATACCCTCTCTGTTATTCGAAGGTCAAATCTTATAGTATTGTTATTTGTGGGTTAGTCAGTGCATTCACATATTATCTATGTTATTATTTGTGTAGCAACTATCACGTGCATTTATGTAAGTTAATTTATTAACTGTTATAGCTATTTCTTTCTATTAATTCGTAATTTCTCATTAAATAATGTTAATCATAAACGTTAATCATACATGTATATGTTGTTAGTATGCATATTGCAAAATAATGAAAATTTATTGATTTTGTCTATGATTACCATGTTCTTGAATATTTTCATATAATTTATTATTATTTATATATAGCCAACATGGAGTAGGCGGTTGCGTTCGAAAACTCCTATGTGAGAGGCACGGGTTCGATCCCCCACTGGGTTGGTTGTTATTTAACACTCAGTCCCCTGGCCTTCCCACCCCTCTCCGCAATAACTGATATCAGAGGTGCAGGAGAACAGTGTCGCATTTATAATGTTAATGCTAGCACCTGGCTATCATGATGGGACTATTACACTGGTTACAGACTATATCCACAACCACAGCCACTCTAACAGTACGATAACACTCCACATGCACCTCACACACTATACACAACAATGGACGGGTGAGAATTACCAACATCAGAAACAAACTACAGCAACGAACGAATTGCCTTGATGGAGGAGATGTGTTCGTGAATACCCCCTCGGGAATCAAAGGTGTTTGGCAATTGATAGATAGATAGATAGATAGATAGATAAATAGATAGACAGACAGACAGACAGACAGAGAAATAGAGATATCTATTGATTTTCTCACCTCTTCCCGTCCACCTACCAGTCTTTGTTTCCTCCTCCTTTCCTCTCCTTCTCCTATATTTTTATGTTGCGTTATTGGTTACCTTCCTGTTCCCTCACCACCTGTGTATCTGTCCCTGATATCAGAGGATCAAGGAATGGTCAGGGTGAGAGAGGCTAGAGGCTGTTTTTTTTATGTGTGCATCTGTGTGTGTGTGGTGGGGTTTTAGGAAATGTGTGTGTGTGTGTGCGTGTGTGTGTTAGGAAGTGTCTGTGTGTGTGCATTATGAAGTGTATTTACTGTATATGGGTGTGTGTGTATCTGATTTGCTTTACGATTTTGTTTTTGTTATTTCTATTATTTTTTGTATTTACTGTATATTATTTTTTAACCTGTCATGCTCTTTCTTCTTGTTCTTAGTCTTTTCCTTTATTTTCTTGTTCTTCTTCCGCCACCGTCCATCTGCTTCTTCTCCCCGCTTGATATTTGTGAATTATATATATACTGTACTGTATATGTGAAGTATAGTGTATGTGTGTGTGTGTGGGGGGGGGGGTAGTCTTTATGTCTTTAGTAGTTTTGTTACACCTCACCTATTCAAGTCTACTGTTCAACCTCCCTCTAATTTTCGTTCTATTTGTCCCCTAATAAACCTACCACC
Organism: Paralithodes platypus; assembly: GCA_032716605.1. NCBI lineage: Eukaryota > Metazoa > Arthropoda > Malacostraca > Decapoda > Lithodidae > Paralithodes > Paralithodes platypus. The sequence goes on along the minus strand of CM064496.1, from coordinate 24,572,523 downwards.
ATTCCTCTCCTTTTACTTTATTCCTCAACATAGTATTTTTCTCTCTCTATTCCTTCCTTAAGCCGGTATCACAAGAGATATTTTATGGTCAACATTCGATGATCAACATTTATCTGACAACATTTCTGGAATATTTTGCGCTGGTATCGGAAACTAGACTAATATGATAGATGAATTTAGGTAACCGAAAACAATATGTGTTTGCCTCACAAGCTGCCAGACCAGTGTTAAGGATAAATGTTGAGGGAAAAAGCACTCGTGTGATACCGGGTTTAGTGTTCTTCTCTCTCCCCCCTCACTGTTCGTCCATCTCTCTCCTCCTCTTCATATAAGCCGATCAAGAGTTGTCAAGGTGAAGGAGGCAAGATGTTGTTTTATTTGTTGTGGAAGTATATTTCATGGTTATATTTGTGTGTGTGTGTGCGTGTGTGTGTGTGTGTGTGTGTGTGTGTGTGTGTGTGTGTGTGTGTGTGTGTGTGTGTGTGTGTGTGTGTGTGTGTGTGTGTGTGTGTGTGTGTGTGTGTGTGTGTGTGTGTGTGTGTGTGTGTGTGTGTGTGTGTGTGTGTGTGTGTGTGTGGTGTGTGTGTGTGTGTGTGTGTGTGTGTGTGTGTGTGTGTGTGTGTGTGTGTGTGTGTGTGTGTGTATGTGTGTGTGTGTGTGTGTGTGTGTGTGTGTGTGTGTGTGTGTGTGTGTGTGTGTGTGTGTGTGTGTGTGTGTGTGTGTGTGTGTGTGTGTGTGTGTGTGTGCCTCAAAATTTCTGAAAAATGTGTACCCCTTAGAAAATCGTCACCACAGAAAAATATACCACGTGATCGTAGGATACTGATGCGCAAGCGAACGAACCTACGCAAGAAGCTCAAGCGTAGTACGAGCGTACTAAATAAACAACAAATTGAAGCCAACGTTACCTCCATTGAAGAAAAACTCAAGACTTCAGTAGAAATAGAAAATCGCAGAAAAGAATTCCAAGCCGTGCCCTGCATTAAAACTAACCCAAAATACTTTTATAAGTATGCTGCAAACAAATCAAATGTAAGGGTGGGTGATGGTCCACTGACAGATGCGAACGGCCAAACCAAGAACGAACCTGAGGCGATTGTCGATATACTACGGCTACAGTACGAGGGCGTCTTTAGCCACCCTCGAGGTGATAAAATAATTGACTCACCGACCGACTTCTTCCACAAAGTATCCATGCCAAATCTAACTGACATTAAATTTACCACAAATGATATAGTAAATGCTATAAAGGAAATTGGTATCAATGCAGAAGCAGGCCCAGATCTATTCCCGGCCGCACTTCTCAAGAATTGCGCAGCAGACCTTAGTGCTCCTCTACAGATTTGTTATAGAAACTCTCTCGACTCTGGAATTATACCACAACAATTAAAATGTGCTAAAATTACACCAGTCCACAAAGGGGGTTCGAGGGGTGAAGCAAAAAATTATAGACCTATTGCTTTAACTTCGCATGTCATCAAAATCCTCGAAAAGCTAATAGTTAAAAATATGTCCATATACCTTGAAGAAAACAACATAATAAACAAGGACCAGCATTGGTTTCGGAAGCGCCACACCACTCGTGCCTCTCGCAACTGTTAGCTCACCATGAAAAAATTATAGAAGGGCTAGAAAATAAAAATGCTATCGACGTGGTCTACCTTGATTTTGCAAAAGCATTTGACAAGGTAGACCACGGCATACTCCTCCACAAGATAAGAGACTCAGGAATCTCAGGAAAACTTGGGGTGTGGCTGCACTGTTTCCTCACTGACAGGGAACAAGCTGTCGCGGTTGGTGGTGCAGTGTCCAAGCCATCCATCGTCACTAGTGGGGTGCCACAAGGGTCAGTTCTTGGACCTATACTTTTCTTGCTGCACATATCAGACATAAATAAACATGTCATGCATTCGTCTGTCGCCTCCTTTGCTGACGACACTCGTGTATTAAAGGAAGTGTCTTCTACAACAGATGCTGATTTACTTCAGGCAGATCTCACTACAATTTACTCATGGGCAGAGAAAAACAACATGTCCTTTAATAATAACAAATTTGAACACATGAACTATAGTGCAGACCGAAATATGAATATCCACACATACACAGCAGATGACGGCTCTTGCATTGATACTAATGATTATGTAAAAGATCTTGGTATTACACTCAGTCGAGATGGTACATTTGGAATGCATATAACCAATGTGGCAAAGAATGCTCGTAACCAAGCTGGATGGATCCTACGAACCTTCCGAACATGTGACATGATCCCCATGCTGACGCTCTACAAGTCACTGGTCATTCCACTGTTGGAATATTGCTGTCAGCTGTGGAGCCCATGGAAGGTGGGAGAGAAGCAATTACTCGAAACAGTTCAACGCTCATTCACCAATAAAATCTCTGCCGTCCAACACCTAGACTACTGATGGAGGTTGGAAACTCTCAATCTTTTCTTATTAGAAAGACGCAGGGACAGATATGCCATCTTATATGTCTACAAAATATTGATTGGCATCACAACCAACAACCTTAATATAGGTTTTCACATCCATCAACGACTGGGCCGTCTCTGCCACATACAGCGGGAACACCCCAGAGCAGCCACCAGAGTTAAGACGCTCAAGGAGAACGCCTTTGCGACACGAGGACCTCTTCTCTTTAACGCCCTACCCAGATATCTGCGTGACTCAACTGAACCAAGTCTCGAGAAATTTAAAAATCAACTGGACAAATTTCTCTGGACACTACCTGATCAACCCAAAACTGCCCCACTACCACCTCCGCGCCGCTAGCAACAGCATCATGGACCAGCTGGCGCAGAGACGGGCAGATGGAATGTACTAGTGGTGGCGCATCAGCGTGACCACGGGCGGACAACACTGCCTGCAACTACTACCTACAGGACCTACAGAGGTGTGTGTGTGTGTGTGTGTGTGTGTGTGTGTGTGTGTGTGTGTGTGTGTGTGTGTGTGTGTGTGTGTGTGTGTGTGGTTTGTGTGCGTGTGTGTGTGTGTGTGTGTGTGTGGTTGTGTGTGTGTGTGTGTGTGTGTGTGTGTGTGTGTGTGTGTGTGTGTGTGTGTTTGTGTGTGTGTGGGTGTGTGTGTGTGTGTGTGTGGTTTGTGTGTGTGTGTGGTTTGTGTGTGTGTGTGTGTGTCTGTGTGTGTGTGTGTGGTTTGTGTGTGTGTGTGTGTGTGTGTGCGTGTGTGTGTGTGTGTGTGTGTGTATATCAGTTATGTTTTATTATTTTTGCCTCTGTGTTCATATTCATCAAGTCATTTTCTTCATCGTTTCTTCTTCTTCCCTTTCTCTGTTCTCGTCTTCGTTTTCTTCCTCAACTGTTTTTCTCTGATCTCTTTTATTTATGTGTTATCTCTCTTTCTCCCGTCACCGTCCACCTGTCTACGTTTTTTGTATACAAGCGGATCTAGGTAGAGTCAGGGTGAGTGAGGAAATATGTTGTTTTATATTGTTTTGTCCAGGTGTCTTATATGATTGTTATATTTATTGTATTTTTGTCTGTGTCTTTTCGGTGATTGTGTGTTTTTGTTTTCTCTTTGTACTTTTACTTTATATATATATTCATATGTTGTCTATCTTCTTTTTTCTATGTTTTCCTTTGTTTTGTTTTGTTATATTTGTGTCTATTAATTTATGACTATCTCTCTCTTTCTCTCTTTCTCTAGGGCTAGGGCTATTTAGCTTGGGCTACAAAGCTCATTACATCGATTAGAAGACTGAGCTATAAGGACCCGTTGAGAGCTCGTGATCTCTTTCTGTTGGAAACACGCAGAATACGATGATAGCGCATTGGAGTTTTTAAGATACTTAATTGGTTTGAAAATATGGATTATAGCAAAATGTTTAACCTGAATTTGAATACAACACGCAGCCATGGCTGGAAGTTAGAATTTAAAAAGTTCAGCATTAGTATTTGTGGAAGCTTTTGCACATATACGATCTGTTCTACCTGAAACAAACTTCCCTCGTAAGTTGTAAGCAATTCTTCAGTAGAGCAGTTGTAAAAGTTGTTTTATTTGTTTGTTATGTGAGTGATAGTATTTTGCACAATCTGTAATGAGTGTAGTGTAGTGCACTAAACAATATATCTCTCCTTCCACTTCAAGTATCTCTCCGGAAGGTACCGCCAGGGCACTGGAATACAAACTATTCCTTTCTCTCTCTCTCTCTCTCTCTCTCTCTCTGTCTCTGTCTCTGTCTCTGTCTCTCTCTCTCTCTCTCTCTCTCTCTCTCTCTGTCTCGCTGTCTCGCTGTCTCTCTCTCTTACCTAAGGCTCGGACACGTTTCTGCATTTTAGGCGAGTCTTGGATGATGTCACTGCTGTCATCACCGAGGTCACTTCTCAGGTTTGAAACAATATTGTTAGTTTATCCATGCCGGAACAAATGATAAGGTCAGAAATATTGTTGCACTATTACTAGATGAAGGTCATATAATACAAGACCAAATCAAACATTATCATTGTTTCAGGCGTCCTCTCTAGAATTTTAACACATAAGAAAATCCTCAACAGGGCCTTCAACCTATATAGTTGTCTAAAGAATTAGTGCTCAGTAGAAGGAATTTGATATATTAATGCTTTGGACAATTTCTACTGTAAACCAGAGCTGACTGCATATAGTTGGGTCCAGAATTTCAATTCCGTGACCATTCTCTGGCTAATATGTTTTGACGACTGATTTGACTTCTATGAATCGTTTATAGAAAGACAAAAAATTAGCTCCCAGGTCCCTCGTAAAAATGCCGGCATTTTTCGCCAGACGGCCAAATCCAAAATGGCCGCCGGCCGCCAGCTTGAAAAATTAACAGCACCTAGAGTCATGTATAAAGACACTTTTTGAGGTAATTTAACCATGAGGATTCTGATTCTGATATCAGTTTGATGTTTTGACATCATTTTGACCCCAAAATCCAAGATGGCCACCATCCAGTAGAGCAAAAACGTATTTTTTAGACAAAATTAACACCCAGATCCCCAGTGAAGATGTGATGCTTGGGGTATGTTTTTTATACATCAAGTAAAGATGGACAGAAACGAGGAAGGTCAAAAATCAGTTTTTATTTTACAGCTGTAAATTGAAAAGTTAACAAAGAAAACCACTGGCACTGAAAACATAATTATGTTTTGAGATTTGAGCTGCTGAGATAGAGCGAAGCGCTTTCAAGGCAGTTATCGATCTGGTTGAGGTCAGTCAACTTGTGAACCTCCCTGAGTTATTGGAACATCGTGTTGTCGAGGAGTGTTTGGCCTTATTCAACTACAACAGGACATACAGGAAGACTCAGAAGAGCCAACTCATCCAGAAGTTCTCTCTGCAATCTGTAAATCTGCATAGATTCTACATTGCGCTCGTTGACATGGGAAAGATCTGGAGAATGGCCACTCCATCAGCAGAATATCGACAAACGCCGGATGGCACCCCATACAAGTGGTCAGATTATATCCACAAGCTGGTATCCATCATCCTTTCCCGCCATGCTGATGCTGACCGTATCTTCTGTGTGAATGACCCATATGATGCAGCATACTCAACTAAAGATGACGAGAGAGACCTGAGGGCACAGGGTAAGGCACATGTCTCAAACACCTACATGCAATTGGATGACCCATTCCCCTCTGCCAGAGCATTCAACACGCTATTCTGTAGTGTTAGTAACAAGGGGCGGCTTCAAATATTTATATGCAGTTACCTGGCTGACATTGCACAAACTGTTGAAGCAGAGATTGTTTACTCTGTTAAATCCCACTGTACCAACTTGTCGAACCAGCAACCAATGCAGAACTACAGGTTTGACTAGTCTGAGGCTGACACTGTCCTCTTCTCCACTTATGCAGTCCTGCGTGAGTCAGGCTATAGTGGGCCTGTCGTCATTGATGTCACTTATACTGATGCCTATGTTGCAGCAGCATTTGGAATGGAAACTTTTATTCCTCATCAAAAGTACAGTAAAAGATCTAATTCACCTAAATGGTTTGACCATAATTGTGCTAGAGTAACTGAACAAAAAGCAATAGCCTACAATGCATACACAAGATCAAAAACACATGAAGCCTTTAATTACTTTAGAAACATCAGAAATCATGCCAAAACTGTATTAAACCTAACTAAATCAAACTTTCTCCATAAGCAGGCAAATAAACTTCTAAATAATCCAAATGATAACAAAATATTTTGGTCTACTCTTAACTCATTCAAATCCAACTTCACTACTGCTTCATCCATTCCACCATTAAAATCTCCGACTGGCAATCTTGTAAGTGACCCACGAGGTAAAGCTAACCTTCTTGCAGATATTTTCTCCACCAACTCACCTTAGATGACATAAATCAAGATGTCCCTGTACTTAATTTTAATTCACCTGAAATTCCCTCACTTAAGATCCACACCAGACATGTCAAAACTATTTTGCAGAATCTCTCAGTAGATAAGGCTCCTGGTCCAGATGAAATTCCTCCAATAGTACTTAAGAATTGCTCCTTGGTGCTCGCTCCTGTATTGGCAACATTTTTCCGTCTGTGTACTCATACCTCATGCTTCCCAGTACCCTGGAAAGAAGCAAACATCCATCCAGTTCCTAAAAAAGGTGCCTCTTCAGATCCATCAAACTACAGACCAATAGCTATAACTTCCACTCTTGGCAAAGTTTTTGAAATTATATTAAATAATCACATAATTAAGCATCTGGAGAATAATAAATTAATCAGTGATAGGCAATATGGTTTTAGACGATGTCGATCAACTGCAGACATTCTTTGCCTTCTTACGCATCAAATCAACCAAGCTACAGACCAACATGGTGAAACACATACAATAGCACTGGATATATCAAAGGCATTTGATAGAGTCTGGCATCAATCCTTATTGTCGAAGATGTCACACTACGGCCTTGCATCATTAGTTCCACTAATTTCTTCTTATCTTCATAACAGAAAAATACGTGTAATGGTAGATGGCCTTTATTCTCAATTTCACTCTATAAATGCTGGTGTTCCCCAGGGATCAGTTTTGGCCCCAACTCTGTTCCTCATTCATATCAATGATCTCATATCTAACACTCATAATCCAATACATTCCTACGCAGATGACTCAACACTCCACAGTTCCTTCACATTTACCAATTCTTTCACCCAACCCGATCTTATAAATTCAAAAATAAACACTGCAATTTCTCTGAACCAGGACCTTTCTAGAATTAATGAATGGGGACAAGAGAATCTAGTTTCCTTTAATGCACAGAAAACCAAGTACATTCAATTTTCTAACCGACAGAATCTCACTGACTCCCATATATTTTTTAATGATGTAAATATTCCCACTTCCCCTAGTATTGACATTCTCGGTGTAACATTAACTACTAACTTGAGCTGGACACATTATGTTAGAAGCATTGCTAAGAATGCCTCTAAAAAACTGGGACTCCTGTACAGAGTTCGAGAATTCTTCACTGACGAGCAGTTGGCCGTAATATATAAAAGTCATGTGCGCTCTCAGATGGATTACTGTTCACCTCTGTGGGGTGGAAGTGGAGTGGTTGCATTGAGGCAGTTGGACAAAATTCAAAATAAAGCTATTAGATTAATCAATAACCCTGCAATCACACAGGACCTTCCTACATTAGCCATACGAAGAAACGTTGCATCCCTTGCATTATTCTACAGATATTTTCACAGCAATTGTTCCGAGGAACTTGCTTCAATTGTGCCGCCTCTCCACATCTTTCCCCGTAGAACTAGGGCAGCTGAGAGCGCCCATGAATTTACACTTTCTCCTCCACAATGCAGAACTTCTGCTTATCAGAATTCATTTATCCCCAGAGCTACTACTCTTTGGAATTCACTTCCCTCGAATTGCTTTCCACAAACTTACAATCAACAAATGTTTAAATCCAGTTGTTACAAACATTTTATGAATGGAGGATGCCTTTAGGCACATGGACCTTTTTGTTTTATCTGTGTTTTTCCTTCCTCCGTTCATTGTCTCTTAAAAAAAAAAAAAAAAAAAAAAAAAAAAAAAAAATCTCAAAGCAGCTGCCTGGTATGCTGTACATAAAGAGAAAGCAGATGATCGTCTGCAGTGATCTGGTAACTGACGACATGGCAGACTGTATTGTGCAGCTGCACTGTATGACAGGATGCGATGCCAACTCAAGTTTCTATGGCAAGGGTAAGAAGTCAGTGTACGACCAGGTGGCGAAGAGCTCTGTGGCACGACAACAGCTTTCACGGTGTGCAGATATCCTTGACCTTGAAGAGGAAGTGGTAGAGGAGCTCTTCAAGTTCACAAGACATGTCATCTATACAAAGGAGTACAAAGGAAATCAAGCAACAACAGATCTAGTGACCCTTCTAGGTTGCTTGTCTTCCAAAACACTGAGGATCAAGTGTCCAAACAGTGGTTTAGAGTGGGTAAGGGAACATTGGAAAGGGAATTACTGCCCTGGAACTAATGTCCGTGGCAGGATTAGGAAGTTAGTAGAGGACAGATGGGTTAGTAACTGAGGGGGGATAAAATAAAGTTATTCATTTACAAACGCAGTCCGTACCGGGTTTGATGAGAGTTATTTGTCTAGGCGGAGTTTAAATGAATCAACGGTGATGCAGTCTATAACGTTTCGGGGAAGCCCATTCCACAAGTTGACAACTCGATTGAAGAAATTCTTAGATTCGTGCGAGTTAAAAGATTTACCAATAATTTTGCAACCGTTTCCCCGCGTGTAATTAGATTGGTCGATAGTGAAGTACTTACTACAGTTCATATTGTCGATGCCTTTGATGATTTTAAACACTTGAATTAAGTCACCTCTTAATCTGCGCTGGGTTAAAGGAAATAGATTTAATTCTCCAAGATGCTCTTCGTATGGTTTGTTCTTTAGGCTAGGTATCATTTTGGTAACTCTACGTTGAACTCGTTCTAGCTTGTTTATATCTTTTTGGTAATAAGGGCACCAGGATTGAACGCAGTATTCCAGAAGAGGGCGGACTAAGGAATTGTAAAGGGTTGGGATAACTTCTTTGGATTTATGCTCAAATGACCTGCCTATAAAGCCAATTATTTTGTTTGCCTTCTTAACAACTTCTGAACATTGTTGGCTCGGTTTTAGGTTACTCGATATTGTTACTCCCAGATCGGTTTCTCTGTTTACATTCTTAAGCTGAGTGCCATTCATCGAATAGTTTGCTTTCTCATTTAGGTATCTGATATGTAGTACTTTACATTTATCCGCATTGAAACTCTTATGCTGACCACAAGAGTAGCACCATGGATGAGGCCCGTGCAGTGAAGTGGAAGAGCATGAAAAATAAATCATTCATCCGTCTCCCCCCAGCTACTGATAGCCTACGCCAACATTGCCTCCGTGCCAACTAATTGTCATTATCTAGTGCGCCATCTCTTGCTGAAGCGCCACCCCTCACCACTTGGATATGGATGGGAATTGGTGGATGGGCGCTGTCGCCCTGTCCGCCACACACGACCTGCTCTTCCAATGCATCTACCAGCATCAAGGTCAGCTGAAGAGAGCGAGGAAGATGAGAGCAAGTATGATGACGAGGAGATGGAAAATGATGATGTACAGAGTAGGAGGAAGAATTCATCAGATTGTGATGATTCAGAATCTAGTGAGGCAGAATTCTCTGATTCAGACTGATCATGTGCCTCAATTTCATGCTTTTTTACCAATTACAATGCCAATTACAATGTCATGTGTTGGATAGCACTAAAGCATTATTTAACTTAGATTTTGTCATTTAATGGCCAAAAAGTACAATTTTGAGGTACAATAATTTCTTATAATCATGTTTTCAGTGTCAGGAGTTTTCTTTGTTAACTTTTCAATTTATTGCTGTTAAATAAAAACTTATTTTTGACCTTCCTTGTTTCTGTCCTTCTTTACTTGATGTATAAAAAACATACCCCAAGCATCACATCTTCACTGGGGATCTGGGTATTAAATTTTGGGTTCAAAATGATGTCAAAACGTCAAACTGATGTCAGAATCAGAATCCTCATGGTTAAATTACCCCCAAAAGTGTCTTTATACATGACTCTAGGTGCTGTTAATTTTTCAAGCTGGCGGCCGGCGGCCATTTTGGATTTGGCCGTCTGGCGAAAAATGCCGGCATTTTTACGAGGGACCTGGGAGCTAATTTTTGTATAAAAGGTTCATAGAAGTCAAATCAGTCGTCAAAACATATTAGCCAGAGAATGGTCACGGAATTGAGGTTCTGGACCCAATTAATGAGATGATATTCACCTAAACCAAGTGAGTTCAGCTCGTCTAGAACATATTTTATATGATGCAGCTCAAGCATTTACCATAACAAAACAAACAATAAATAAATAAAACGCAGCTGGTCGGGGACAGTCATGAGAGTCAACATAAGTCATATCAGTAACGAGATGAATTATGCAAGTCATTATGACAATGAATGTTCTCAATTTTGTTTTCTTTTTGTATAATATTATGCTCATAGTATATGCTATACATTTTTAGAACTAAAAGGAATAGCGCTCAATTAACATTTTGACATAATGGGGATAATTGAGTCATGGCTGAACACTGACCAAAAAAAAATCATAGCAAAGTATGCCATTCCTGGTTAAATAATAACATTAGTGTTATGACACAAAGTGCGATTGCATGGTGTATAGCCAAATGACAAGTAAGTTTGAAATTAAACACCAATGTGTTGATAATACGAAAAGTTGCCAGTGTACCAGAAATTAAGTGATGCTTAACCGATTATATATTAATACAATGTATAATTTGCGCTCGTATACAACAAAGGAATTGTCATAACTTAAATTGTCAATTATACAATTCCACAGTAGAACGGGCACAAACAAAAAATTGTATCTACTTCCACATGAGTGAACGTCACAAGTTTCTGTATGAACATGTTATTAAATCCTGGAGGTAGGCAATTATTCATGTATTTATACATAACTTTTACGATGCAAAATGCATATATTCCAGGCTTAGCCAAAAGATTAAAGGACTGGAACAGTGGGCTTGTATGATCCAGATAATGTGAGAAATACACAATTTGTATTGTTCTTTGAATTTCAATAGAAACGTATATCTATATACAGTATATATATAAATAATAAATATATGTATACACACGATTGGTGTACCTATATATACATTTATGATAAACTTAATACTGTGAACACTGACTTAGGGATAACACAGGTTCTATCTATGCATTTCAAGTTGTTACATCGTCGTTTAAAACAGAAATCAATAAAATGTGTACCAGTTATCGTTACAGGCGACTGTAAATTCATTCCTATCTGTGTCCCATGATTGGGAGCTAGAGTTTGAAACCCTTACCGGTCGCAGTAGCTCTGACCATATTGATATTCAGTTCCGTACCGTCTTTTAACGCAGTCCAACATATTTACCAATCATACTAATGTGTTCAAAGTTTGATTTTAAATGTTCGTAGATGGTATTAATCCCTTCTGTACCGGCGAAGTCTATTTTGTTAATTCTATCTCTATGTAGATGATTTAGTGCAGCTTAACCCTCGTGGCCCGGGCAGGTTCTCCTAATGACAGTGCGGGGTACCCGGGCGATCTGGCCGAAAAATGTCTAGGCCTAGGCTACCGTATTTTTGTTATTTTAACTGCTAGAAATTTCCTACACATCCCTAAACGTAGTGTGGTTTCCAATCTGTAGATTGGCATTGAGTAGAGCTCTCCAAGTCAACTGGTTCAGTTGTGATGACGATTTACGTGGAGCGAATTTTGCCGCGATGTTGACAATATCGGAGTTTTTCAGACACTAATTTCGTCTGACGTCACAACAATAACATTGATCCGACGTCTCCTTATTGTTTTCGGAGGTGCGGTGACGCAACGATCGGCTTTGTTTACATGCGTCGGACGCACAGCGTTCAGACCAAGCTGAATAGGCTTTCAAGCTTACTGACCAGGTAAGGATACATGGGTTCCTGCCCATCTGCCGCTGTGTCCTTATAACATGCTGCCCGGGCAGGAAGGGTTAAGAAGGATCTTTGGTAGCTAAAAAGATTAGTTGAGATAGTATGTAGCCTTGTAATTGTTAGGGGTCCTTCCTAAGCTGAATATAATCATCTACTGGTTGATGGAATATAATGAAAGCACATCACCGGTAATGAATGTGTTAATATGTTCAATCATTTCAATACCTGTCTTTTACTTCCTTCTATGATATTGAGGGGTTAATTATTTCACTTGACTCTTCTCAGAATTATTTCGCCTTTCTTCTTAACTTTCATCTTTTTTCCAAATTAAGTAACACCCCGTTCTTAACATTAATCATCAACTACAAAGCACTTAAATAAACTAATGAATAACAGACAATTTATTTATGCTAGGATTGACCTATCGATATACTGTATATTTAGAGTGGGTTAAAGCTTATTTATTAATCCTTGATACAAATCGGAATAAGACGACTGTAGGCATCATTGTACTGAAAAGACGTTTTCCTCACCATCATATACAATCGCGCTAATAAGTGATGTCTCGGCACCAAGTATGTTTTGATCAATAATTGGTTTCACCAATATCTAAGCTTCATTTCTTCATATCGAGTGAAATATATAAACACGTTCCTACACTAACCCGCTCAATTCAACATCTGATGCTGGGTTCACACATTCACGTATATGCTCCCGACAGCTCCCGTATGAAGGTTTATTGGTAGTTGGCACTCGAATATTGGTAGTTTGGTCAAACGTAAGGGCATATGATGCAAAACTTAAATTAAATTGTGTACAGTCGGGGGGTTTGGTACGCATGTCGGGAGTAGCCACGCGGGTCGGGGAGGCATCGCCCGGTATGTTTTGAAATTCGAATCAGATACGGGGCTCGAGCTCCCGTATGTCAAAAGTCGGGAAATTTTACGACCGACCGGCCATCACGGCCGTCTGACGGGAGCAGCCCCGTCAGACGTAAAACGCTCTGCCGTCAGACGTAAGCGGCTCCCGTCAATCGTAAAAAATTCTCGTCAAACGGGAAACTTTACGTTCGTCCGGGCGCATATGGCAACAGCGCCGCACTGCGGGTTGGCGGGAAGACGCGGGAACGTTGTACGGGGGGGGGGTGGGTATATAAGGACCTGCAGGACAGTGACAGGTTTTTGTCTTTTTCTGAATTATTTTGCTTATAATGATGCAAATATTGTTTTCAATTTATCTTGTTCACTTAAGTTTATAGCCTTATATATATATATATATACATATATATTTTTTTTTTTTTTTTTTTTTTTTAAAAGAGACAATGAACGGAGGAAAGAAAAACACAGATAAAAACAAAAAAGGTCTATGTGCCTAAAGGCATCCTCCATTCATAAAATGTTTGTAACAACTGGATTTAAACATTTGTAGATTGTAAGTTTGTGGAAAGCAATTCGAGGGAAGTGAATTCCAAAGAGTACTAGCTCTGGGGATAAATTAATTCTGATAAGCAGAAGTTCTGCATTGTGGAGGAGAAAGTGTAAATTCATGGGCGCTCGCTGCTGCCCTAGTTCTACGGGGAAAGATGTGGAGAGGCGGCACAATTGAAGCAAGTTCCTCGGAACAATTGCTGTGAAAATATCTGTAGAATAATGCAAGGGATGCAACGTTTCTTCGTATGGATAATGTAGGAAGGTCCTGTGTGATTGCAGGGTTATTGATTAATCTAATAGCTTTATTTTGAATTTTGTCTAACTGCCTCAATGCAACCACTCCACTTCCACCCCACAGAGGTGAACAGTAATCCATCTGAGAACGCACATGACTTTTATATATCACGGCCAACTGCACGTCAGTGAAGAATTCTCGAACTCTGTACAGGAGTCCCAGTTTTTTAGAGGCATTCTTAGCAATGCTTCTAACATAATGTGTCCAGCTCAAGTTAGTAGTTAATGTTACACCAAGAATGTCAATACTAGGGGAAGTGGGAATATTTACATCATTAAAAAATATATGGGAGTCAGTGAGATTCTGTCGGTTAGAAAATTGAATGTATTTGGTTTTCTGTGCATTAAAGGAAACTAGATTCTTTTGTCCCCATCCATTAATTCTAGAAAGGTCCTGGTTCAGAGAAATTGCAGTGTTTATTTTTGAATTTATAAGATCGGGTTGGGTGAAAGAATTGGTAAATGTGAAGGAACTGTGGAGTGTTGAGTCATCTGCGTAGGAATGTATTGGATTATGAGTGGTAGATATGAGATCATTGATATGAATGAGGAACAGAATTGGGGCCAAAACTGATCCCTGGGAACACCAGCATTTATTGAGTGAAATTGAGAATAAAGGCCATCTACCATTACACGTATTTTTCTGTTATGAAGATAAGAAGAAATTAGTGGAACTAATGATGCAAGGCCGTAGTGTGACATCTTCGACAATAAGGATTGACGCCAGACTCTATCAAATGCCTTTGATATATCCAGTGCTATTGTATGTGTTTCACCATGTTGGTCTGTAGCTTGGTTGATTTGATGCGTAAAAAGGCAAAGCATGTCTGCAGTTGATCGACATCGTCTAAAACCATATTGCCTATCACTGATTAATTTATTATTCTCAAGATGCTTAATTATGTGATTATTTAATATAATTTCAAAGACTTTACCAAGAGTGGAAGTTATAGCTATTGGTCTGTAGTTTGATGGATCTGAAGAGGCACCTTTTTTAGGAACTGGATGGATGTTTGCTTCTTTCCAGGGTACTGGGAAGCATGTGGTATGAGTACACAGACGGAAAAAATTTGCCAATACAGGAGCGAGCACCAAGGAGCAATTCTTAAGTACTATTGGAGGAATTTCATCTGGACCAGGAGCCTTATCTACTGAGAGATTCTGCAAAATAGTTTTGACATGTCTGGTGTGGATCTTAAGTGAGGGAATTTCAGGCGAATTAAAATTAAGTACAGGGACATCTTGATTTATTTCATCTAAGGTTGAGTTGGTGGAGAAAATATCCGCAAGAAGGTTAGCTTTACCTCGTGGGTCACTTACAAGATTGCCAGTCGGAGATTTTAATGGTGGAATGGATGAAGCAGTAGTGAAGTTGGATTTAAATGAGTTAAGAGTAGACCAAAATATTTTGTTATCATTTGGATTATTTAAAAGTTTATTTGCCTGCTTGTGGAGAAAGTTTGATTTAGTTAGGTTTAATACAGTTTTGGCATGATTTCTGATGTTTCTAAAGTAATTAAAGGCTTCTTGAGTTTTTGATCTTGTGTATGCATTGTAGGCTATTGCTTTTTGTTCAGTTACTCTAGCACAATTATGGTCAAACCATTTAGGTGAATTAGATCTTGTACTGTACTTTTGATGAGGAATAACAATTTCCATTCCAATTTTTACAAAATCTTGTATGTGGCTCAAGGTGGAGTGTGCATCATTAGAAAAGAAAGAGGTCCAGGGAATATCAATAAAGAAACCTTGAAGACCCTCCCAGTCTGCCCTATCGTAATGCCATTTAGTCACCAAAACAGGTTCAGAGTGGGAAGGTGTGGTAGGTGATAGACAGGTGGCCTGTATCAGACAGTGATCAGAAGATCTAAGCGGGGACCTCACTGTAACATCATAATTTTCTGAATTGGTTGTTAAAAATAAGGCCAGTAGGTGGGAATTATGATTAGGATTATCTGGTACAAGGGTGGGTTGCTTGACTAGTTGAGTGAGATTAAATGAGTCTGCAAATAGCTCACATTCAAGACCAGCATCATCAGTCCTGGCTAAATGAGTGAGCCATTCAACATTATGGACATTAAAATCACCCAAGACAGTGATTTCAGAAGAAGCATTTAAGTTGAGGACACTGAGTTGTGAGGACAGAGAATCAAAAAGACTTTGCTCTGGAGGAGTATTTGGGGAACGGTAGATGCAACATATGTATTTAAATTTACCAGCAGAAATTAATTTGTATATAGAATAATCAAAATAGGGACAATTGAAACTAGTAACCTCCTCCAGGGCAATTTCAGATTTTGCGAAGCAACATACACCTCCTTTAGGTCTGAAATTTTGGAGCAGTTGATAACCTGGAAAATTTAATCTAGACGTGTCAGATGTGGATGTTACTTGAGTCTCTGTCAAAAAAAGGAGAGTAGGGGATTCTGCTTGAAGAAATTGGTGTACAGAATTGATGTTAGAGTGAAGTCTCCTTATATTGCTAAAGAACAAGCTGCACCGACGAGCAGCTTTGGGACGTTGCAATGCTCTTGACACAGTCGCATGATGACGACCGGGAGGGCCCTGTGTCAATGACCCAACCCTGCCGGGGGTGGATATCCGAGGGACCACCAGGTTTGCTCTTATTTATAAGAGCAAATATATCTTATATCTATAAGAGCTCTTATATCTATATCTATATCTATATATATAACCTAATGTATAAAACAAAATTGTGGTATTCTGGGAAGCCTAATATGTTCAAAGTTATTGTTGCTATTATGGTGTGAACTGATGAAATCTTTAGTACTTTACCATAACTATATATAACCTATATATATATATTACCTAACATTTTTGTTAATGAAACACATAATAACACAAAGCAGTTTATTCATGTTATTTAGTGCCAGGGACGTATATATACGTCCTCGCCGAAAATAAATCGTAGCAGCGAAACGACTGCACCTATGGCTTTCATATGTTTACCACATGTACCTTCCCCTTTAGGCTACCCACCACAAAAATCTCAAATCCCTCCTCCCACCCACTTGATGGCTGTCGGTCCCGTCAGAAGGAAAAAAAAGAAGGAAACAAAAGGAAAATCTGTGGCGGCGAAACGACTACACCAATCGGTTCCATATTTGTGTGACAAGTCCCTTACCCTTCTGCCTTCCCCCCACCACACCCCCAACCGCTTCCCACCACCCACTTCTAGCGTATCCGTACGAAGAAAAGGAAAAAAAGGAAAATCCGTGGTGGCGAAACTACCTCACCAATCGGCTTCATATGTGTAACGCAAGTCAATTACCCTTCTACCTTCCCCCCACCAACCCCAAAACCACCCTCCCACCCATACATTCCGATACCATAAAAGTCTCTGTAGTCTATAGTGTCTTTTCAGCTACTTTCGGAACCATCGGGGACCTGATTTCTGGCGAGGGGGAGTGTTTTTTTTACCATTATCCTTCCTTTCTCTCCCAACTTGATAGATTTAGCCAAAAAAAAAAAAAAAAAAGTTACAAGGATGAATGGTCTCTCCTCTTGCTCCTTTCCTTCTTCTCTTGTTCCTCTTGATAGATGAAGTTTGTTATTGCAAGTAGTTCCAAGATTTTGATGTAGGAAAGGATCCATTGCATTTGCCTGTTCTCCGGTTTTATTAGGGTGTTCACAAAATTGAACTCCTCCAGGATGAATTCCGCGATGTTGGATGTTGTTCATGGTGCCGATGAAGGACTGGGAATGGGAATGGTGTGGCCATTCCTGCCCTTGTGTAGTTCCCAGATTCCAACCCAGACCTACGTGGTTGACAAAGACTGTCTTTGTCTGTGTTTGGACAGACGGGGTGTGCCAATGATTGTCCGGAAACGGTGGAGGTAAGTCCTAAAAAGTCCCAGGACATACGGCCTCAGCTACGCAGATCTTGTGGGGGCGTGGCATGGGTGTGGCCTGTGTTTCCGCAAATCGGGCAGCCCATGCGGACTAACGGGGGCATGCTTACGCAAGTGGCAAACACGTACGTAGTTCATTACGACTACATTACGACTGACGACGTAACAATGGCCCCGTCACGGTACGTCTGTCGGGAAAATGCAATAATCGTGGTGATACGGGCGTACACGGCGGGACTATGCCTGACAGAACAAAAAATTGTCGATTACGCCTGACGGGAACTGTCGGGAGCAATATACGTGAATGTGTGAACCCAGCATGACAGACATTAATACAGCACAGAGAAAGCCAAACATAATGACAGCTGGGACATGATTTATTAGCGCGACCGTACACGGCCTTCTTTTCATCCATTTTCCGGGACATCCAAAAGTTTGTAGCAACTATTGTTCTAACGGCGGAACTTAAGGGGATGGTTAACTTTTGGGGAGATTTTTGCATGTATTCATTATTTTTCTAGTTTCATCCCTTGACCTCCATCAAATTTAAACAAAAACATCCATTAGATCCCCCTTCTAGATTAATTTGTAGATTTTTCGGTAGAAAAATGTCCCGGCCGAAGGCCGCTTCTTTCATCCTTACAGGCTCTATATCGTTCGCCAGGGAAAAAATCGACACCTAAATAGCACGAAAGTTTTAAATATTGACGAAGAAATGGGTCGAAGCCTTAAAATCGACTAACTAATGAGCCAAACATCTCAACATCTGAACACTAATGGGGCTAAACATGAGGGAGAAAGTGGTCCAGAAAACCGGCCCATCCCCCTTTAACCCGGAACTAAAGTTCCGGGTTGGTGGCATCTTGTTTTGGTTTAGGTTTTGTTTTTATTATTTTGGGCTTTATTGTTTTTATTTAGGGTGTCGTATGTGTTTTGTTTTTAGTTGTTTTAATTTCAGGTTTTGTTGTACACGTTATATTTTATGTCGTTGTTGTGTTGAGTGTTTTGTTTTTATATTGGGTTTTGATCTTGTTTTAGAGTGTGTTGGTTCTTTATTGAGTGTATTTTTTTATTTTATTTTCAGTTTTGTTGATTTTTCTTTGGGGTTTGTTGCGCATTATTGTATTTATTGTATTAATTATTTATGATATTGATAGTGTTTTGGTAATTTTGACGTTGTTGGCGATATTTTGGGTTGTAGTATTTTGCTATCATGGTGGTGTAGCTGTTGGGGGTGGTGTTAGGTTGGGTTGTAGTGGTATGATATGGTGGTGATGCTGGTGGTGGTGGTGTTGGCAGTGGTGGGGTTAGTTTGGCTTTTAGTGGTATGATATGGTGGTGATGCTGGTAGTGGTGGTGTTAGATTGGGTTGTAGTGCTATGATATGGTGGTGGAGGTGTTGTTCGTAGTCGTGGTGTTAGTTTGGGTTGTAGTGGTATGATATGGTGGTGGTGGTGTTGGTAGTGGTGGTGTTAGTTTGGCTTATAGTGGTATGATATGGTGGTGATGCTGATAGTGGTGGTGTTAGATTAGGTTGTAGTGGAATAATATAGTGGTGGTGGTGTTGTTAGTTTGGGTTGTACTGATATGATATAGTAGTGGTGTTGGTGATGGTGTTGTTGGTAGTGGTGGTATGATATGGTGGTGGGGTGGTGGTGTTGGTAGTGGTGGTGGGGGTTGGGGTTGTAGTGGTATGATATGGTGGTATGGCTATTGGTGATGGTGGTGTTAGTTGGGGTTGTAGTGGTATGATATGGTGGTGATGCTGGTGGTGGTGGTGTTAGTTTGGGTTGTACTGGTGGTGGTAATATTATGGTGGTGATGGTGTTAGTGTGGGTTGTACTGGTGGTGGTAATATTATGGTGTTGGTAGTGATGGTGTTAGTTTGGGTTGTACTGGTGGTGGTAATATTAAGGTGGTGATGGTGTTAGTGTGGGTTGTACTGGTGGTGGTAATATTATGGTGGTGGTGGTGTTAGTGTGGGTTGTACTGGTGGTGGTAATATTATGTTGGTGATGGTGTTAGTGTGGGTTGTACTGGTGGTGGTAATATTATGGTGGAGATGGTGTTAGTGTGGGTTGTACTGGTGGTGGTAATATTATGGTGGTGATGGTGTTAGTGTGGGTTGTAATGGTGGCGGTAATATTATGGTGGTGATGGTGTTAGTGTGGGTTGTACTGGTGGTGGTGGTGTTAGTGGGGGTTGTACTGGTGGTGGTAATGTTATGGTGGTGGTGGTGTTTGTGTGGGTTGTACTGGTGGTGGTAATATTATGGTGGTGATGGTGTTAGTGGGGGTTGTACTGGTGGTGGTAATATTATGGTGATGGTGTTAGTGGGGGTTGTACTGGTGGTGGTAATATTATGGTGGTGATGGTGTTAGTGTGGGTTGTACTGGTGGTGGTAATATTATGATGGTGGTGGTGTTAGTGTGGGTTGTACTGGTGGTGGTAATGGTGTTAGTGTGGGTTGTACTGGTGGTGTTAATATTATGGTGATGGTGTTAGTGTGGGTTGTACTGGTGGTGGTAATATTATGGTGGTGATGGTGTTAGTGTGGGTTGTACTGGTGGTGGTAATATTATGATGGTGGTGGTGTTAGTGTGGGTTGTACTGGTGGTGGTAATGTTATGGTGGTGATAGTGTTTGTGTGGGTTGTACTGGTAGTGGTAATATTATGGTGGTGATGGTGTTAGTGGGGGTTGTACTGGTGGTCATAATATTATGGTGATGGTGTTAGTGTGGGTTGTACTGGTGGTGGTACTATTATGGTGGTGATGGTGTTAGTGTGGGTTGTACTGGTGGTGGTAATATTATGGTGGTGATGGTGTTAGTGGGGGTTGTACTGGTGGTGGTAATATGATGGTGGTGATGGTGTTCGTGTGGGTTGTACTGGTGGTGGTAATATTATGGTGGTGATGGTGTTAGTGTGGCTTGTACTGGTGGTGGTAATATTGTAGTGGTGATGGTGTTCGTGTTGGTTGTACTGGTGGTGGTAATATTATGGTGGAGGTGGTGTAAGTGTGGGTTTACTGGTGGTGGTAATATTATGGTGGTGATGGTGTTATTGTGGGTGGTACTGGGGGTGGTAATATTGTGGTGGTGATGGTGTTGGTTGTACTGGTGGTGGTAATATTATGGCGGTGGTGGTGTTAGTGTGGATTGTACTGGTGGTGGTAATATTATGGTGGTGATCGTGTTAGTGGGGGTTGTACTGGTGGTGGTAATATTATGGTGGAGGTGGTGTTAGTGTGGGTTGTAATGGTGCTGGTAATATTATGATAGTGTTGCTGTTAGTGTGGGTTGTACTGGTGGTGGTAATATTATGGTGGTGATGGTGTTAGTGGGGGTTGTACTGGTGGTGGTAATATTATGATGGTGGTGGTGTTAGTGTGGATTGTACTGGTGGTGGTAATATTATGGTGGTGGTGGTGTTAGTGTGGGTTGTACTGGTGGTGGTAATATTATGGTGGTGTTGGTGTTAGTAGGGGATGTACTGGTGGTGGTAATATTGTGGTCGTGGTGGTGTTAGTGTGGATTGTACTGGTGGTGGTAATATTATGGTGGTGGTGGTGTTAGTGTGGATTTTACTGGTGGTGGTAATATTATGGTGGTGGTTATGATGGTGTTAGTGTGGGTTGTACTGGTGGTAATATTATGGTGGTGATGGTGTTAGTGTGGGTTGTACTGGTGGTGGTATTATTATGGTGGTGGTAGTGATGGTGTTAGTGTGAGTTGTACTGGTGGTAATAGTATGTTGGTGATGGTGTTAGTGTGGGTTGTACTGGTGGTGGTAATATTATGGTGGTCGTAGTGATGGTGTTAATGTGGGTTGTACTGGTGGTGGTAATATTATGGTGGTGGTAGTGATGGTGTTAGTGTGGGTTGTACTGGCGTAATATTATGGTGGATGGTGTTAGTGGGGTTGTACTGGTGGTGGTAATATTATGGTGGTGGTAGTGATGGTGTTAGTGGGTTGTACTGGTGGTAATATTATGGTAGTGATGGTGTTAGTGTGGGTTATACTGGTGGTCGTAATATTATGGTGGTGGTAGTGATGGTGTTAGTGTGGGTTGTACTGGTGGTAATATGTAGTGATGGTGTTAGTGTGGTTGTACTGGTGGTGGTATTATTATGGTGGTGGTGGTGTTAGTGTAGGTTGTACTGGTGGTGGTAATATTATGGTGGTGGTAGTGATGGTGTTAGTGTTGGTTGTACTGGTGGTAATATTATGGTAGTGATGGTGTTAGTGAGGGTTGTACTGGTGGTGGTAATATTATGGTGGTGGTAGTGATGGTGTTAGTGTAGGTTGTACTGGTGTTGGTAATACTATGGTGGTGGTAGTGATGGTGTTAGTGTGGATTGTACTGGTGGTTGTAGTGATGGTGTTAGTGTGGGTTGTACTGGTGGTGGTAATTTTATGGTGGTGATAGTGAGGGTTGTACTGGTGGTGGTAATATTATGGTGTTGGTAGTGATGGTGTTAGTGTGGGTTGTACTGGTGGTGGCAATATTATGGTGGTGGTGGTGTTAGTGTGGATTGTACTGGTGGTGGTAATATTATGGTGGTGGTGGTGTTAGTGTGGATTTTACTGGTTGTGGTAATATTATGGTGGTGGTTATGATGGTGTTAGTGTGGGTTGTACTGGTGGTAATATTATGGTGGTGATGGTGTTAGTGTGGGTTGTACTGGTGGTGGTAATATTATGGTGGTGGTAGTGATGGTGTTAGTGTGAGTTGTACTGGTGGTAATAGTATGGTGGTGATGGTGTTAGTGTTGGTTGTACTGGTGGTGGTAATATTATGGTGGTCGTAGTGATGGTGTTAATGTTTGTACTGGTGGTGGATAATATTATGGTGGTGGTAAGTGTGGGTTGTACTGCGTAATATTATGGTGGTGATGGTGTTAGTGTGGGTTGTACTGGTGGTAGTAATATTATGGTGGTGGTAGTGATGGTGTTAGTGTGGGTTGTACCGGTGGTAATATTATGGTAGTGATGGTGTTAGTGGGGGTTGTACTGGTGGTCGTAATATTATGGTGGTGGTAGAGATGGTGTTAGTGTGGGTTGTACTGGTGGTAATATTATGGTAGGGATGGTGTTAGTGTGGGTTGTACTGGTGGTGGTATTATTATGGTGGTGGTGGTGTTAGTGTAGGTTGTACTGGTGGTGGTATATGTTGGTAGTGATGGTGTTAGTGTGGGTTGTACTGGTGGTAATATTATGGTAGTGATGGTGTTAGTGAGGGTTGTACTGGTGTTGGTAATATTATGGTGGTGGTAGTGATGGTGTTAGTGTGGATTGTACTGGTGGTGGTAATATTATGGTGGTGGTAGTGATGGTGTTAGTGTTGGTTGTACTGGTGGTGGTAATTTTCTGGTGGTGGTAGTGTGGGTTGTACTGGTGGTGGTAATATTATGGTGTTGGTAGTGATGGTGTTAGTGTGGATTGTACTGGTGGTGGTAATATTATGGTGGTGGTAGTGATGGTGTTAGTGTGGGTTGTACTGGTGGTAATATTATGGTAGTGATGGTGTTAGTGTGGGTTGTACTGGTGGTAATATTATGGTGGTGGTAGTGATGGTGTTAGTGTGGATTGTACTGGTGGTAATATTATGGTGGTGGTAGTGATGGTGTTAGTGGGGGTTGTACTGGTGGTAATATTATGGTGGTGGTAGTGATGGTGTTAGTGGGGGTTGTACTGGTGGTAATATTATGGTAGGGATGGTGTTAGTGTGGGTTGTACTGGTGGTAATATTATGGTGGTGGTAGTGATGGTGTTAGTGTGGGTTGTACTGGTGGTAATATTATGGTGGTGGTAGTGATGGTGTTAGTGTGGGTTGTACTGGTGGTAATATTATGGTAGGGATGGTGTTAGTGTGGGTTGTACTGGTGGTAATATTATGGTGGTGGTAGTGATGGTGTTAGTGTGGGTTGTACTGGTGGTGGTAATATTATGGTGGTGGTAGTGATGGTGTTAGTGTGGGTTGTACTGGTGGTAATATTATGGTGGTGGTAGTGATGGTGTTAGTGAGGGTTGTACTGGTGGTGGTAATATTATGGTGGTGGTAGTGATGGTGTTCGTGTGGGTTGTACTGGTGGTAATATTATGGTAGTGGTAGTGATGGTGTTAGTGGGAGTTGTACTGGTGGTAATATTATGGTGGTGGTAGTGATGGTGTTAGTGTGGATTGTACTGGTGGTGGTAATATTATGGTGGTGGTAGTGATGGTGTTAGTGTGGGTTGTACTGGTGGTAATATTATGGTAGGGATGGTGTTAGTGTGGGTTGTACTGGTGGTGGTAATATTATGGTGGTGGTAGTGATGGTGTTAGTGTGGGTTGTACTGGTGGTGGTAATATTATGGTAGGGATGGTGTTAGTGTGGGTTGTACTGGTGGTGGTAATATTATGGTAGGTATGGTGTTAGTTTGGGTTGTACTGGTGGTGGTAATATTATGGTAGGGGTGGTGTTAGTGTGGGTTGTACTGGTGGTGGTAATATTATGGTGGTGGTAGTGATGGTGTTAGTGTGGGTTGTACTGATGGTGGTAATATTATGGTAGGGATGGTGTTAGTGTGGGTTGTACTGGTGGTGGTAATATTATGGTGGAGGTGGTGTAAGTGTGGGTTTACTGGTGGTGGTAATATTATGGTGGTGATGGTGTTATTGTGGGTGGTACTGGGGGTGGTAATATTATGGTGGTGATGGTGTTGGTGTTGGTTGTACTGGTGGTGGTAATATTATGGTGGTGGTGGTGTTAGTGTGGATTGTACTGGTGGTGGTAATATTATGGTGGTGATCGTGTTAGTGTGGGTTGTACTGGTGGTGGTAATATTATGGTGGTGGTGGTGTTAGTGTGGGTTGTAATGGTGCTGGTAATATTATGATAGTGTTGCTGTTAGTGTGGGTTGTACTGGTGGTGGTAATATTATGGTGGTGATGGTGTTAGTGTTGGTTGTACTGGTGGTGGTAATATTATGATGGTGGTGGTGTTAGTGTGGATTGTACTGGTGGTGGTAATATTATGGTGGTGGTGGTGTTAGTGTGGGTTGTACTGGTGGTGGTAATATTATGGTGGTGTTGGTGTTAGTATGGGATGTACTGGTGGTGGTAATATTGTGGTCGTGGTGGTGTTAGTGTGGATTGTACTGGTGGTGGTAACATTATGGTGGTGGTGGTGTTAGTGTGGATTTTACTGGTGGTGGTAATATTATGGTGGTGGTTATGATGGTGTTAGTGTGGGTTGTACTGGTGGTAATATTATGGTGGTGATGGTGTTAGTGTGGGTTGTACTGGTGGTGGTAATATTATGGTGGTGGTAGTGATGGTGTTAGTGTGAGTTGTACTGGTGGTAATAGTATGTTGGTGATGGTGTTAGTGTGGGTTGTACTGGTGGTGGTAATATTATGGTGGTCGTAGTGATGGTGTTAATGTGGGTTGTACTGGTGGTGGTAATATTATGGTGGTGGTAGTGATGGTGTTAGTGTGGGTTGTACTGGCGGTAATATTATGGTGGTGATGGTGTTAGTGTGGGTTGTACTGGTGGTGGTAATATTATGGTGGTGGTAGTGATGGTGTTAGTGTGGGTTGTACTGGTGGTAATATTATGGTAGTGATGGTGTTAGTGTGGGTTATACTGGTGGTCGTAATATTATGGTGGAGGTAGTGATGGTGTTAGTGTGGGTTGTACTGGTGGTAATATTATGGTAGTGATGGTGTTAGTGTGGGTTGTACTGGTGGTGGTATTATTATGGTGGTGGTGGTGTTAGTGTAGGTTGTACTGGTGGTGGTAATATTATGGTGGTGGTAGTGATGGTGTTAGTGTTGGTTGTACTGGTGGTAATATTATGGTAGTGATGGTGTTAGTGAGGGTTGTACTGGTGGTGGTAATATTATGGTGGTGGTAGTGATGGTGTTAGTGTAGGTTGTACTGGTGTTGGTAATATTATGGTGGTGGTAGTGATGGTGTTAGTGTGGATTGTACTGGTGGTGGTAATATTATGGTGGTGGTAGTGATGGTGTTAGTGTGGGTTGTACTGGTGGTGGTAATTTTATGGTGGTGATAGTGAGGGTTGTACTGGTGGTGGTAATATTATGGTGTTGGTAGTGATGGTGTTAGTGTGGGTTGTACTGGTGGTGGCAATATTATGGTGGTGGTGGTGTTAGTGTGGATTGTACTGGTGGTGGTAATATTATGGTGGTGGTGGTGTTAGTGTGGATTTTACTGGTTGTGGTAATATTATGGTGGTGGTTATGATGGTGTTAGTGTGGGTTGTACTGGTGGTAATATTATGGTGGTGATGGTGTTAGTGTGGGTTGTACTGGTGGTGGTAATATTATGGTGGTGGTAGTGATGGTGTTAGTGTGAGTTGTACTGGTGGTAATAGTATGGTGGTGATGGTGTTAGTGTTGGTTGTACTGGTGGTGGTAATATTATGGTGGTCGTAGTGATGGTGTAAATGTGGGTTGTACTGGTGGTGGTAATATTATGGTGGTGGTAGTGTGGGTTGTACTGGCGGTAATATTATGGTGGTGATGGTGTTAGTGTGGGTTGTACTGGTGGTAGTAATATTATGGTGGTGGTAGTGATGGTGTTAGTGTGGGTTGTACCGGTGGTAATATTATGGTAGTGATGGTGTTAGTGGGGGTTGTACTGGTGGTCGTAATATTATGGTGGTGGTAGTGATGGTGTTAGTGTGGGTTGTACTGGTGGTAATTTTATGGTAGGGATGGTGTTAGTGTGGGTTGTACTGATGGTGGTATTATTATGGTGGTGGTGGTGTTAGTGTAGGTTGTACTGGTGGTGGTAATATTATGGTGGTGGTAGTGATGGTGTTAGTGTGGGTTGTACTGGTGGTAATATTATGGTAGTGATGGTGTTAGTGAGGGTTGTACTGGTGGTGGTAATATTATGGTGGTGGTAGTGATGGTGTTAGTGTAGGTTGTACTGGTGTTGGTAATATTATGGTGGTGGTAGTGATGGTGTTAGTGTGGATTGTACTGGTGGTGGTAATATTATGGTGGTGGTAGTGATGGTGTTAGTGTTGGTTGTACTGGTGGTGGTAATTTTATGGTGGTGGTAGTGTGGGTTGTACTGGTGGTGGTAATATTATGGTGTTGGTAGTGATGGTGTTAGTGTGGATTGTACTGGTGGTGGTAATATTTTGGTGGTGGTAGTGATGGTGTTAGTGTGGGTTGTACTGGTGGTAATATTATGGTAGTGATGGTGTTAGTGTGGGTTGTACTGGTGGTAATATTATGGTGGTGGTAGTGATGGTGTTAGTGTGGATTGTACTGGTGGTAATATTATGGTGGTGGTAGTGATGGTGTTAGTGGGGGTTGTACTGGTGGTAATATTATGGTGGTGGTAGTGATGGTGTTAGTGGGGGTTGTACTGGTGGTAATATTATGGTAGGGATGGTGTTAGTGTGGGTTGTACTGGTGGTAATATTATGGTGGTGGTAGTGATGGTGTTAGTGTGGGTTGTACTGGTGGTAATATTATGGTAGGGATGGTGTTAGTGTGGGTTGTACTGGTGGTAATATTATGGTGGTGGTAGTGATGGTGTTAGTGTGGGTTGTACTGGTGGTGGTAATATTATGGTGGTGGTAGTGATGGTGTTAGTGTGGGTTGTACTGGTGGTAATATTATGGTGGTGGTAGTGATGGTGTTAGTGAGGGTTGTACTGGTGGTGGTAATATTATGGTGGTGGTAGTGATGGTGTTCGTGGTGGGTTTTACTGGTGGTAATCTTATGGTAGTGGTAGTGATGGTGTTAGTGGGAGTTGTACTGGTGGTAATATTATGGTGGTGGTAGTGATGGTGTTAGTGTGGATTGTACTGGTGGTGGTAATATTATGGTGGTGGTAGTGATGGTGTTAGTGTGGGTTGTACTGGTGGTAATATTATGGTAGGGATGGTGTTAGTGTGGGTTGTACTGGTGGTGGTAATATTATGGTGGTGGTAGTGATGGTGTTAGTGTGGGTTGTACTGGTGGTGGTAATATTATGGTAGGGATGGTGTTAGTGTGGGTTGTACTGGTGGTGGTAATATTATGGTAGGTATGGTGTTAGTTTGGGTTGTACTGGTGGTGGTAATATTATGGTAGGGGTGGTGTTAGTGTGGGTTGTACTGGTGGTGGTAATATTATGGTGGTGGTAGTGATGGTGTTAGTGTGGGTTGTACTGATGGTGGTAATATTATGGTAGGGATGGTGTTAGTGTGGGTTGTACTGGTGGTGGTAATATTATGGTAGGGGTGGTGTTAGTGTGGGTTGTACTGGTGGTGGTAATATTATGGTGGTGGTAGTGATGGTGTTAGTGTGGGTTGTACTGGTGGTGATAGTATTATGGTGGTGGTAGGGATGGTGTTAGTGTGGGTTGTATTGGTGGTGGTAATATTATGGTAGTGATGGTGTTAATGTGGGTTGTACTGGTGGTGGTAATATTATGGTAGGGGTGGTGTTAGTGTGGGTTGTACTGGTGGTGGTAATATAATGGTAGGGGTGGTGTTAGTGTGGGTTGTACTGGTGGTAGTAATATTATGGTAGGGATGGTGTTAGTGTGGGTTGTACTGGTGGTAGTAATATTATGGTAGGGATGGTGTTAGTGTGGGTTGTACTGGTGGTAGTAATATTATGGTAGGGGTGGTGTTAGTGTGGGTTGTTCTGGTGGTAGTAATATTATGGTAGGGATGGTGTTAGTGTGGGTTGTACTGGTGGTAGTAATATTATGGTAGGGATGGTGTTAGTGTGGGTTGTACTGGTGGTAGTAATATTATGGTAGGGGTGGTGTTAGTGTGGGTTGTTCTGGTGGTAGTAATATTATGGTAGGGATGGTGTTAGTGTGGGTTGTACTGGTGGTAGTAATATTATGGTAGGGGTGGTGTTAGTGTGGGTTGTTCTGGTGGTAGTAATATTATGGTAGGGATGGTGTTAGTGTGGGTTGTACTGGTGGTAGTAATATTATGGTAGGGATGGTGTTAGTGTGGGTTGTACTGGTGGTAGTAATATTATGGTAGGGATGGTGTTAGTGTGGGTTGTACTGGTGGTAGTAATATTATGGTAGGGATGGTGTTAGTGTGGGTTGTACTGGTGGTAGTAATATTATGGTAGGGATGGTGTTTTGGTTCTGTTTTGTAATTAA
The DNA here is from genome assembly GCA_032716605.1 of Paralithodes platypus. Classification (NCBI taxonomy): domain Eukaryota; kingdom Metazoa; phylum Arthropoda; class Malacostraca; order Decapoda; family Lithodidae; genus Paralithodes; species Paralithodes platypus. The sequence goes on along the minus strand of CM064496.1, from coordinate 24,543,824 downwards.
TGTGTGTTTTATTAAGTATTAATATTAAAAGGGAGGGTAGGAGTAAATTGAAAACCTTCTTCTTATTATTCTTATTCTTAGTAGTAGTGGTAGTATTATTAGTAGTAGTAATATTAACAGAGTAAATAATATTAAGAGTAGTAGTAGCTGCGGGAGTCGAGAGAGACAGATGGTGATGAATAAAAATGGTTCTTTATTTAATTATTCTCGTGACCCCATCTACCAAGTGGGTGAGAGAGAGAGAGTGTTACACAGAGTTACATATATACTCGGACCACACAGACTTTGCGGTCCCTACTAGGTGGTCCGACCTAACTAC
>CM064496.1:24518415-24543405 GCA_032716605.1 Paralithodes platypus | reverse complement strand
GAGGGGTATGGAAAGGACTAGGAGTACCTGCGATTATGTACGGCATGGAGGCGGTGGAAACGACGGAGGCAGAAACGAACAAACTAGAAACGGTACAAAATAAAATTGGAAGGACGGGATTGGGGGCAAATAAATACGTAGCACAAGAAGCAATCCGAGGAGAAATGGGGTGGAGTACGTTTGGAGAAAGGATAGGAAAAGCTAAAGGGAAGTACAAAGTGAGGCTAGAGGGGATGGAGGAAAGTAGGTGGCCAAAGAAGGTATACAGATGGGCGAGCGAGGGAAGTAAATGGAACAGAGAGTGCATAAGAAGGTTGGGAAGGATAAATATAATACAGGACCATGTGGGAGGGGAATTCAGAAAGCGAAGTGGAAGGGATGAGTGGGCGATACTGGAAAACGGGAGAGGGTGTATCAGAGAGATAGAGAAAGGGATAAAAGAGGAGGGAAGAAAGAAATGGAGGGAAGGGGTAGAAAACAAAGCCACGCTGTCATACTACAGAGGGAAAGAAAAACCAGCTAGAGAACTCTTCTATGATGGGGGATGGGGATCTAAATTGCTGTTTAAAGCAAGGACAGGATCCTTAGAGACAAATGAAAGAACAAGGAGATGGAACGGGCTACGACCGCAATGTACGCAATGCGAACTAGGAGGAGACCCAATAGTCGAGGACATAGAACACATAGTAACAGAGTGTACAAAATATGATATGATGAGGAGAGAATAGAGTTGGAGAGATACATGAGAAACAGAGTTGGGGAACTTAGGTGGGAGGAATTAAAGCAGGAAGAAGATAGAGGGGTAGGGGCACTGCTGGGACTAACGCAGGATATGGAAAATTGGTACATAAATAACTTGTAATTGTTATGTTCTCTCCACCAACCAACTTTACTCCTAAACTCGATTAATGAAATTAACAAACATATGTGGCAGTCCGGGGATTCGAACTCGGGATGGTCACACCGAAAATCAACACACTTATGCATTGCGCCACGAAAACAGAGATTCACCTTTAATAATTTGTAATATCCCCCTTCGACATGATCACACTTACCCACTTAGCATGCATAATTCACACCTTCGGTAATGGCCAAAAAGTAGCAACAGTTAAATTTACTTTCTTTTGCCAGTGCGTGGGATCAAACTACCAACCTCTTGGGCTTGAGCCCAACATGTTATTCAAAAGAGAGCTAGCTAACTCGTTAGAGATTAAACGGGGGTATATATACAGTATATATCGGATATTATTCCTTCTCTCACCATTACACCCATAAGAGTTGTTGTTTATTGTTGTAGACTTGTAGTTCCCCAGACTGTGTGGCCGAACAGTCCCGAGTCCGGTTGAACGAGGCTGCTCCAGATTCTCGGGCCCCAAAAAGGGCCAGGGTTAAATGAGATTTGTCTTGGAGAGGGCAGCAGGGGAGGGGATCATCAGCCCATGGGCTTGCACCCCCAGGCCAATGCCCCACTGTCAGCAGCCCATCTTGCAGTGCCACCCAATCGGGCGATCTCGCCAGCACCTAGAAGGAAAAGTAACACAGGAAAAGAGACAGACAGAAATGGCTAAGGTTGGGTAGAGGATGCCAAACCTAACTCTGGAAAGGACCAACCCTCACACAAAATAGTAATAATCAATGGCTGCTGACAACAGATTCATAATTAAATAAACGGATTGTGCTGTATATCCACAAAATTACTTGATATGCATATTATATTCCCTTAGAGCCAAGATAACTTTCTCTTTATTCAGTGCGTAAAGGCTTGGGACCCATCCTAGAGTAATTGCAACAGCGTGATAGCGTAGCATAGGACATTGACGCCAAATTATTATTCTCACTGTTAGCTGTACATAAAAACAAAACTTGTGGGACCCAGAGGAAATATTTGTCTGTGTCTACTAGGTGACGATGGCTGTGTGTGTCTGGGAGTAACATGGAGGGTAAATGGGCCTCAAAGCTTGAGAGCAGGAGGATGTCAGCTCGGTTAAAGTTATCAGTTCCCCATTTTGATAGATTTTCACGTAGTGTGGAGTAGGCAGTGGGGGTGTGTCTGGGAATCTGGAGGAAGTTTCTGCCATGGACATCCTTTGGGGAGTTTCCTCTTGAAGTAAGATGTGGGAATTATGCATGTGTGTGCAGTACATCGTTTGCCATACTATCACACTGTTCCTGGTGTTCTTTAATGGGAAACCAAACCTTTATTCACCGTGGAGTATTTGGATGTACAAGATAACGGGCTGTGGCATGGTTGTTGTTGTTGTTCCCCAGGCTTTCTGACCAAACAGCCCCAAGGTCCTGAGCAAGGCCAAGGCCATAACCGAGCGCCCCCACAGAACCCTCCCTGCTTTACCACTAAGAATGCCCAGGTGACTGAAGCCGCTCCCAGTCGAGGAGCTGGGGAGAGTGCGGAAATACCTGGGACACCGAAGCCCCACCCAAGGCCCTGTGTCCCTTTACAATTATGAAGGATAAGTTGAGGGGCAAAGGAATAATGCGACGCTTTGGCTCCCAGTCAGTATATAGAGAGGTCAATCCACGGAAGAGACGCCGCCACTTGAGATTTAGTAATGGTCGCAATCCTCCGCAAGACTATCAATTACTCTTTAACAACACACAACTCAACCCTTCATCTTCTCTCAACATTCTACATGTATCTTTTTCATTCGACCTTTCTTGGAAATATCATATTAGCCTACCACTCTATCTAAAGAAGCTTCCCAAAAGTTAGGTGTGCTCAACCGGCTCCATGGGTTCTTCAACCACGCACACCTTTTTGCTCTATATCAGGGCACAGTGTACTCATGTATCGAGTATTGCTTGCACGTGTGGGGAGTTTCCACCCATACCACACTTCTCGAAAGAGTCAAAAGCATTTCGCCTGATCAACTCACTTCCTCTTACTAGTTCCCTACAATCTCTTTCTACATGCCGCAATGTTGCATCTCTTTCACTCTTCTATCGCTATTACAACAATCAGTGTTCTTCAGAGCTCACTCAGCGCATACCCCCTCCTTTGCTAGACATATCGAAGGCATTTGGTAGGGTCTGGCACAAATCTTTCATTTATTAGTGGCCCCTCCATCATTGACGAACATGCCTATTACATAAGGCATCCTCTTCAAACACTAATTTGCCGTAGTTTGAATCTACCGCGCAGAGCATTTAAAATCTGAGGAGCCTTCATCATGAGCGCACACGACCTCACTCATGGCTTCAGTCATTATGAATTGGGTTCTCACTACGAAAAAACTTTGTAAACAATAAAAAGAAAAAGAAAATAAGAATAACTATCCAATAAGCTTTCCATCATATCGTGGATGTACTTGTGTGGATCTTTGACCAGACGCTGATTCAGGCGTCATTCTTCCTTCTCTGCTCTGCGATCAGCCGGCCTGGACGTGTATCTCCACGCTCCGCTGGTTCCGCATTTGCTGCATCCCTAGTGAGTTTGTTCTCATTTGTTTACTCCGGGATGTATCGAGTAAGGTTAGGATATGCATAGCAGGAGTGTCCTGGCTGGTTGCCGCAGTGCAGTGTATTTTGGGTCGTGTGTTTGGGGCATCTATTTCGGATGTACCCTCGTGGTCCGGTTGTGGACAGGTAAATTTTTTGTTTTTTCATAGTTGAGTTAGCTTGTGATGCAGGCGGCTTTCATTACGCGATTAATTCTGCTGCCTTTTATCTTTCTGATGAGGTAGCGTTGCTTTGCTGACGTTCCCAGCGTATTTTTCTTCACTTAGTGAAGTTTTTCTGGGTCCCGAGTCGGTCTTCCTTGGTCAGAAGTTTTTTCTACAGTGGTGTGTTGGCGGTGGTTCCTGTTGTTATATTTCCAGTGTTTTTTGTTTATATCTCAACAGTTCTTGTGCCGTTTGCTTAGGCCTAGCCAGCCGCTCGTACCTTTGCCACATGTACAAGTGTTTTGTTTATTTTATAAACATGTCCTACTGTGTCATGTGTATCCGGGGTTAGTTGTGTATTGGCTAATTCCACGGACTATGTTTGTTTCCTGGTTTAGTTGTGTATTGGCTAATTCCACGGATGATATTGTGGTCCCTAGGTTAGTCGTGCTTGGCTATCTCTCGGGTCCTATGTGCGTTCAGATGGTATCTGTTCGGGGTGGGTTACTTTCCGGCGGGGTTTTCTCGGTTTCACCATGAAAAACTCCGGCCGTGAGCCGTGTTTGGCCACGCGTGGTTTCAAATCAGGCGGGTGTCCCCGGCGAGTTGGTGTCTGTGGCTCTCCAAGACTGCGTCTCTGTGTTGGTGCCTGTTTCAGGCTCCCTATGATTCCCGGCGGACTGGTGGTACCCATCTAACATTGTTCATGCGAACATATGTTATGTAGTTTTTCTACCCGGTTTTACAAACCAAAGGAAAAACCCTAGCTGTTGTTGTGGGCTTTCCTCCCCGGCGATCTTTTACAAAGAAGTGGGGATAGGAATTTATGGGGTTAACGTTTAAGACATCAGGTTTCACCCGGCGGTGTACCTTGTTAAGGTGGGATGAACGAATTGGTAATTCAGTTTAGTTAACCGGTCCATTTTAGTGATACTATAGGTATCGCCGCCCTCACTCTTACGGCGATCGAAGGCTCAATTAGGGTTAACGTAATTTTTCATAAATTAGCCACACCCGGCGGGTGCTCCTGGGAAGGGGAAATACGGAATTTACAATTCAAGCTAGTTACCCATTTAATTGAGAGATACGGCTCTGTATCACCGCCTTCACCATACGGCAATCTCTGTGACAATTCTTTAGAAGTCAGATCTCGTATCAGCCTGCCCTGTGTTAATCTGCTAGATACTTCAGGGGCCGGCGTCTTTGTGGGGGGTTGTTTTCAAAATTGAATCTTGTAACAGTCACCGCCAGACAGACTTTATAAACGCCATACTGGTTTTTTATATTATGTCAGAGGGTATTCTTAAAACTTTCTTAAAGACATGTCTCGATATTAGGATATCTTTATGAAAACCCCGCCGCATAACGAGCTGTAATCATTGTGAGATTACGCCTCGTTATCCGGCGGGTTAGGAACACTTATATGCGATCATTTTGGGTTAACCTTATGAGCATTAACTCCTGGAAATTTTCCTTTTTTTTCCAGGTCTGGGCCCCGGCGGACCAATACAGACCCTGCAGTAAGTCCCCACCAGTCTCTGTCATGGCTACCTTTGCCCCAGTTTTTGCTTTATGCATTAATCCAACCTGTGCCTGTTATGCCCTGTTTTTCTACAGGTTTAACTTGGGTAATGTGAGTTCTAAATTGACTGGGTATATAAGGCTGCATGCACAATACAAGATATGAGGAATAGAGAACACAAAGAAACACATGGTAGCAAGTTACATGATCACGTTTATTGATATACCACTGCAGAATACTTGTGTAAGACAATACAATAGAATTGAACAACACTAGCATAAGTGGATCTGGATGGAGCCTAGTCTCCCACTTCCAACGTTCAGGTATTAATCTTCTGATCACTGGCTTCGATTCCACAGGTTTATATACCGAAGATCATCAATGTTACTTATAGATTCATATTCACTGTTAGATTTATTATTGGTAGCTCTGGTGCACAAGTAGTAGTTCACAGACTAGATTAGACACGCGTATTTTAGAGCACGGGAATTCTAGTAACCTCAGGGGGTACTGATCTAAGTTTTATATCCTTGTTTCAGAAATACATAGAACGCAAATCAGTGGGCGAACGTTAGATATCACTAGAGTTTTAATATCTGAATAAGGTAATTACGAGAGTCAAGGTCGCCTGTTAATTAAAGAGCACTGATCGCTTAGTACGTCCCAAATGGAATGGTTAAGTATGAATTACACTGGGCAAGGTCTTAGCCACTTCGTTGAAATATTAATTAGTGAATCTCTAAACAGCACAGTAATATGTAGTACTGCTAAAGGGAATCTTGGGTAGTATCTGATGGGTCTGGTCCTGGTTATCTTGCGTACATGATGTTGGGGGCTAACGACTGGTTCCGCGGCCGTCCAGGGGGGCCATATGTGTGAAGTTCTTCAATACGTGGGCAGGTCCTTCTATCCAAATCTGCCACGGAGTCTGCCGGCTCTGGGATCTCACTCCGGAACACACAAGGGCAGAGCTAGAAGTTAACTGCAGGGTAGTGACCCCTGGTTGGTGTCTAGCTTTCAACTGATTTGACTGGGGGCGGGAGTTAGATTTATAGGCTCGGTTCTGGACCCTGTAGACAGTAGGGATCTCGAGTCTTATGGACTTAATTGAGCTCTCAATAGATATGGGGACTAGGTAAGATGGTATTTACTGTTGTGGCACAGGGCGATAGGAAGCCTTTATATTTTCATATAACTGAGCCTTAGTAAGAGGTACTATTTTGGCTATACTGGACGTATTTAGGGGAGAGAGACTGGATCTACTTTGCGAGGAGGATGGGGACAGCTGTGATAGGAGCGTCTCTCTAGATTGTTCAATCTTCATTCTATGGTATAGCTGAGGTGCTAATTTAGTGATCAGAGCATGCAAGAAAGGTAAATGGTTTATTGTGAGTTAATAGAGGTTAGTAAAGGTGTTAGTCATTCATGGTTAGTTCATTGATAGGAAGCATTCCTGTGCTACCTGGCAATGACTCGAAAGTCAAAACAGGGGCCAGGTATACCTCCGCGGGGGTGGGGGTCTCCCTCCTCGGGTGGGCAAAAAGGGGGAGCTGGGCGCCCTCTCTTCTGTGATAGTCGTCCGGCGGCTGTGGCTAGGGGCTTGCCATATCACCAGTGTTTGTAATAACCCTCTGTGTATGAGACAGATGTGGGTGTCTTTAATACCAAAACCGAAGGTGCCTTAGCTAGCTGGTTTTACTCGGCTGGTTGTTAATTGTAGGGTTTGCTGGATATGGTGGAGACTGGGTTGCTAACTCTGCCACATTTATCTGGAAGTATGGCAATAGAAGTTAGTTACTGGCGGGGCGGCTAGCCTCGCACCGACGACCATTGGGTGCAGGGTTGTGAATGTGTTGTAAGAGAATAGATGGCATGCAAGGGGCTAGTAAAGTTCTAATGTTGTTCTGGCCTACTAAGTGAAGGTAGGCTGGATAGGAGTATATATAAAAGGTTGGAGAGCGTTAGTAACGGACAATTCAAGGATCTTCAAGAGGTATGAGAGAGAGGCTAGGTCGGACAAGAGTCGAGAAGCGCGGGTGTCTTAATGAGAGGGGGGGGGGAGAGTTCAAGGGCTACAGGGAAATTTTGCCCCTAAGGTCCCTGGGCGTGGGGGTGGCATTAGGCTACAATTGATATGGAAGTTTGAAAAGGCAGTAGAATACGTTAGCCAAATGCTACCGGGGAATGCAACTATGGGGTGGTATAGGAGTCTGGAAAAGATAGAGTTATGTGATCAGTCCGAGGGTTATGGATACTATTAGTTGGCCCTGGGAACTGCGTTTTCTATTAAATATAAATATCAACAACAGCGGCAGTTCGTAGGGGTACTTAGTTATTGTTTCGGGGTACTTATGACAGTACTGATAACCAGGTTATCTTATATAATCTCTGGTTGGGGTAAGAGGTGTAAGACACGAAGTAAATTGGCGTAGTGTGGACTGTGGATACGAAGGAGGCAAGGGGAAGACGTATGACAATTGTGGAAAGTAAATGGAAAAAGGTGAACACAATGGCGGATAAAATACTTAACCTAAAGGATTGCATACATCGATGAACGATGACATTATAGTCGTCGTCCTAATAAGGTGATGAAACCTGGTTGATCTGTACTTGGCACAATACGACACAAGGACACTGCCGCTATGTCGCATCAATGCTGGTGGCAGTTAATATTATAGACTTAGTTACTAGAGGAACAATGCAAGGGGCGACTGAGCACGGGTTACACATATCTATACTCGTCATGGAAAATGATATAAGAGGTCTAGGGACAGCGTGGGTGTATTAACTTCTAAGATATATAACATCTACTTCTCGGATGTAAGAACATACATAGATATAATTATGGCTGTCTGATGTGTTGGCATTGGCTCAACGTCGGGACAGGCATGTTTTTAATCTGAATGTATATTCCTGTTCATCATCTTTGTAGCAAGGACAGTGCCGCTATGTCGTATCAATGCTGGTGGCAGTTAATATTATAGACTTAGTTACTAGAGGAACAATGCAAGGGGCGACTGGGCACGGGTTACATATATCTATACTCGTCATGGAAAATGATATAAGAGGTCTAGGGACAGCGTGGGTGTATTAACTTCTAAGATATATAACATCTACTTCTCGGATGTAAGAACATACATAGATATAATTATGGCTGTCTGATGTGTTGGCATTGGCTCAACGTCGGGACAGGGCATGGGTGTTTTTAATATGAATGTATATTCCTGTTCATCATCTTTGTAGTTAGGAGTTAGGAGTTAGGAGAGGGTTAGTGTACGTGAGGTGTGGAAAATGGTCAGTTTAGAAAAGGTAAGTGGGTGCGTCCTGGAGCTGTTAGCCCTGCGGGCTTGGGCCTGTCTGAAATGGCTGGCTCGGTCAGCTGGTCCTTTCGTTCTGTGGACCTTTCCTTTGGTGTTTCTGTGTGGTGTTCGTTCATGGCTTCTGTGGTGGGCTTCTCGTTCTGGGGCATTTTAGTGCCGGTATCCCTCTTTTTGCGCACACTCTTTGTATCAGGTGTGTTAAATGTCTAGACCGTTCAAGAGGTCTGTGGGTGATGCGCAACTGTTCCTTTTGCTCCCAACTAAGTGTCAAAGTCCTCCAAGATAATGATAAGACCGCAGCGGTCGCCTTACGAGAAGTTCGGCAACAAATGTCAGCGTATACTACGATTGTGGCTCATAAGTCACTGCAATGTGACAACGTCCCTCTTTGGGATAGGCTTCTTCTTGAGCACCCTCCCCCTAATAAACGTTTCTCTCGAGTAACTTGTCATAAGCCGGCGGAGACTGGACAGGGTTCTGTGTCATCTCCTACCCCTGCTACTTCGAAACGTCACCGTGAGCCTACACCCCCGGCGACAGTCTCCTCGTCTCCGGCGAGATCTAGGTCTAGGTCACCCCTTAGACACCAGCCACCCAGTCTTGCCTCTTCACCATCGAGTAAGAGGAGTAAGACAGAAAGTTCCAACAGGGGTCAAGGCGATAAATCCTCCAAATCAAAGAGTAGTTCACGGTCACACCGCAGCCATAAATCTTCAAAAAAGGATTCCCATGATAAACAGGCCTACCGACACTCACCTGTTTCTAGTGCTTCTCGTCATACCTCTACCCCAGACAGAGTTATAATAATAATAATAATAATAGTTCTTAAAGCTAGCGCATGCTAAGCTAGCTAAGGATAGCTCAATAAGGCCGATTAGGCGTATTTCCATTGGGGTCCTGTACTACTACCCCATCCCTTTGCTCATGAGGGATGGTAACGACTCAGTGCTTGTGAAAAATCTTTAATGCGCCGAGCGTGGGCGCGAACCCGGGCCTTCTGGGTGGAAGTCCGAGGCGCTAGTCACTACATCAAGCGAGCCGCTTGGTGTTCGGTCTCAAGGGTCCAGTGTAGTACATGTACCTAAAGATGATTTGCCCATTAACATTTTAACCCTGGAGTTGGAGGGTTCAGAGGACTCAGTGGTTGGGAGTGTTTCAGACTCCCACGGGAGTAGAGGCCAAGGCCTAGGTGTTTGGCGATATTCTCGTCCGGGGCCTGGCCACCCACTTCCGGCTCAAACTATTCACACAGTGGCTGACGTCCATCGGGACGCGATGATCCCTTCCTCTCCTCCTAACTTATCTTGGCGACAAGATGGTACCCCAGCTTCGGCGGGGTCTTCTCAGGAGGAACAGGATGACAAAGACGAGCTTTCGATGATATCGGATATGGAAGGGCAAGAGTCAGGTTCAGGCTTCGATGCCGCACAAGATCTTAATGATTCATCAGTGAACTCATCATCAAATCAATTTGTCACTGCACAGGAAATTGATGGGCTACTTGATAATGCTTTATCTAGATTTTTTGGCCAACAGCAGGAAACTCCCACAGTGGACTTGGGGGCTCCCACGCCAAGCTCTACGGTACGGCCTCTGATAACTTCTATTGCTTTGCCTCAGATCACTCACCCCCCCTCTATGTCACCTTCGGTGGTTACTAAGCCTGCTACAGCGGCATTGACCACTTCGAATGTAAGGGTTATAACGGATGTCAATCCGCCCCCTCTAGACAGAGCGCCTCTCAAAAAGGTAGCTATGCCCTTGCTTTACGGACCAGACGAGTCATGGGTCCTTTTGACCCCCACTAAACCAGAGCTAGCCCAACCTACCTTGTCAGGGGAGCTCCCAGTGCCGCGTGAGTGGGTCATCCAGGGCAATAAATCTAAGAAATTAAGGGCCTTGGATACTTCGGGGAATGTGCTGGATGTCAACGTCAAGGCTATACCTAGTTATTAGCACCAGGACTATTATGTTTATACTGCTAAGCCTGCTTTACCCCCTGCCTCAGCTTCAAGATTGTTTTCTGACTGGTCTAAGCATGATGGGTTTAATGACATTAAGGCACTGTCAGCTCTCACTCCAGAACTCGATTTGCAAACCGTCACAGACGCGGCGGCTAATCCAGTCTTGAGGGTGGGGACAATGGGCCCAGGACCTTGGGTGGAATGGGAGACAGAGGCTCAAAACTTTGCTACCACATTTACTTCCAAAACTTCCCACCAGATCCCTCAGGATACTCATTCTTGGTTCTCCATGCCAGTGTGTTTTGCCGGCGGAGTCCCTTCGGCTTTGTTTGCTTTCTTAGCTGCCCCTAAAATTAATCTTTGTGAGCTAAAAGACCCTTTCACTACCCCTACCCCAACTCACCTAGACCGAGAATTTAGGCTACGGGGGAAAGCTTTTCGCCTATTCTCTCAATACATAGTGTCTCAACAGGTAGCTAAGTCCTTACTCCGGTCCACTCAGGCAATCGCAGACGCGGATGCCAGACATTTGGTTGAATTGTCCCGGCGACTGCTTCTTCAGTCGTCAATCCAATCATTAGGTGACGTCCGCACTGCCTTGCTTGAGGCGGTACGAGCGAGACAAGATCTGAGAATATCCTTAGTCCGCAAACTGCCTGAGCGCATTGCGAATCAGGTGGTCATGTCACCAGTGCTCACTCCCTCTTTAATGTCCCCTGAAGTGTGGCGAACGGTTTTTAATATGGCTCAGGCCGTTAAACACAGTCCCACCCCTTCTAAGAAACCTGCCTTTACCTTCCCCAAACCCAGGCCAGTCGCTAAAGCTCAGCCGGGGGGATCGAAGCCCTTTCTTCCACCTAAGTCCTCCTCCACTCACGGTCAGTTCAGGCATAGACAGGGTAGGTTTTCAGGTCAGAAAGGACGAGGCTATACTAAGCCAGGTCAGGGCCCGTCTTCTGCCAACGCCAATCAGCCGGCGAAGCGTCCACCACCGCCAACTCCACCACCGTAAAAAAACTAAGGTCTCTCTCACTCCCGGTGCCAGTAGTAAGGCCGGCGGATCCGAGGGTAGTACAGCCGGCGAACCCTGGTCTGCTAACTGGGTCGTTTCGAACGTGTCACAGAGCATGGCCAATGACCACTTGGGCACGGATGGTGGCACGCAAGGGCATCACTTTACGTCAGCCGACAACGGCGAATTTTGTTTCTTTAGAGGTGGAGTCACTGGTCCAGGAAATGATTGCCAAGAATGTCATCATCCCGGTCCCCCCAAATTACCTTGTATTCACGTCCAAGCTCTTTTTGGTTCCCAAACGGGACAGTGTTCAGATGAGACCGGTCGTCGACCTGTCTTATCTGAACCTTCACATTCACAACGAGTCATTCCAAATGTTAACAGTACACCAAATCAGGCTAACACTTCCGCCGGGGGGTTGGATGTGTTCCCTAGACCTGACAGATGCTTATTGGCACGTATCGGTCAACAAACGATTTCAAAGGTTTCTGGCCTTGCAGATCAGGCACCAAAATGTTTTTTTTCAGAGGATGCCATTCGGTTTGAACCTGGCACCTCGACTATTCACGAAATTAGTCCGGCAAGCCCTGATGCCGTTGTTAAAGCAAGGAATCAGAGTTCTGTGGTACCTAGACGACTGGCTGGTGGTGGCAGAGACAGAGCAATTATGCACCAAACATGTCAAAATACTTTTAACTCATGTCACCGGTCTAGGGTTCAAGGTAAATCTGGTAAAGTCAAACCTTGTCCCCTCACGAGTAACTCAGTGGATAGGGCTGGTTTGGGACACAGCAGCTCTCACTCTGAGCCAGAGTGTGGACAATCGCAACAGGTTTCGCAGGAAACTGTTCAGGTTTCTTCACAGTCTGACTACGACACGGAGGGTCTGGGAGTCTCTGGTCGGCTCTCTCAACTGGATTCAACTAACTGTAATGTTGGGCCGCTTGAAAGTGAAACGGTTAATATTGGAGGGCAACAAATATTTTTCGCTCTTACCGGCGGGAAAATTATGGCCCATCCCAAAATTAATCCACACCTTACTGGCAGCCTGGGCGAAGAGGGAAATGCTGCACTCAGTAATGTCATGGACCTCTCCTCCGCCAACGGTAAGGGTAGACACGGATGCGTCAGGCACGATAGGTTGGGGATTTCAGCCAAGCCAGGGGCACCAGGGTCAGGGGCTTTGGTCCCTCTTAGAAATCTCCCACATCAATGTCAAAGAATTACTAGTCCCCTTGTATTTCCTTCAGGCTCACGGCTCTACTTTGCGGGGCAAGTCGGTGGCCTTCAGAATGGACAATCTGAATGCAGTTCACTGTATTCAGAAGCAGGGCTCAACGAGATCAAGGAAGTTGCTAAACGTGTCGGAAGAGATTTTTACTCTAGCCAACAGGCTAGACATTTATCTTCACGCATCTTATCTCCCGGGCGTAGCAAACGTCTGGGCAGACGCTCTGTCCCGGAGACAGAGCACGACAGTAGAATGGGAGCTCAAGCAACCCATTTTCAACCTAATGATTGCGGAGCTCTACCATCCACAGGTGGATCTGTTTGCGTCCGAGGGGACTCACAAACTCCCTCTCTACCTCACCCGCCGGACGGAAACGTTGGCAGGGGGGCCGGATGCCCTAGTGACAGACTGGAACAGATGGAGCTCCATCTATCTGTTTCCGCCGCCAGACGCGTCACTAATGTGCCACGTCGTGAACAAACTACGAGATTATCGAGGCTTGGTCTCGCTAATCGCGCCCCTGTGGCCGGCGCAGTTATGGTACCAGCAATTGAAGACGTGGTGCTCGCACCCGGTGTCGCCCCCGGTCGAGTATTTCCACTTAGACACGATTGGCAACCTAGCGACCTCGCTGACTTTTGCATTATGGACATTCAGGAGGCCAAGTGGCTAGCACCATATGGTAGAGATGTGACCAATAAATTAATCAATCAATATACTCAGTTTACGAAACGACAGTATGTCACATTGGCAAGCCTTTACTTCTGGGATCATTAGAACAGAACAGACTGTGCCCTCAGTGGCGTTAGTATTTAATTATTTGAATTATCTGTTTGAGCAGAAACGTTTATCTGTGGTAACGTGGAAAAATCACTTAACTGCGATTAGAGTGCCCTTTTTAGACCTTACAGGTCTCTCCATACCGGTGGCGGAGGAAACAGGTTTTATGAGAGCATGTTTTAAACTCCGCCCACCTCCCCGTCAGCTCATGCCTACTTGGTCTCTGAACAAGGCATTGTCTTTACTTCACTCTCGTCTGTACCAAAATACTGCAGATTTTGCGTTACTTTTAAAAAAGGCTGTATTCCTTTTGGCTTTGGCCACTGGGAACAGAGTGTCTGAGCTGGCGACGATGAGCAACACACCTAATTGCCTTAGGTTTGGTAGGCTTAATGAATGTATTCACATTGCACCTTCCCCGGGATTTGTAGCCAAGAATGAGCACAGTGCGCACGTGTTTTCTGAGTTCACTGTGCCGGCATTAAAAAGGGGAAAGGTGCACCATAATCTATGTCCAGTGCAAGCTCTAACCAAATATTTGAGAGTAGCTCCTCTAAACCCCCAAGGTGCTTTATGGGTAGCGAGCACGGGCAAACGCTTACTGAAACAGAGGTTAGCTTCTCTTCTAGTCGAAGTCATTAAAGAAAGTAATCCCGGCGTTGTGGGTAGGGCCCACGATTTACGCAACTGGGCAGCCTCTTTACGTTTCTTGAAGAATTTTTCAGTTGAAGATATTTCGTCCACACAGTTATGGGCGTCTAATCATACGTTTTTGACTAGATACTTGTCAGTTGCTCTAGACAAACCTTCCTTACCATGTATAGCTTTAAGGCAGAGGGTCAAGGTGGCCCTTCAGTCACTTTTGTTTACTTTCAACAAGGAGGGGGGGGGGGGGGGGGGGTGCAGTCAGTGTAACATAGGACACCCTAGACCCCGCCGGAATGTAAGAGCTGGGAGACAAATAATGGATAATGTGATATGAATATTTCTCTGTTCTGTTCAGGGCGAGAAATTTTGCTAGTACATTGTTAGTACAAACAACAGTGTTGTTATAGTAGTTTTAGCTGTGAAAGCAATTTAGTTTAAACAAGTGGAGATCGTTTGTGAAACATTTCCACGAATATAATGGGGTTTATTATGTGCACATATAAACTTATAACTTATTATTTTTGTCACCACTCGTTGAGTGGGGTGCCTTTGTAACTACAGATCTGTTCGCGGAATCTCCAGAGTTACCCTTTTTTGTCAAGCAGGCTTCTTTGAAGCACGCACCTGCTTGAACCCCTTTTTTGTATATATATGGGCTGCGCCATGTTTAAATATATTTTCGAAGTAAGAATACTATGTGGTGGTTTGATTATCTGCTTTTCTAGAGTTATGATATGATTACGAATGTCCCCCTCCAGTCTTAGAAATCAGGCATGTTCGTCAATGATGGAGGGGCCACTAATAAATTATAGGTTTGACTCCTGTAAGGAGATAAAGAAAACCTAATATTTAGTAGTGGCCCCGTAATCATTGACGACTGGGGCCCTCCCGACCATCCCCTTCCCATTCGTTGATGTATTAAGAATTTTGGTTTACTTGATATGTCAGTGAAGGAAGAATGACGCCTGAATCAGCGTCTGGTCAAAGATCCACACAAGTACATCCACGATATGATGGAAAGCTTATTGGATAGTTATTCTTATTTTCTTCTTGTTTTTATTGTTTACAAAGTTTTTTCGTAGTGAGAACCCAATTCATAATGACTGAAGCCATGAGTGAGGTCGCGTGCGCTCATGATGAAGGCTCCTCAGATTTTAAATGCTCTGCGCGGTAGATTCAAACTACGGCGAATTAGTGTTTGAAGAGGATACCTTATTTAATAGGCATGTTCGTCAATGATTACGGGGCCACTACTAAATATTAGGTTTTCTTTATCTCCTTACAGGAGTCAAACCTATAATTTCTAAACTACCCTAGCTCCTTCGGTTTCTATCCCTCCATCTGTGCCATTGTCTCTAATTTCTTTTCCGGCCGTTCCATAGCTGCGGTTGAGGACGGCCATCACTCACTTCCTTATCCTATCAACTCCGGTGTTCCTCAGGGCTCTGTCCTATCTCCTAAGCTCTTTCTAATTATCATAAATGATCTTCTCAACTGTACCTCCAGTCCCATCCATTCATACGCAGACGACTCTACCTTGCACTATTCAACTAGTTTTCCAGAACGCCCCAGCCAGCAATCCCTCAAAAACAAACGTAATGAAGCCATACAACACTTATCTTCTGATCTAACTACTATTTCCAATTGGGGCAGAGAAAACCTTGTTGCCTTTAATATGCTTCCAAAACCCAATTTCTCCATCTATCTACCCGTCAGGAACTCCCAAAGGACTATCCCTTGTTCTTCAACAATACAAAAATCAATCCTTCATCTTCTCTCAATATTCTTGGTGTCTCTTTTTCTTCTGCTCTCACTTGGAAGGACCACATTACCAGTCTTGCTAAGGCAACCTCCCAGAAGCTGGGTGTGCTCAACTGCCTCATAGGGTTCTTTACCCCTGCACAGCTTTTTGCTCTGTACAGCGCGTCCTTGTATTGAATATTGTTCACATGTGTGGGGAGGAACCGGAGGATCCTCTCACACCGCACTCCTAGATAAAAGTAGAAAGGAAGGCCTTTCGTATAATTCATTCCCGCCTACTCACCAACTCTCTGCAAACTCTCTCTCTTCGCCGCAATGTTGCATCTTTCTCGCTATTCTATCGCTACTACAATAATCAGTGCTCCTCAGAGCTCTCCCAGTGTATAGGCCTACCACCTCCTCTATGTAGGGTAGGCTACGTGGTACCAGTCTTGGAACACAATCCCACCCCTACTCTGTGCAACTCTCCAACCCATGAGTGAAATGTTTTTTTCAGTCTTTCTTCTATTCAACTGCTTAGCTCTGGAACTCTCTCCCAGAATCAGTCTTTCCCTCCTCCTATGACTTAAATTGCTTCAAACTCTGTGTGTCCAGGCATTTTGGCTCGAACTTTCCTTGATTTTGGCCCTGTCACTCTTTCAACTCTGGGAGAGGCACTTGCTACAGGCAGTTCTGCCTTTTGTCTCCCTCACTCACATAGAACAAAAAATAATAAATAATATATATATATTGTTACGTATCTTGATCCTCAAGTGGTTAACTTGATGAATCTAGATAGCACAGAGATATATATTAAGGTATCAGTCAGCTGAAGGCAAAACAAAAGTAAAATCTAATAACATAAATTCCTGTTGTTGCTTCCTTTCCTTTTGGATCTTAGGACTTGGTATCCTTTATGGACTGATACTCTTTAATTATGAAAAATACTGAAACTAATTAAAGTCATGTAGTATTTATAAAGAATTATTATTTAACCGAAGCTTAGTAGGCTATGGTTATGAACCGAATAAGTTATAGCTAAAGAAGGACTATTAAATTTATAAAAAGTCTTGAAAGATAAATATTAAAGTAAGAATATTTCTGTCTCTTACCCTTTTTGAAATGAATAGATAGTTTTCTTCTATGTCCTTTTATTTATATTTAATGTAATTATTCTTGGTTCTTGTCTTACGTTAATAGTATTATATTATTATTATCATCAGGAGTAATATCAAAGTCACATAAAAAGTTAGATATATATTTAATAATTAGTTAAATTTATTTCTTAACCACGTAACATTGAGGTTTGATTATGAGTAAATAAAGTTACAGGATCGTTTCATAGATTCGATTCAGGTCTCACTCAAATAATATGAAAAGCAAAATATAATATTTTGAAGCAAAAGAATTTTCTTCAGCTTAGGAAATCACTAGAAGTAATATTAACACAGCCATGTTAGTCTAAGGCGATATTACTAATACGAGACAATAGCATCACCGTACTAAGCACCATTAAGCAATGTAAGCTTAATTCAAAGAAAATGAAAGAACTCGTAAGTATTAATATAAAACAATAGTATTACTTTCATCATAACCCAATTACTTAAAGAGTTGCTTTAGTCCACAAGTTAGGCAACTAAAATAGTTAAGTACATAATAGCGTTAACGTTAATTCGCAATTAAATAGTTAAGCACGTAATAGTAGCGTTCACGTTAATTCCCAATTAAATAGTTAAACACATAATAATAGTGTTCACGTTAATTCACAATTAAATAGTTAAACACATAATAGTAGCGTTAACGTTAATTCCCAATCACATATCTCACTAACCAACATAACATAAGTGTTTACACCGAACACACTTAACACACATTTATATAATCTGACTGACAGTCACAATCCCATTATAATACTTCACCCCGTCTTCCTCCAGCTGCAAGTTCACCTTCCCCAACTCCAAATGAGACTGATTTGAATGCCCACAACTCGGGTCTTATATACCAAACAATGATGGTGTAGGAACGAATCAGGAGGCGAGTGATGGTGCGCGCTCCAATCATAGCTCCTCGAATCACATAACAGGTGTGTCGTCCACTCACAGCTCCTGGCGTCGATCATACGTCATAGCATCGGTCATCGAGGTATGGGGCGAGCTGGTATGGGGCGAGATGGTTTGCCCACTCGCTCGTTCGCTCGCTAGTCTGCTTCACCACTTGGGTAGTTTGGCTCCTTGAACTCTAATTCTAACTCTTAAATTAACATACAGGGCTCCGTATGTCAAACCTCCCCCCTAGAAAAGAGTTTAAGGAGTATAGTACATAATATTAAACATAATACATAAATAGATTCACCACCAGATTGGCAACAGCAAGATTATAATGAGGATATAATAAGGATATCACCCAAAGTAGGCAACGTCTCCAGGTACCACATCAGAACATAGCCGGAACGTAGCTGGAGCGTTATTCGAACTGCAAGGCATCTCACAGCTGAAGGCTTAAAAGCGCACTACAAAAGCATGATATTTACCTCGCTACAAGGGAGAGCTAATTGCCAAAATCCTCTCATTAAATTATACTTACTGCTGCATGAGGCCAAACTGGTAAATGCAATCTTTGATCCGTGGCAGTGGGTAGGTATCGTTCTTTGTGACAGCATTGACTTGCCTATAGTCCCTACAAAACCCATGGCTCCCGTCTGGCTTCGGCACAAGTATGACCGGACTACTCCACTGGCTGAAGGCCCTTGTGATCAGCTGGTTTGAAAAAATTAAGTCAAGCTCGACCTGCAGTATACTCCTGCGTTGTGGCGAGACACGGTAGGGGGATAGTTTAATGGGAGTTGCATCCCCTACGTCGATGTCATGCACGGCCAAAGAAGTGAGCCCTGGAGTATCACGGAACACATTGGGAGACTGAGATAAAACAGAGATTAGTTGGTTCGCTTGATCAGAGGGAAGATGACATAGTTTAAATGGTAATTCCCTCAAAGCCACTGAATTATACTGAAAGTTGGATAGGCTACATGACAAGTCAAAGTCTGCATGGATACCTTCAGGCTCTGGAACAGTCTGTTGCGGGTCAGTAAGAGAACTGAAGACTTTGTCCGCACCAGGCTGCTCACAGGTCTTGACATTCACTGCCACAGTGGGAGAATCTGGAGGAGAGGAATCAGGGGACCTATGGTAGGGCTTCAACATATTTATATGGAATACTTGCGTGGGCTTTCTCCTGTCTGGGGTAGTTACTAGATAATCGGTAATGCTCACCCTCCGAATGATCTTATATGGGCCCCTGAACTTGGCAGATAATGGTTGGCCAAAAAGGGGGAGCAGGACCAAAACCTCATCACCGGGCTTAAACTCCCTCTCACGGGCTTTTCTGTCATACCATTTCTTCATGGAGCTTTTAGCCACTGTCAAGTTTTGAGCGGCAAACTCACATGAGGATCTCAGCCGGGTTTTGAAATCTGAAACATACTGGAGGAGGTTTTGGTTCCCCTCCTGGCCAACTAGGCTATCCTGCAATAGTTGCAAAGGACCTCTTACCTGGTGACCGAAAACTAGCTCATTAGGGGAAAAACCCAGGGATTCAGTTGGAACCTCACGAGTAGCAAATAAAAGAAAAGGTACCCCCTTATCCCACTCAACTCCGGTCTCTGTACAATACTTACGTAACATTCCCTTTAATGTCTGATGATATCGTTCGAGAACCCCTTGACTCTCTGGGTGGTAGGTGCTAGACTTTACATGCTCGATACCCAACTCCTTCAGGGACTGCTGGAAAATGTTAGAGGTAAAATTAGTTCCTTGATCACTTTGCACCTCATGGGGGAAACCCATTCTGGTGAAAAATTTGAGCAGTTCCTTGATTACAGTTGGAGCAGAGGTAGTCCTTAAGGGTATAGCCTCTGGGTAGCGAGTTGCCATGTCCATGATAGTTAATAAATAAATGTTACCTTGGGAAGTCTTAGGCAATGGGCCTACAATGTCCACTACCACCCGAGTAAAAGGATTCTCGAAAACGGGCAAGGGCACCAGAGGATGTACAGGCACCTTCTGATTGGGTTTTCCTGTCATCTGGCAAGTGTGACACACTCTACAACACTCCACTACATCTCCACTACGCATTCCTGGCCAGTAAAAGTGGGATCTGATTCGGTCTAGAGTTTTTCTCACACCTAGGTGTCCTGCCAATGGTATACCATGTGCCATTTCCATGATATCTTTACGACAAGGTTTGGGGACTACTACTTGATGGACGTCCCAAGCCCCGTCATCGATTGGTCTGTGTGGCGGTCTCCATCTTCGCCACAATACTCCTCCTTTGAGGTAGAAACATTCACCACCCTCCTTCTCACATTCCTCTTCACTCACGGACCTGGCAGCTAACTCCTTGCATTCACTATCATCTCTCTGTAGCTCTACCAGGCCACTAGGACAATTTGGAGGGGTTTCATGGTCATCGTTAGGGTCAAGATGAGCCATAAAGGTGTCAGATAAATCCAACTCAGTCACATCATCAGGCACAGTTGGAGCATCATTCACACTCTCATCATCCCTTTCATCAACTCTTACATTCGGTATATTTCTGTCTGAGGGAACTGCTACTTGAGACATTGAACGTTTGTCAGCACACACAGGGAAAACAGTTGGCAACTCCTTGTCGAGCTCACCGGTTAGTGGCTCGTTAACAGGGGAAAGTGACAAAATGGGGTCTGGTCGGACCTTCTCACCTGCTACATCATTCCCCAAAAGGAGTGTTACCCCAGGCACAGGGATATCTTGGGACCTACACAAAGCTATGGTGGCCTCACCCTGTAGTAACTCACATTCAATTTCGCCTTTTACCAAGTATGCATAAAACTGGCCTCCAGCACCTCTCATTACAACTGGTTCGCCAGGTGGGCACTCAGTGTAAGGATTCACCATGAGGGTGCTAGTAGAACCTGTGTCTCTCAGAATTTTTACCTCATGCATGCAACCATTTAATCTCACGTTGCCAGATGAAATAAAGGGACGGTAACTGTCCTGCACTGATGGTGAAATTATTATTGGCTTAACCCTAGTGGGTTGTACCACACATGCTACTACACCCCTGTCTAGATGATTTACGTTAGCTGCTAGGTACTCCTTCTGTCGGGAGTCCTGCATTAAAGGAACTTTTGGTGCTAGGTACTCCTTCTGTCGGGAGTCCTGCATTAAAGGAACATTTGGTGCTAGGTACTCCTTCTGTCGGGAGCCCTGCATTAAAGGCACACATGGAATTTGAGATACGGCGGCAACTGTCTGCCCCGATCTCTCGGTTTTTTCCTTGGCCCAGCACTGATAAGCTAGGTGGCCTCTCATGCCACAAAAAGTACATACTTTAGGGGATACGGGAACGTTCCCTCTTTGAGCATTACTATTTATTTGGGGCCCACCTCTGTTACCATTGCCCTGAGTCGCATTTTTAGTTGGGGGAACATTTCTATTTTGGCTAACTGGGGAAGACGTTATAGGCTTGTGACTGGGTCGGTCAGATTTGTGATTGGGATACTTAAAATTAGAACTAGAATTATCGTAGGGCTTCTTTCCACGAAATTTGTTGTTGAGCACGTATGTGTCAGCCATGTCAGCGGCGTCGGCAAGACAATCTACCTTTTTCCCCTTTAAATGATAGGATACAGAAGAATCAATTTTCCATAGGAAATTTTCTAACAGGACCAACTCCTTCAGATCGTTGTAGCTTGTGACTTTCTTACTCTTGACCCAATGATTGAAAGTTTTAGTCATGGTCCTGGCAAATACCTTATGGGTTTCTTCTACTTTCTTCTGGTTTTTACGGAAAGATTGCCTGTAAGCCTCAGGCTGCAATTGATAGGTTTTTAAGATAGCTTCTTTGAGATTGTCATAATCCTGCCTAACTTCTGCTACTTCTGACAAATACGTGGCTCGAGCCTGCCCTGTCAAAACAGTTTGTAACATAAAAGGCCATTGATCTCTTGTCCACTTCATACCTCCAGCAACTTCCTCAAACAAAACAAAGAAATCCTGCACATTATCCTCAGTGAAAGGTGGAATGACACTAGTCATAGTTAATCCCAGAGGGGGAGCAATTACGGGAGCATTTGTATTGACATTTAGTTGAGCCGTACGATATTGATATTCATAATGTTCGGTTTTTATTCGGGCTTCTTCGATATTTGCTCTGGCTTTTATGCTGGCTTCTTCGGTATTTGCTCTGGCTTGTTCGGCATTTATTCTGGCTAGTTCTAAGTCGGTGTTTGCTTTTATTCTGGCTAGTTCTAATATTTGATCACCGGTCAAACCAGGTGGCAATTGTTCATCAAGTTGGCTAGGTTTACTAGAGATCCCACCAACTGCTCCGTCACCCTCCCCGCCTTCTACAGGGAACAGGTGGGTTTTTATGGTCTGAGCCACCTCTACTTTAGACATGTTTGAGACAGATAATTGGAGATGTGATGCAAGCACTTTCAGTTCAGATTTTGACAGACAGTCAATATCAGGGGATGTGGGTTCTGATTCTATGAAAACTCGAGCATCTTCGTTATTAATTAGTTGAGGCATGATTAATATTTGATTGTTAAGTAGTGAAACGTTAATGAAACTGAGTGAAACTGTATGAAACGAATCCTGGCAAGGTCGCCACTCTTCTGTTACGTATCTTGATCCTCAAGTGGTTAACTTGATGAATCTAGATAGCACAGAGATATATATTAAGGTATCAGTCAGCTGAAGGCAAAACAAAAGTAAAATCTAATAACATAAATTCCTGTTGTTGCTTCCTTTCCTTTTGGATCTTAGGACTTGGTATCCTTTATGGACTGATACTCTTTAATTATGAAAAATACTGAAACTAATTAAAGTCATGTAGTATTTATAAAGAATTATTATTTAACCGAAGCTTAGTAGGCTATGGTTATGAACCGAATAAGTTATAGCTAAAGAAGGACTATTAAATTTATAAAAAGTCTTGAAAGATAAATATTAAAGTAAGAATATTTCTGTCTCTTACCCTTTTTGAAATGAATAGATAGTTTTCTTCTATGTCCTTTTATTTATATTTAATGTAATTATTCTTGGTTCTTGTCTTACGTTAATAGTATTATATTATTATTATCATCAGGAGTAATATCAAAGTCACATAAAAAGTTAGATATATATTTAATAATTAGTTAAATTTATTTCTTAACCACGTAACATTGAGGTTTGATTATGAGTAAATAAAGTTACAGGATCGTTTCATAGATTCGATTCAGGTCTCACTCAAATAATATGAAAAGCAAAATATAATATTTTGAAGCAAAAGAATTTTCTTCAGCTTAGGAAATCACTAGAAGTAATATTAACACAGCCATGTTAGTCTAAGGCGATATTACTAATACGAGACAATAGCATCACCGTACTAAGCACCATTAAGCAATGTAAGCTTAATTCAAAGAAAATGAAAGAACTCGTAAGTATTAATATAAAACAATAGTATTACTTTCATCATAACCCAATTACTTAAAGAGTTGCTTTAGTCCACAAGTTAGGCAACTAAAATAGTTAAGTACATAATAATAGCGTTAACGTTAATTCGCAATTAAATAGTTAAGCACGTAATAGTAGCGTTCACGTTAATTCCCAATTAAATAGTTAAACACATAATAATAGTGTTCACGTTAATTCACAATTAAATAGTTAAACACATAATAGTAGCGTTAACGTTAATTCCCAATCACATATCTCACTAACCAACATAACATAAGTGTTTACACCGAACACACTTAACACACATTTATATAATCTGACTGACAGTCACAATCCCATTATAATACTTCACCCCGTCTTCCTCCAGCTGCAAGTTCACCTTCCCCAACTCCAAATGAGACTGATTTGAATGCCCACAACTCGGGTCTTATATACCAAACAATGATGGTGTAGGAACGAATCAGGAGGCGAGTGATGGTGCGCGCTCCAATCATAGCTCCTCGAATCACATAACAGGTGTGTCGTCCACTCACAGCTCCTGGCGTCGATCATACGTCATAGCATCGGTCATCGAGGTATGGGGCGAGCTGGTATGGGGCGAGATGGTTTGCCCACTCGCTCGTTCGCTCGCTAGTCTGCTTCACCACTTGGGTAGTTTGGCTCCTTGAACTCTAATTCTAACTCTTAAATTAACATACAGGGCTCCGTATGTCAGAATATATATATATATATATATATATATATATATATATATATATATATATGTGTGTGTGTGTGTGGAATTTGGCCAGAACCTTCAAACAGCCTCGGAAGGAACCATCAAGGCACAGGCTTCCTGGGATAATGCAAATAAAGATTCCCAACCCCCCACAATCACTTACTCCCAACTCAACCCTTTAGTGGTAGATAGCCAGGATTCCTCAACTGGAAGCTCCTGGAACGGGGTGGAGCTTCCCCATCCACCTCGACGCTCTCCCATTGGCTGGGAAAGAGCTCTCCAAATGATACATCACAAAATGCCAGCTACTGCATTGGTCAAGACGCTTGCCCCAATGGCCGGAACAAAAAAGGAGGTGGAAATCGGAAACATGGACACTGAAACACACGAGAGTATCACCCAGCTTGGAAAATCAAGAACAAGGTTGACTAATCCTGGAATACCCGTGATTGGCTGGAGGAGAAACAACCAATCCCGTCAAATTCGTTGCCGCTACCTATAGTAAGACCACGTATGGATTATGCTGTTTAATTTTGGTGTCCCTATTACAGAATGGACATAGATTCCTTGGAGAGACTGCAGCAAAGAATGACAAAAATTATCTATAATATTAGAAATCTATAAAAGTTGAAGAAATTATGCTTACATACATCGGTTAGAGAGACGTAGAATTAGAGGGGATATAATAGAAGTGGGGGCTAAACATAAGGAAAAAAGGAGTCATGAAAAGAATACAATATAATTCACGCGGAAATCTCCCCTCAAGTGTAAAGAGAAGAAAACATCAGCAGTGGCACCAAGATGGCGGAGGTTGACCGATCTTTGTTACTATAGGGTCTCTAGGGAGGGTACGTGCCCCCCCCCCCCCCGTAGATAGCCCATTGGATTAATAACATCATCGTATAAAGTCATATATACGCACATCGTAGTGAGTATTTTATATTTTAGTTATCGATATAA
>CM064496.1:24451276-24518315 GCA_032716605.1 Paralithodes platypus | reverse complement strand
CCACCATGTACACAACACATTCATATACACAACCACCATGTACAACAACCAGCATGTCGTACAACCCACCATGTACCCAACCACCTGTTAACACAACCATCAGTGTACACTAACCACCATGTGTACATCCATCATGGTACACAAGTTCCACTGTACACAACCACCATGTACAACAACCACCATGTACACAACCACCATGTACACAACCACCATGTCCACAACCACCATGTTTCACAAACATCATAAACACAAACCACCATGTGTACATCCATCATGTAACACAAGTTCCATGTACACAACCACCATGTACACAACCACCATGTACGCAACCACCATGTACACAACCACCATGTACAACCATACAACCACCCATGTACAACAGCAAGCCCAACACATGTACACAACCACCACTGTACACTACCATCATGTACACAACCACCATGTACACAACAGACCATGTACACACACCCTCATATACACAACCACCACTGTACACAACTCACCATGTACACAACCACCATATACACAGCCATCATGTACATCAAACACCATGTGTACAACCACCAGTGTACACAACCACCATGTACACTACCATCATATACGGTGATCACCAGTACACAACCACCATTGTACACAACCACTATGTACACACACCAGCATGTACACAAATCCACCACCTGTACACACCCATCATATTACACGACCACCAAGTACGACAACCACCATGTACACAACCACCATGTCCACAACCACACATGTACACAACCACTCACACATGTATCACAACCACCATGTTACAGCAACCCCCATGTACACAACCACCATGTACAACAACCACCATATACACACCACCATGTACAACAACAACCATGTACACCACCACCATGTACACAACCCCCATGTACACAACTCACCGATGTCCACAACCACCATGTAATATACCACCAACTGTACACAACCCACCATGGTACACAACCCCCATGTACACAACCACCATGTACACAACCACCATGTACACAACCCCCATGTACACAACCAACCATGTACAACAACCACCATGTACACAACCACCATGTATTACAACTACAATGTAACACAACCACAATGTACACAACTAACATGTACACAAACCCCCCATGTACACAACCACCACCGTACACAACCACTATGGTAAACAACCATTATATACACAACCCCCATAAGTACACAACCACCATGTACACAACCACTATGTAGCACGGATTTTTTGTAACCACTATGTAACACCAACCACCATGTACACAACCATCATATACACGACCACCCAGTACACAACCCCAATGTGACACAACTACCATGTGTACAACCACCACAGACACAACCCACCATGTACACAATCCACCATGTACACAACCATCATGTACACAACCACCATGACACACAACCACCAGGTAACAACAACCACCAAATACACAACCACCATGTTGGCACAACTTACCATGTGTACAACCACCATTACACAACCACCATGTACCACCAACCACCAATGTAACACAACCATCATGTACACAACCACCATGTACACAACCACCATGTTACACAACCGCACAAATACACAACCACCCATGTGTACAACCACCAACTACACAACCACCAACCTAAACACAACCACCAACTACACAACCACCATGTCCAACCAACCACCATGTACACCACCACCATGTACACACCACCATTGTACACAACCACCAAACTAACAGCAACCACCAATTACAACTACCACCAACTTTACAGCATTTTCCACATGTACACAACCTCCATGGTACGACAAAGCATCATATACACAACCACCATGTACACAACCATGGCATGTGTACAACCACCATGTACCCAAAACCACCATGTACCACAAAACCACTATTGTACACAACCACCATGGTAACACAACCACCATGTGTAACAGTCCATCATGTACTACAAGTTCCATGGTTACACAACCACCATGTACACTACTACCATGTACACAACCACCTACATGTACACAACCACCATGTACACAACCACCATGTACACAACCACCATGGTTCACAAACATCATAAACACAACCACCATGTTGTACACCCATCATGTACACAAGTTCCATGTAACACAACCAACATGGACACACACCACCATGTACAGCAACCACAATGTACACAACCACCATGTCCACAACCACCATGTACACAGCCAGCCACCTGTACACAACCACCATGTACACAACCATCATGTACACAACCACCATGTACACAAACGACCATTGTACACAAACCATCATATACACAACCACCATGTACACAACCAGCGCATGTGTTACACAACCATCCATATAACACAGCCATTCATTGGTACACAAACAACATGTGTACAACCACCCATGTACACAACCACCATGCCACACTACCCATCATATAGCGTGATCACCAAGTACACAACCACCATGCGTAAAACAACCACTATGTTACATAACCACCATGTACACAACCACCATGTACAGCAACCCATCATATACACGACCACCAAGTACAAATACCACCATTTACACAAAAAACAAACCACCCCGTGTCCACAACCACCATGTACACAACCAACCATGTACACAAACACCATGTACACAACCCCCATCAGTCCACAACCACCATGTACACAACCACCATGTACACAACCACCATGGTACAACAACCCCCATGTACACAACCACCAGGTACCACAACCCACCATGTACCCAAACCACCATTGTACACAACCACCATGTACACAACCACCATGTTACACAACCCCCATGTACACAACCACCATGCAACACAACCACCATGTAACCCCACCCCCATGTACACAACCACCATGTACACAACCACCATGTACACAACCACCATGTATACACCGACCATGTACACAACCACCCATGTACACAACTAACATGTACACAACCACCATGTAACACAACCAGCCACGTACACAAACCACTATGTAAACAAGCCCCACCATTATATACACAACCACCATGGTACACAACAACCATGTACACAACCACTATTGTACACAACCACCATGTACACAACCACCATGTACACAACCATCATAATACACGCCAACCATGTACACAAAACCACCATGTGCACACTACCATGGTGTACAACCACCAAGTACACAACCGACCATGTACACAACCACCATGTACACCACCATCATGTACACAACCACCATGTACACAACCACCATGTACACAACCACCAACTACACAACCACCATGTGCACAACTACCATGTGTACAACCACCAAGGACACAACCACCATGTACACAACCACCATGTACACAACCATCATGTACACAACCACCAGTACACAACCACCATGTACACAACCACCAACTACACAACCACCATGTGTACAACCACCAACTACACAACCAACAACTACACAACCACAACCACACAACCAACAATTACACAACCACCATGTACACAACCACCATGTACACAACCACCATGTACACAACCACCAACTACACAACCACCAATTACACTACCACCAACTACACATCCACCATGTACACAACCTCCATGTACACAAACATCATATACACAACCACCATGTACACAACCAGCATGTGTACTACCACATGTACCCAACCACCATGTACACCACCATCATGTACACAACCACCATGTGTACATCCATCATGTACACAAGTTCCATGTACACAACCACCATGTACACAACCACCATGTACACAACCACCATGTACACAACCACCATGTACACAACCACCATGTACACAACCACCATGTTCACAAACATTAATAAACACAACCACCATGTTGTACATCCATCATGTACACAAGTTCCATGTACACATCCACCATGAACACAACCACCATGTACGCAACCACCATGTACACAACCACCATGTACACAACCACCATGTACACAGCCACCATGTACACAACCACCATGTACACAACCATCATGTACACAACCACCATGTACACAACGACCATGTACACAACCATCATATACACAACCACCATGTACACAACCACCATGTACACAACCACCATATACACAGCCATCATGTACACAAACACCATGTGTACAACCACCATGTACACAACCACCATGTACACTACCATCATATACGTGATCACCAGGT
Organism: Paralithodes platypus; assembly: GCA_032716605.1. Classification (NCBI taxonomy): domain Eukaryota; kingdom Metazoa; phylum Arthropoda; class Malacostraca; order Decapoda; family Lithodidae; genus Paralithodes; species Paralithodes platypus. Next base: position 24,514,143 of record CM064496.1, on the reverse strand, counting down.
ACACAACCACCAGGTACACAACCACTGTGTACACAACCACCATGTACACAACCACCATGTACACAACCATCATTAACACGACCACCAAGTACACAACCACCATGTACACAACCACCATGTACACAACCACCATGTACACAACCACCATGTACACAAACCCCATGTCCACAACCACCATGTACAAAACCACCATGTACACAAACACCATGTACACAACCCCCATGTACACAACCACCATGTACACAACCACCATGTACACAACCACCATATCCCCAACCACCATGTACACAACCACCATGTACACAACCACCATGTACACAACCCCACTTACACAACCACCATGTACACAACCACCATGTACACAACCCCCATGTACACAACCACCATGTACAACCACCATGTACAAAACCACCATGTATACAACTACCATGTACACAACCACCATGACACAACTAACATGTACACACCACCATGTACACAACCACCACATACACAACCACTATGTAAACAACCATTATATACACAACCACCATGTACACAACCACCATGTACACAACCACTATGTACACAACCACCATGTACACAACCACCATGTACACAACCATCATATACACGACCACCAAGTACACAACCACCATGTGCACAACTACCATGTGTACAACCACCAAGTACACAACCCCCATGTCCACAACCACCATGTACACAACCACCATGTACACAACCACCATGTACACAACCACCATGTACACAACCCCCATGTACACAACCACCATGTACACAACCACCATGTCCACAACCACCATGTACACAACCACCATGTACACAACCACCATGTACACAACCCCCATGTACACATCCACCATGCACACAACCACCATGTACACAACCCCCATGTACACAACCACCATGTACACAACCACCATGTACACACCCACCATGTATACAAACTACCATGTACACAACCACCATGTACACACTAACATGTACACAACCACCATGGACACAACCACCACGTACACAACCACTATGTAAACAACCATTATATACACAACCACCATGTACACAACCACCATGTACACAACCACTATGTACACAACCACCATGTACACAACCACCATGTACACAACCATCATATACACGACCACCATGTACACAACCACCATGTGCACAACTAAATGTGTACAACCACCAAGTACACAACCACCATGTACCCAACCACCATGTACACAACCATCATGTACACAACCACCATGTACACAACCACCATGTACACAACCACCAACTACACAACCACCATGTGCACAACTACCATGTGTACAACCACCAAGTACACAACCACCATGAATACAACCACCATGTACACAACCATCATGTACACAACCACCATGTACACAACCACCATGTACACAACCACCAACTACACAACCACCATGTGTACAACCACCAATACACAACCACCAACTACACAACCACCAACTACACAACCACCATGTACACAACCACCATGTACACAACCACCCATGTACACACCACCATGTACACAACCACCAACTACACAACCACCAATTACACTAACCACCAACTACACATCCACCATGTACACAACCTCCTGTACACAAACATCATATACACAACCACAATGTACACAACCAGCATGTGTACAACCACCATGTACCCAACCACCATGTACACAACCATCATGTACACAACCACCATGTGTACATCCATCATGTACACAAGTTCCATGTACACAACCACCATGTACACAACCACCATGTACACAACCACCATGTACACAACCACCATGTACACAACCACCATGTACACAACCACCATGTTCACAAACATCATAAACACAACCACCATGTGTACATCCATCATGTACACAAGTTCCATGTACACAACCACCATGTACACAACCACCATGTACGCAACCACCATGTACACAACCACCATGTACACAACCACCATGTACACAGCCACCATGTACACAACCACCATGTACACAACCATCATGCACACAGCCACCATGTACACAACGACCATGTACACAACCATCATATACACAACCACCATGTACACAACCACCATGTACACAACCACCATATACACAGCCATCATGTACACAAACCCCATGTGTACAACCACCATGTACACAACCACCATGTACACTACCATCATATACGTGATCACAAAGTACACAACCACCATGTACACAACCACTATGTACACAACCACCATGTACACAACCACCATGTACACAACCATCATATACACGACCACCAAGTACACAACCACCATGTACACAACCACCATGTCCACAACCACCATGTACACAACCACCATGTACACAACCACCATGTACACTACCCCCATGTCCACAACCTCCATGTACACAACCACCATGTACACAACCACCATGTACACAACCCCCATGTACACAACCACCATGTACACAACCACCATGTACACAACCACCATATCCCCAACCACCATGTACACAACCACCATGTACACAACCACCATGTAACACAACCCCCATGTACACAACCACCATGTACACAACCACCATGTACACAACCCCCATGTAACACAACCACCATGTACATAACCACCATGTACACAACCACCATGTATACAACTACCATGTACACAACCACCATGTACACAACTAACATGTACACAACCACCATGTACACAACCACCACGTACACAACCACTATGTAAACAACCATTATATACACAACCACCATGTACACAACCACCATGTACACAACCACTATGTACACAACCACCATGTACACAACCACCATGTACACAACCATCATATACACGACCACCAAGTACACAACCACCATGTGCACAACTACCATGTGTACAACCACCAAGTACACAACCACCATGTACACAACCACCATGTACACAACCATCATGTACACAACCACCATGTACACAACCACCATGTACACAACCACCAACTACACAACCACCATGTGCACAACTACCATGTGTACAACCACCAAGTACACAACCACCATGTACACAACCACCATGTACACAACCATCATGTACACAACCACCATGTACACAACCACCATGTACACAACCACCAACTACACAACCACCATGTGTACAACCACCAACTACACAACCACCAACTACACAACCACCAACTACACAACCACCATGTACACAACCACCATGTACACAACCACCATGTACACAACCACCATGTACACAACCACCAACTACACAACCACCAATTACACTACCACCAACTACACATCCACCATGTACACAACCTCCATGTATACAATCACCAACTACACAACCACCATGTACACAACCACCATGTACACAACCACCATGTGTACAATCATCATGTACACAACCACCATGTACACAACCACCAAGTACACAACCACCATGTACACAACCACCATGTACACAACCACCATTTTTTTTTTTTTTTTTTTTTAAGAGACAATGAACGGAGGAAGGAAAAACACAGATAAAACAAAAAGGTCCATGTGCCTAAAGGCATCCTCCATTCATAAAATGTTTGTAACAACTGGATTAAACATTTGTTGATTGTAAGTTTGTGGAAAGCAATTCGAGGGAAGTGAATTCCAAAGAGTAGGAACTCTGGGGATAAATGAATTCTGATAAGCAGAAGTTCTGCATTGTGGAGGAGAAAGTGTAAATTCATGGGCGCTCTCAGCTGCCCTAGTTCTACGGGGAAAGATGTGGAGAGGCGGCACAATTGAAGCAAGTTCCTCGGAACAATTGCTGTGAAAATATCTGTAGAATAATGCAAGGGATGCAACGTTTCTTCGTATGGCTAATGTAGGAAGGTCCTGTGTGATTGCAGGGTTATTTATTAATCTAATAGCTTTATTTTGAATTTTGTCCAACTGCCTCAATGCAACCACTCCACTTCCACCCCACAGAGGTGAACAGTAATCCATCTGAGAGCGCACATGACTTTTATATTTCGGCCAACTGCTCGTCAGTGAAGAATTCTCGAACTCTGTACAGGAGTCCCAGTTTTTTAGAGGCATTCTTAGCAATGCTTCTAACATAATGTGTCCAGCTCAAGTTAGTAGTTAATGTTACACCGAGAATGTCAATACTAGGGGAAGTGGGAATATTTACATCATTAAAAAATATATGGGAGTCAGTGAGATTCTGTCGGTTAGAAAATTGAATGTACTTGGTTTTCTGTGCATTAAAGGAAACTAGATTCTCTTGTCCCCATTCATTAATTCTAGAAAGGTCCTGGTTCAGAGAATTGCAGTGTTTATTTTTTGAATTCATAAGATCGGGTTGGGTGAAAGAATTGGTAAATGTGAAGGAACTGTGGAGTGTTGAGTCATCTGCGTAGGAATGTATTGGATTATGAGTGGTAGATATGAGATCATTGATATGAATGAGGAACAGAGTTGGGGCCAAAACTGATCCCTGGGGAACACCAGCATTTATTGAGTGAAATTGAGAATAAAGGCCATCTACCATTACACGTATGTTTCTGTTATGAAGATAAGAAGAAATTAGTGGAACTAATGATGCAAGGCCGTAGGCCATCTTCGACAATAAGGATTGATGCCAGACTCTATCAAATGCCTTTGATATATCCAGTGCTATTGTATGTGTTTTCACCATGTTGGTCTGTAGCTTGGTTGATTTGATGCGTAAGAAGGCAAAGAATGTCTGCAGTTGATCGACATCGTCTAAAACCATATTGCCTATCACTGATTAATTTATTATTCTCCAGATGCTTAATTATGTGATTATTTTATAATTTCAAAAACTTTGCCAAAACCATGTACAAAACCACCATGTACACAACCACCATGTACACAACCACCATGTTCACAACCACCATGTACACAACCACCATGTACACAACCACCATGTACACAACCACCATGTACACAACCACCATGTACACAACCACCATGTATACAACCACCATGTACACAACCATCATGTACACAACCACCATGTGTACAACCACCATGCATACAACCATAATGTACACAACCACCATGTACACAACCACCATGTACACAACCACCATGTACACAACTACCATGTACACAACCACCATGTACACAACCACCATGTACACAACCACCATGTACTACACCTCCACCATGTACACAACCACCATGTACACAACCACCATGTACACATCCACTATGTACTACACCTCCACCATGTATACAAACATCAGTTTCACTACCATGTTTACAGAATCTATATATTAAACAAGTGTACACTATCGACTACATGTAGTTCATTGGGAACATACACACACACACACATACAATTATCTAGCTAGCCACACACACATACACACACAAATATCGACCTAGCCAAATACACACTCACACACACACACAGACACACATAAACATACACACACACACACACACACACAATCAACTGGTTCATATGATATCACCTTGCCCACTGATTAAAGCCATACTTCACCTGTCTCTCACCTACTGTACACCCCCAACTCCCCTCCCTCTCTCTCTCTCTCTCTCTCTTTCTCCCATTTAATGAGTTCTATGGGAAGCGCAACCTCTACCTCTGTGACGGTGTGCACTTAAGCACTAGCGGTAAAATCAAATTTGGTGATTTCCTTAATCACTATCTTTACAGCTAACTGAGGGCAAGCACAAACTATGTAGAAAGCATCCCCAAGCATGAAATGAGCAAACCCTCACCAGCAGTTAATCTCAAACTTCCAAAAAGAGGTCCCACAAAAGATGGAGTTCGTCCCACTGAGAGTAAGAATACCTCTCAACAAATGGCAGAGTTCCCCAATAGATTGAGAGATGCCTCGCAACTCTTTCTAGACTCTACACCTCAGTTGCCAATTTCTGAACCACTAGATAGTGGTTCTTCTGCCTCAGGTGAGGATTCACCAAACATAGGGAATTGCAACACCTCTGATAGTGTACAGAGAAAAAGTGTGCAAGAAAATTCACTACCCCCGGAGACCCCTTTCTCTTCGGGAAACAGGGTAAGCTAGGGGGTTCTAAGAAAAACCTGAATCCCCTTAAGGTGGTATTATTTAATGCCAGGTCAATTAGGAATACATTCTCTGAACTTCGGGCATTGTTGTCTACAGAATGCTTCGATGTAGTGGCTGTCATTTAATCCTGGATTCACAGTGATACCAGAGATTATGTTGGGGAATTTATAATACCTGGATATATAATGTTCCACAGCAACCGAACCATGCAGGAAGGGGGCGGAATTCTTTTGTACATCAAAGATTTTCTAAACCCAATTGACTGCAAGATCAGGTCAGAACATGAACTGCTTGGAGTAGACTTCAATCTAGGTAACTCTAGCTATAGGATTGTTCTGGTTTACAGGCCTCATCAAAATATTGAAAAGGATGAACTTCTGTACACAAGACTGAGTGTTGTTATTATGGGTAAAACCAGCGTGATCTTAGGTGACTTCAATTGCCTAGTAAACTTGGAAGCAAGAACTGCTGATGCTGAAGGTAGGCGTCTTGTGGACTTTACTAACGATAACTTTTTGACCCAGTGGGTGAACGAGCCAACTAGAGGGAATAATATACTAGATCTTGTGTTCACCATTGAAGATGAAAGTGTGACCAGCTTATCTGTTGGGGAATCACTTGGAGGTAGTGACCACAATCTAGTTAGTTTCTCTCTTCGCACCTTTAGCAGCAGACTCACCAATCCTCAGAGTGCAAAACTAGATTTCCGTTGTGCAAATTTTGAAGGCCTTCGGGGAAGCTTATCTCAGATCAGACTTGAGGGTAAGAATGTTAATGCAATTTGGTGCTCATTCAGACAGCAGTTTATGAATCAACAAGCTGCATTCCTTCCTACTAAGCTTACCAAATCAGGCTCAACCCAACCAAAATGGTTCACAAGTGTCATAGCTTCAACAATTAGAAAGAGAAAGGTTGCATACAGAAAGACCAAAAGAAGTCAAGACCAAAGAGATTTAGATTCCTTCAATAATATGTGTAGAAGAGTGAAATCTCTTATAAAGGAAGCAAATCAGAATGAAGAACCAAGGGTTGCAGCCCTCTGCAAAGAGAGTCCTAAGAGTTCTTCAGCTATGTGAACAGCAGAAAGCCATTCAAAAGTAGCATTGGACCTCTAAAGGATCCAACAGGCCAACATCAAACGTCTAACACTGATATAGCAAAATCCCTAAACGACTATTTTGCTTCAGTATTCACAAGGGAAAATACCTGTGACATGCCATGTCCAGGACTAGTGCAAGAGGGTGAAATTCTAAGCAGAATTAGATGTACCCCAGAGGAGATAGCAAAAAGAATACATAAGTTAAATAGGTTCAAGTCATCCGGCCCAGATAGCTTTCTTCCCCGAGTTGTACGAGAAATGCGAGATGAAATCGCACCTTTCTTGGCAGACATCTTCAATAAATCACTAGAAAATGGGGAGGTCCCTGAATGACTGGAAACAGGCCAATGTGACCCCAATCTTTAAGAAAGGGAATCACGAGTGTCCCAAGAATTAACGGCCAATTAACTTGACTATTAGAAGGGATACTAGTACTACGTAGACAAGATAGTTGACTACCTAGAAATCCACAATTTAAGTACAGATTCCCAACATGAATTCAGGCGACACCGATCATGTCTTACCAATTTGCTGGAATTTGTCCATGAAATGCTGAGTGAGTATGACGAAAGTAGAGCCATAGACATCCTTTACTTAGATTTTCAAAAAGCTTTTGAAAAAGTGCCTCATTGCAGGCTAATGTCAAAAGTGAGTGTGCTAGGTATCAATACAGAGGTTATAAATTGGATAGAAAGTTGGCTAACAGGTAGACAACAACGAGTGGTAATCAATGGCGTTACTTCTGAGTGGACTGCAGTCACTTCTGGAGTTCCACAGGGATCTGTCCTTGGCCCACTTCTGTTTATCATATATGTCAATGACATAGATATTGGTCTGTTGAGTGTGATCTCCAAGTTTGCAGATGTCATAAAACTTGGAATGAATGTAAAAGACCCCAAAGGGGTTGAACAGCTCAGGATGGACCTCAACAGACTGGGTGAATGGTCGGAGACATGGCAGATGCCTCTAAACTTGGAAAAGTGCAAGGTGATGCATATCGGCCAAGCAAACCCAAGTCAGGCTATTCACTATTGGGAATGCCTCTGGAAGTGACTGACTTGGAAAAGGATTTGGGTGTTCTGATTAGCAGTTACCTAAGTTTTCCAAGCAGTGCATTGAAGTAGAGAAGAAAGCTCAGAAATTATTGGGCTATATAAAGAGGCAATTTAAGTATAGAAATAAGGAAATAGTTCTCACACTTTACATCGCTCTGATACGGCCTCTCCTGGAGTATGCTGTTCAATGTTGGTCTCCAGCACTCAGGAAAGATATATAGCGACTGGAAAGAGTACAAGCTAGGGCTACAAAGCTTATTCCATCGCTTAGAAGAATGAGCTATGAGGACCGGTTGAGAGCTCTTGATATCTTCCCGTTGGAGACAGGCAAATTACGAGGTCAGCTCATTAAAGCTTTTAAAATACTTAATGGGTTTGACAATGTGGATTATGGCAAAATGGTTTGCCTCAATATGAATACAACACGCAACCATTGCTGGAAGTAGAATTTAAGAGGTTCAGCACTAGCATTTGTGGACACTTTTTCATATATAAGATCTGTTCTACCTGGAACAAACTTACCTCCGAAGTTGTAAATAGTTCTTCAGTAGAACAGTTCAAGAAGAGAGTAGATAGTATTTTGCACACTCTGTAAAGAGTGTAGTGCACTAAACAGTATCTCTCCTTCCACTTCGAATATCTCCTAGGAATGGACCAAAAGTCTCTGGAATAATAACTATTCCGTGTAACTCCTTGTAACCCACTCTCACTCTCTCTCTCTCTCTCTCTCTCTCTCTCTCTCTCTCTCAGCGTATGAAAACATACTTCCACGATTCTTCTTCGTCTCTTCCCTTTTACCCTCCGCTCTCTCAAAAATGGCGAGAAACACACCACTGCAGGAAAAAATATATCTCTCTCTCTATTTCTCTCACTCTCTCTCTTTATCTCGTTTTTTCTGCTATTCCCGTCTCCTTTGTTCTTCGAGCTTCTTTTTTCCTCTTTGCAACCGTGGAAGACTGAAAAAAGCAGAGTTATTTGACTTTAGAAGGTTTTTGTGGGATGGCAGAAGGGAGATTAGCTATGGTAAAATGGATAATGCTGCTTGGATGGAGGGACTTGTGGATGATGATGATGATGATGATGATGATGATGATAGTGATGACGATGATGATAATGATGATGATGATAATGATGATGATGATGATGATGATGATGTTGATGATAATAATGATGATGATAGTGATGACGATGATGATAAAGATGATGCGTGTTCTTATACTCATTCTTACTGGTGATATAATGCGATAATGATGAAGGGGGTGTTGGTAGTGATGTGCTGATGGTTATTATGATGATGGAATAATACTGTAGTTTAGGCTTGATAAAATTGATAATGCTGCAAGATTAAAGGAATTGTGAATAATGATATTAGTAATGGCGATAATGAACGGCAAAGCATGACTAACTATAACAAAGGAATTTATTGAGGAAGGGATTATTATGTTAGGGATCTATGATGATTTTAACCCCTTTTTAACTATATTCTGGCTACTATTAGACGATTTTATTCAGTTTGAAAAGGGTCTACAGCAATTAACAGACGTCGAACTATCTCGCTTAACCCTTTTTATTACTACAGATCCTTCTTAAACTGAACACAATTACCTAAATATAGCTAGAAGAAAACTAAGACGACGAATCCGGTAAAGATGAGGTTAAAGATATGAAGTTGTCAATGCTGATGGTAGTGATGATGATGGTGAGGGTGATACTGACGATGATGATAATAATGGCAGCTTGGTTAGTTCTTGGTGGTAGTGATGATGGTGATAATGATAATAATATACTTTAAGAGTTGCCTAAATAACATATTAAAATAAAAGCTAAGTATAATTTCAAGCCACAAAATAATGAGGAGAAAATAATTCATCTCACGCCTTCCAACATATAATAAATTAAAACTATATTCCAGCTTCACTAGATATGACAGGGTGCCTTGCGGGAGTCTCTGGATAGTATTTTTTCTTTATTTCTGAAGTTTTATATATTTATTTCCTCTTACCTCCATTTATATAATTAGAACTGCATATATTTTTAAGTGCTGGAATTGTTTTTGGTGAACATTTTTGCTTAGAATTGTAAATTGCGATAGTTGAATTACGTCTAACATGCTGTCAAAAAAGGCACATTATTTCACTTGATTCTTGTTAATACTAATACATTTTTGTACAGATAAACCCTTGATTCGCGGTGACCGTCATATGACGGGAGAGAGAATATTGGCCTATCCTGAGGCACCCGTCATATGATGGGTGCCATTTTGAGGTTATTATGAGTGCTGAGAGAGAGGTCAAGCATTGGAGGGATCATAGGTGGGCTCCAACCACTCGCCACGGCCATGCGGCGTACACTGAGGCCCGAGGTACGGCTCGCTCACTCATATGTACTGTCTCTCACATACCAAAAACAGCCAAATTGCCACTATTTTACCAATTTTTGCATTTCGGTTGCACAATCATTGCAAGATAACCAGATATCGAACAGAGATGATACAGGTGTCATTGGAATGATCTACCATTGAACTTTCATTGATATATAATAGTATTACGCTCTGACTCATGCTTATGTATGAAAAAGAGGATTGAATAAAGGTCATTTTCGGTAGATATACCCACCTGGCGCTACGGTGATATACACACGACTACCCGTTTCACGAGAGTTAAGAATTACCTATTCCAATAAAAAGAGTAACAGTTATGTTGCCTATCACTTTAGCACTCGCATTCTCTTTCTAAGCAAAATAATATTGTCTAAAAATAGTCAGAATATAGAATGCGCCATCCTATGCTTAACTTAAAGGTTTTAAATGATAGACCTACTTATAAAGTAAATGCATATGGTGACAATGATAGCGGTTATAAGGATGGTGACCTTAATATTTAGAGACGGTGAAATTAATGAACTTACTTAAGATGAACACTCTGTTGAATATGATATCGATATGTCATTAGAAAAGGACTGCAGCATCTTACCTCCAGTAATCGAGGCACAAGATATGGTTGGTGACTAATGTGATTGCATGCTGCTGCAGGACACTAACCATATCAGTAACACTACTTCCAAGAATTATAACCTCAACCAGGAGAGCAACACCAGTGCCACAAACATTTTAAAGAACCCTGAAAAGAACTCCGAGCAAGTAGGGCACTTAGAAACTGTATGTCTCACCTGTACCAATGTATCTCAGACTGCACAAGCCCTTGCAGATGTAACCATCTATAAGGTCACTGCTGATTATAAAAACAGAAAAGTGGGTTGGTTCACAAGCCACACTGCATTGCTAAATGGAACTTCTGTCACAGAAAAAGCAAAGTTTGAGCAGCCCTCTGCGTGTCAAACCAGAATTTCTTCAGACTTCAACGATGACATAAGTGGCAAATTAATGAACTAGACACCGAAGAATTATATGTTGAATCCCCATGCTTAGTACTCTTAGACTTTTTAGCAGAGTATGCACTTCCCGGTTATGTAATGTTTGAGAAAAGCCGAATAAATAGAAATGGAGGTGGCGTTTTACTTTATATCAAAGAAAGTCTTAACCCTACCCTCTTGTCAAAACCTTAAATTGTGAACGTTGACACATCTTTTGTGCTAATAAAGAATAATAAAGATACAAAAATAATACTTGCGTTAATATACAGACCTCCAGCTCAATCAGTGCAAACTGACCAAGAAATTTACGAACAAATTGCAGATGTAAGTAACTCACAAGATACCGTAATTTTTGGCGACTTTAATTTACCTGTGACCAAGTGGGGCGATACTCTTACTTCACACTCCGGACATGACTTGTATACGAACTTGCAAGAGAGTTCACTTTATCAATTTGTTCGAACGCCGACCCGTGGTAATAACGTTCTTGACATTGTACTTGCAACAAAAGAAGAATTAATAGAGAATTTGAATGTTGGTGATGAATTCAGTAACAGCCACCATCGTACGATAACTTTCACTTTAAAGTTTACTAGTAACGAAGCAAATAGTAGCATCGAAAAAGTTCCTAATTTCAAGAAAACAAAATTTCATAAACTTAGAGCTATGTTTAAAGAAACTGACAGGAGCTTTTTAATTAACAATAACGACATAAATACATCTTGGAAGTTACTCGAAACCACTTACCTAAAAGCAGTGCAAGACTGCATACCATCGAAAATACGGCGTCGAGGCCATAATAATAAGCCCAAATGGTGGAATAAAGATATTTCAAACTGTCTGCTTGCTAAAAAATTTGCTAATGGTAGATTAAAATCCTCACAAAATGACGAAGAAAGGGTGAAATTTGTAGAGCTACGACGCAAAGCCAAAAAGTTAATTAAGCAAAGTAAAAAGACCCTAGAATTACATATTTGCGAATCAAAGTAAAACAACCCCGAAAGAATTCTATAGTTATATCAGAAAGAAAAAAGTAGTTACTTCAACTGTTGGACCGTTAGTCGATGAAAATGGAGAATACACCAAAGACGAAGTAAAAATTAGTAATGCCCTCAATACCTTCTTTGCATCAGTTTTTACAACAGAAGACCTCAGTGATATCCCTACACAATCGCCGATTCAGATTGATAATTCATATGTTCTAAGCAATATCACCATTACAGAGAGATAAGTATTGAACTGTTTAGATAAACTCAAGGTAAATAAAACGCGTGGACCTGATACAATCTCGCCTAGAGTTCTAAAGGAAGCTAATGATGAGCTCTCCAAACCACTGACATTACTATTCAATAAATCCTTGCAGTCTGGAACTATGCCTGATCAGTGGAAGCTAGCCAACGTAACACCGATATTAAAAAAAGGCAGCAAATCCCTACCCAGTAACTATCGTCCAATTAGCTTAACCTCAGTTGTATGTAAAATGCTAGAAACGGTCATAAGAGACAGACTCGTAAATCACTTAGAGGAAATTAATATACTTAAAGATACTCAACACGGCTTTCGTAAAAAACGTTCCTGTTTAACAAACCTCTTAGACTTCTTCCACGATATCCTCAACCTGTACGATGAGAGTAAAGCTGTAGATATTATATACCTTGATTTTCAAAGGGCCTTTGACAAAGTTCCCCACAAACGTTTACTGCTAAAACTAAAAGCGCATGGAATACAAGACGGTGTGTTGAAATGGATAGAAAATTGGCTCAGCGACAGATAGCAAAGATTAGTCATAAATGGTAAGGCATCTAAATAGACCAATGTAAGTAGCGGGGTACCCCAGGGATCGCTATTAGGATCAATTCTCTTTCTAATTTACATCAACGACCTAGATGAGGGTCTCACCTGTAGAATCTCAAAATTTGCTGACGATACAAAAATTGAAAATAACGTACTCTCAAAAGAACAAGTTGACGATATGCAACACAATCTAGATAAATTGTCATGTTGGGCCCAAATTTGGCAAATGAGTTTCAATGCGGATAAATGTAAAGTACTACATATCGGATACCTAAATGAGAAAGCAAACTATTAGATGAATGGCACTCAGCTTAAGAATGTAAACAGAGAAACTGATCTGGGAGTAACAATATCGAGTAACCTAAAACCGAGTCAACAATGTTCAGAAGTTGTTAAGAAGGCAAACAAAATAATTGGCTTTATAGGCAGGTCATTTGAGCATAAATCCAAAGAAGTTATCCTAACCCTTTACAATTCCTTAGTCCGCCCTCTTCTGGAATACTGCGTTCACTCCTGGTGCCCTTATTACCAAAGAGATATAAACAAGATAGAACGAGTTCAACGTAGAGTTACCAAAATGATACCTCGCCTAAAGAACAAACCATACGAAGAGCGTCTTAGAGAATTAAATCTATTTCCTTTAACCCAGCACAGATTAAGAGGTGACTTAATTCAAGTGTTCAAAATCATCAAAGGCATCGACAATATGAACTGTAGTAAGTACTTCACTATCGACCAATCTAATTACACGCGGGGAAACGGTTGCAAAATTATTGGTAAATCTTTTAACTCACACGAATCTAAGAATTTCTTCTTCAATCGAGTTGTCAACTTGTGGAATGGGCTTCCCCGAGACGTTATAGACTGCAGCACCGTTGATTCATTTAAACTCCGCCTAGACAAATATCGCATCAAACCCGCGACTGACTGCGTTTGTAAATGAATAACTTTATTTTATCCTCCCCTCAGTTACTAACCCATCTGTCCCTTACTAACTTCCTAATCCTGCCACGGACATTAGTTCCCTTTCCAATGTTCCCTTACCCACTCTAAACCACTGTTTGGACACTTGATCCTCAGTGTTTTGGAGGACAAGCAGCCTAGAAGGGTCACTATACCTGTTGTTGCTTGATTTCCTTTGTACTCCTTTGTACTCTCTACACCCTGATGCAGTCCGGTGAGATTCTTTGCAGCTTCACTGATGCCAAGAATAGAGTCACCATAGCTCGGGACCTGGGGTTGGATATGGCTCCAAAGAATGAGCATCTAAATGTATTATGTATTATTGAGCCTAATAAATGGATAACCTGGACCAGTGTAAATAGTGAACCCAATGCATACACTTATTTTAAGATGTACATGATGATGGTGTTGACAATAATGGAGAAGAACATAAATATAATTATGATGCAAATGATTGAGAATGTGATAAAGAAGAAAGATGATAATGATTAATGATATAAAGGATTATGGTTGCGATGCTATATTGATGCTAACAAATTATAATAATTATAACAATGATTAGTACAAAACAAACTAACGCTGGTACAATAATGACTTGATAAAATACAAACCAGAAAGTAACACCAATGGGATTACAAATGAGAATGCCCTAGATGATGAACTCCTACCACATAAACTAAAACAACTTATTACTGTTCCATGCAGGCTTATATTCGTTAGACAGACGTAGAGTTCGAGGGGATATGAAAGAGATGTTCAAATGGGTAAGTGGGATTAACAAAGGGGACATACAGATGTACTGAAGCTCATTGATAGCGAGAGAACTCGAACAAAAGGTTTCAAACTGGATCAATTTCGTTTCAGAAAATATATAGGCAAGTACTGATTTGGTAATGTAGTTGTAGATATGTGGAATAGGCTATCGAGTGCTATAGTAGTATCAAGAAGGACAGATAGCTTCAAGATAAATAATATAGTCACAGGGACGAGATAGGTTGGGTGTGAAAGGGATCTTCCTTGTGTGGGCCAGTCGGTTATCTGCAGACTCCCGTTTTCTTATGTTTTTATACGTTTAAAAAGATTGATGCCAAAGGTGGCATCATATGAGCAGTGTTCCGGTGTGTTATTAACCAGTATCTGACTATGGATTGTGATGTTTTTAATAATCATACCGAAGATTGTCACATACATGACAAAATCATGTTAAATTTAAATTAATACATGAAATAATTAACGACGATCGTACAAATTTAGTCATTCACACTTAGCGAAAATGTGATGAGAAATGCTAGTCAACATTAGTTACAGGATAGAACTAACAAACTGCCCGTGTGTCGAAAGCTTCAGAGTCATTTGGTTCAGTTACACCTTTACAGTCTCAGTCATAAAGACTCGCCTGTGGAAAACAAACAAAGCAAATGTAAATTGTAATTAATTAGTAATTAATTAGCTTAAATGTCCATATTCCTGGGAAGATCGCATGCTTTAATTAACCCTTCCAGCCCGGGTGTCATTTTAAAATGACACCAAAACAAAAGGGCCGGAACCCGGGTGTCATTTTAAAATCCTTGTGCTTGAAAGCGTGCTTCAAAATTTCCGTGGCCAATTTTGGCATGGTAGGAGCGACCGCAGCGCCACCAAGCCTCAACTACTAGTGTTATCGTTCGTACGTGGCCGCCATAGCGAGTAATACTGAAAAAATGTTTTCCGACGTGTCCGATTCGTTGCAACCTCCCGCGGGCCCCAGTGCTACCCCACTCGCAACTTCAACGCCTGTTCCAACCGAGAAGAGAGCTCAACAAAAGAAAGTTAAGCGTTTGTTGAGTGATAGCGCTATACAGCGACAACTTTTTGAAAGTGATGAAGAGAGCAGTGGCGAAAGCTTGGTGGACAAGGTACAATTTATAAGTGAAAGTGAAGACGATTTCGTGGGCTTTGGAGATGACGATAATGTCGATTTATTTGATGGGGGAGACAGTACTGATGATCCTGATGTGGAAGTGTTTCAGGAAGGTGCCATTGAGCTTCCCAGTGTGCTAGAACCTAGGCCTACCCCCTCGCCATCTTTGCTAGGTCAGCCTAGGCCTAGCCCTAGCCCTACCCCAGGACCTTCCCCTTTGCCTGCCCGTAAGCCCTTGACAGTGGGCAAATATTTCTACAAACAATCATTGATCAAAAGTGCAGCTAAAAAAGCACGCAGGGCAGCCGCAGAAAAGCATAGGGAAGCTGAAGATAGCGATAATGACGCCGACCCTGGCCTAACAACCACCCGCATTCCATTGTCCCGACGCCTTGACACGGGACGCCGCGTGGGTCACCCACAGCCCTCGCCTTCATCTCTCGTTCAGGATGACCAAAGGGCCTCTTCAAGTGGTATTGGTGATGTGCCACAGGCCTCAACACACCGCAGAGCATTATTTCCTGCTGAAAAGCCCTCGGCTCGCCGCAAAAGGAGCCCAACTCCCGAGGCCTCGGCTCCCATTCTTGAAGCTCCCGCAGCCTCCCGCGCCCCACACCGCCGACGCCCGGTCACTTCTTCACCAGAATTGTCTCCTGAGGAGGATGCTGACGACCCTAACATTGCCCCAGATGACCTGACGTCGCCTGAGGAGGAAGAGGAAGAGGAACAGGAAGAGGAAGAGGATGTGCCGACAAGTCGAGGGAGAGGGCGAGGTCGTGGACGTGGTCAGCCTGCCGACGCCGCTGCCCCTGGGCCTGGGCCTGGGCGTGAGCGTGCAGGGCGTCCGCCTGGGCGTCCGCGTGGCCAAGGGCGTGTGCCAGGGCGTCCAGGGTGTGTGCCTGCTGCAGCACGACCTCGAGCATCAGCATCCGACCTGTTTGTGTGGACAGATGGAGCTGATTTTGAGCCAGATTGTCCTGCCTTTGACGAGGTACAGATGGGTTCTGGGGTGTCACCAGTATATCCCTGTGGCCCAGATGCTACCCCCAGTGAACTTTTCTGTGGCTTCTATGACAATGAAGTCATGGAATACCTCGTCAAAGAGACAAATCACCACCATGCTATCTGTGCCAACTTTCTTGGGCGGAAGACCAGTGCCAAGATGGTGGCATGGAGAGCTCTCACTGTGGCAGAACTATATGTGTTCTTGGCACTCACAATGCTGATGACTCATATAAGGAAGCACGTTCTGGCTGACTACTGGATCACTGGCGACATCATAACGACTCCATCATTTGGCAAATACATGTCCAGGGACAGGAACTTCGACATCCTCTCCTATCTCCACCTGACAAACAACATGGCAGTCCACCTTCCCGACTCATTATGGAAGATCAGGAAGCTCTATGACATGATACGTCATCGGTTCACCACATACCTGATTCCTTTCCAGAAGATATGCCTCGACGAGTCTCTGGTCCTGTTCCGTGGTAGGCTGCACTTCCGACAGTATATCCCGTCCAAGAGACACCGCTTCGGCATCAAGCTCTTCGTCCTCTGCGACTGCTTGACGGGGTATGTGCTGGACTTTATAGTCTACAGCGTCAAGGCTGGAGAAGTTGTGACTGACCCTCTCATTGGTTTTGGTGGCACTGTAGTGAAGAAGATGATGGAGAGGCACTTCAATAATAACCACATCCTCTACACAGATAATTATTACACGTCGCTTCTCCTGACCAAGTACCTCCATGACCGCAAGACCGGAACTGTCGGCACAGTCAAGGGCAAAAGGAAGGGCATGCCAGGCTACCCAACCAAGACGAAGAAGGCGGACATCTTCCACAAGAAGAGTGGCCCCATCCTCTCCATCCACTGGCATGACCAGCGCAAGGTCAACCTCCTCACCACATGCCACAAGGCCCAGATGGTCGCCACAGGGAAGGTGGACCGAACAACCAAGAACCCCGTCCAAAAACCAGCTGCTGTCCTGGATTATAACATCAACATGCGCCTCGTTGACAAGTCCGACATGCAGATGGGCTTCATCGACTGCCTGCGAACATCTTGCAGGTGGTACAAGAAGTTTATCCTGCATACGGTAGATATGTCGATCCTCAATGCCTACAACATCTACCGTCTGAGGACTCCAGGAGCCAAGAAGTACAAGTCCCTGCGGAAGTTCCACAAGCAGGTGCTACTTGAGCTCCTGGCTAAACATGCGGGTACACCAGGCAGGCCAATACAAGGACCAGGCCAGCTTGACAGAACGGGGTGTGCTGAATTCTTCAGGAAGCACCAGCTCAGCGCCCTTCCTTTCAAAGCACCAGGTAGTAACGTTAGGAGTCAGAAGAGGTGCCATGTGTGCAGCCACACAACTCGCAGACCCCGCAAACCCACAAAAACAACTTGGGAATGCCTCGAGTGTCAAGTTGGACTGTGTGCTGGCACCTGCTTCAACCACTTCCACACTCTAACAAACTTTTGAAGTGGAAGTGACAACAGTGAAAGTGACACTCAAATGTAGGCTAAGAATAATAATATAACTAAGTATAAGTGAAAAGGACACATAAGTAATAATAAGTGCCTTCAATAACAATATGAACAAGTGAAAGTGACACTAAAATATATATTTCGAACAATAAATAAGTGAAAATGACACTCAATAAGCCTAGGCCAGTCAAAGTGACAGTATAATAATAATAAAACTAAGTATAAGTGAAAGAGACACACACAAGTAATAATAAGTGCCTTCATAACAATATGAATAAGTGACAGTGACACTATATATTATTAGCTTACCTAACAATACATAAAAGGGGAAATTACACTACCAATTATCAAAGTCCAGTGAAAGTGACACTAATAATCATAATAATAATAATAAAACGAAGTAAGAAGTGACAGAGACACAAATAAGTTCATATAAATAACTTTATTGAGTGAAAATAACATAATAACTATAATAAATGACAGAATAACCAATAAAACACTATCAAATCGCTTCCCGGCATAATTGCGGGTGGAGCGGCGAGTGCAACTGGGCGTCATAGCCGGGGCCGCGGTTGAGTGTTCGGACGCACCGAGGTAAATACGCGGCAAAAGTTACCTCCACTTCCATCACCATCACTCCGGAACCAGTTGAGCTAGAGAGCTCTACTCAATGCCATTCTACGCAGGAAGGTACGGCGCTCATTTCTATATATGTTTGATTAATGTAGGTAATATATTAATCGAGATTAGCCTTAGTTTACTTTTGTTAATATTCGACCAGATCGCCCGGATACGAGCTCCGTCATTAGGAGAGCCTGCCCGGGCCAGGAGGGTTAATTTAATTTGGGTGTTATTGGTGTTAAAAACAATGTTTATTAATATTCAGTTAATTAATCAATATTAATTCATATACTTTAGCATTATTGCTTGAGAGAATGAACAATACTTCGTATAACGGTAGTATGTGAATTAAGTTATATTACTAATGACAAAGACTATTATGAGGGATTGGGGAGAAAGAAGTATGATTAGCTTCGCCTCTTCAAGCAGCAATTCATTTTGATTTAGTTCAATGAATTGGAAAATTAATTAACCCCTATTGTGCCGGCGACGTCTTTTTAATTAATTTCTGGCTACTACTAATCGATTATATTCAGTTAAGGAAGGAACTATAGCTATTATATGGCTTCGAACAATCTCAATCAACATTTTTAAATACCACAGATAATTCCTAAGCTACATAAAATAGTCTGAATATAGCTAGAATGAAATATAGCAATCGTCGCTGGTACAGGAATGGTTAAGCAGCGTTTACTGTAACACTCAGATAATTTAATGTGTGTTTACTGTGACACTCAGATGATCTAATGTGTGATTACTGTGACAGTCAGATGATCTAATGTGTGATTACTGTGACAGTCAGATGATCTAATGTGTGATTACTGTAACACTCAGATGATCTAATGTGTGTTTACTGTACCACTCAGATGATCTAATGTGTGTTTACTGTAACACTCAGATGATCTAATGTGTGATTACTGTGACACTCAGATGATCTAATGTGTGATTACTGTACCACTCAGATGATCTAATGTGTGTTTACTGTGACACTCAGATGATTTAATGTGTGATTACTGTGACAGTCAGATGATCTAATGTGTGATTACTGTACCACTCAGATGATCTAATGTGTGTTTACTGTGACACTCAGATGATCTAATGTGTGATTACTGTAACACTCAGATGATCTAATGTGTGATTACTGTACCACTCAGATGATATAATGTGTAACTACTGTAACACTCAGATGATCTAATGTGTGATTACTGTACCACTCAGATGATCTAATGTGTGATTACTGTAACACTCAGATGATCTAATGTGTGATTACTGTAACACTCAGATGATCTAATGTGTGATTACTGTAACACTCAGATGATCTAATGTGTGATTACTGTGACACTCAGATGATCTAATGTGTGATTACTGTAACACTCAGATGATCTAATGTGTGATTACTGTACCACTCAGATGATCTAATGTGTGTTAACTGTACCACTCAGATGATCTAATGTGTGATTACTGTAACACTCAGATGATCTAATGTGTGATTACTGTAGCACTCAGATGATCTAATGTGTGATTACTGTACCACTCAGATGATCTAATGTGTGATTACTGTGACAGTCAGATGATCTAATGTGTGATTACTGAACCACTCAGATTGTCTAATGCGAGTCTTTATAATCATAGGGTACTCAAACAATTATAACATGAGGACAATTTTAACCATGCTCAAATGAGCTTCGAAAAGTTGACAGAATGAAAGGAAACACCATTTAAGGAGAAGTACTTTATTGACAACGCTACAGCAGGCGTCACACCATGCCGACTTGAGCCACGACTGACCATGACCTTTAGTCGTGGTCAGGAGTGCCGACCTTCGGCGGAGAGCTTAAGGATTTGGGGGGGTGAGTTTTGGATGGGACGCAGTATGGATGGTCACGCCGCTTGACGGCGCCTGACGGCGACCTGACGGGGTAGAGCGGCGCCCATGCAGGACTGAAGGTGAGACCTAGGTCGCCGCTGGAGTGCCGATCTGTGGCGTAGCGCGTTGACAACGACCCGACGAACGGCGTCGACAGGAGGTAGGGCGGCGTCAATATGCATTACTGTGCCGATGTACGGCGACCCCTTCAGTATGGACGGCTGATTATTAACTGATTATTTCAGTGAATTCTGTTATTTTATTATTATTTTTAATTTAAT
Source organism: Paralithodes platypus (assembly GCA_032716605.1). Taxonomy (NCBI): domain Eukaryota; kingdom Metazoa; phylum Arthropoda; class Malacostraca; order Decapoda; family Lithodidae; genus Paralithodes; species Paralithodes platypus. The sequence goes on along the minus strand of CM064496.1, from coordinate 24,492,655 downwards.
TATGTATTGAATGTTGTTATTTTTCATTTTTTCTGTAATTAATATACCTAATCTTATATTTTGATGGTTATTGATATTATATTTATTATTTAATTATTTAATTATGTCGTTTATTTATATATTATATTTATATATTATATATTATTTATATATTACAGTATATGAAGAAATCCGGCTTCGCTGGAGACATTTTTCTATGGAAAAATGTACAAATTTAGCCTGCTGTCAAACAAAAATAAAAAATATTATGGCTTGCTACTGCTCACCAGTAAAAAATTGACACCTGGATGGGGATAAACGTCTTAAAACAGTAGGCTGAATGGGGCCAAATGGATACATGCCAGAGAAAGATAGAAGAGGACAGAACAAAAACAGGTCACCCCCCTTAATTAAATAAATATGCTATACCTTTGATTAACCCTACTTATTATTGATAATATATTTATTATTTAATTATTTAATTATGTCGTTTATTTATATATTGACCGTTAGGGCATCGTTAGGTCGCCGCAAGCTGCCGCTGATCCCCGCAGGTTGTTATGGTGACGCCGCCTGACGCAGACCTCATTTATGGTGCCGTGTGCCGCCGTGTGTCGCCGCACAGACGCCTACCTTTTCCCGTCAAGCGCCGCCAAGCGCCGTCACACGCCATCAGCCCCCCGTCCCCTTCACGTCCCATTTTTTTACCTCACTCCACGCCGACTTGATTTTCAAAGTTCTGCATGTTGAACTTTTGAGGGGGTATGTGAAGACCCATCCCGACCTCTTTGTTATGTTGGCGACGGCCCATGATGCGCGGCGACGTAGACCAAGACTGTCCACGACCCATAGGTCGCGGACAGTCTTGGCCTAAAATCGGCTAGGTGTGACGCCTGCTTTCGCAGACAATTTTTTTCAGTGGCCAAAAAAGAGGAATCTGCGAAACGTTGTCTGTAATATGCTCTTCATCAAATGGTGTACCTATTCATGTTAGTCCATCCTTGAACACGAGAGATCCTTCCTAAAGTGAATAATATCGCGACAAAGCCATAATAAAATTACAATTAGGCCATTGTACTCAAAATAGAATAATGCAGAGAGAGAGAGAGAGAGAGAGAGAGAGAGAGAGAGAGAGAGAGAGAGAGAAGGGGTGGAATGAAAAATGGAACAAAACTCAAGGTCCATTTATTAGCGAGAGACAAAGATGGGAAGAGAGATCGTACAGCTATTACTGATTATGGGAAATTGTTTGGTGGAAGAAACATTGTGAGAGTTGAGAGGAAGTGGATTAATATTTACAGGTAAAGCTGATTTTATAGTTCCTTTACCCTCCAAAAAATTTATACTGCTCATCCAAAGCATAAACAAAACAAAAACTGTTATAGTTTAAGAGGATTGTTGTAGATACATTATATTATTCTAGGAGTTGGTTTGGTATGTGTGTCTATAAGGAAATACAAACAATATTCTCAACACAAGTACCCATCTTGGATAAACAATGAAAACAAGGCAAAGGATTATCTCGAACCGATATAAATTGATGTATCAATAAATGGATTGTGTAGAGTGTCGTATGTGAACAAGATAGTTGACTGCAAGATTAAATTAATGTTCAGAGAAAAAAGTGCATGAGGAAAACATGGATGTAGAGATTCTTGACCAGATGGAACTGGATGTACAGAATTAAAGTCGAACTACAATGAAATGAACATTTTGGTGCGGAGGAAAAATGTGAGGTGAATAAAATGTATAGCCGGATAACAGATATATGAATACATTAATGCGCAGAACCAACACTGACATACTATATATACATATATATATATATATATATATATATATATATATATATTATATATATATATATATATAAAAATATGTATACGTATATATATAAAAATATGTATACGTATATATATAAAAATATGTATACGTATATATATAAAAATATGTATACGTATATATATAAATATATATATATATATATATATATATATATATATATATATTATATATATATATATATATATATAAAGTCAAGGCAAAAATAGAAACGCCAATAGAACGAAATCTGATTAAAACATAAAAAAGAACCACTGATATGCACTCTGGTTTACTGATAACAAATGCAGCATTGATACAGATGCACAAACATAATAACTAGGGTGGAGACACAAATGGTGTATGAAGGGAAATATAGAACACGGAAGAAAATTAATTATGAAAAACGTTTGTATTGTGGAGAAAATTAATTAAATTCCACCAAAAGAATCTGCAAAGCTCATCGTCCGCATCCCGCTATGCAAACAATTGTATCCGCTGAATGGTATTTGGGACTGGTATGAAGATGCCTAAGGGAACCCACCTCGCATTTTTTTTATCTTGCTCTCACTCTCTCTTTGGTTTGTATTAATTCGGCCCAATTCAACCTACTGTTTTAAGACGTTTACCCCCATCCAGGTGTCAATATTTTCCTGGAGAGCGGTAGCGAGCCAGAATATATATATTTTGGTTTTGACAGCAAGATAACTTTGTATATTTTTTGACAGAAACATTTTCGATATAAACATTTCTCCGGCGATGCCGGATTTCTCCATACAATGCTGGCTAGCTATCGCTCGCCAGGAAGAAATCGACACCTGCATGGGGATAAACATCTTAAAACAGTTGGCTGAATGGGGTCGAATGGAAACAAGCCAGGAAAAGAGAGAAAAGGAGAGAAAGATAAAAAATAAGCCGGTGACCCCCTTAATGTTAATTGTATGTTGAGTTATTACTTAAATACTAGTTGAATATTCGTATACTACCTTGATATCGTTTGGTATGCCAGTAATATTCGTATACTACCTTGATATCGTTTGCTATGCCAGTAATATTCGTATACTACCTTGATATCGTTTGGTATGCCAGTAATATTCGTATACTACCTTGATATCGTTTGGTATGCCAGTAATATTCGTATACTACCTTGATATCGTTTGCTATGCCAGTAATATTCGTATACTACCTTGATATCGTTTGCTATGCCAGTAATATTCGTATACTACTTTGATATCGTTTGCTATGCCAGTAATATTCGTATACTACCTTGATATTGTTTGGTATGCCAGTAATATTCGTATACTACCTTGATATCGTTTGCTATGCCAGTAATATTCGTATACTACCTTGATATCGTTTGCTATGCCAGTAATTCGTATACTACCTTGATATCGTTTGCTATGCCAGTAATATTCGTATACTACCTTGATATCGTTTGCTATGCCAGTAATATTCGTATACTACCTTGATATCGTTTGCTATGCCAGTAATATTCGTATACTACCTTGATATCGTTTGCTATGCCAGTAATATTCGTATACTACCTTGATATCGTTTGCTATGCCAGTAATATTCGTATACTACCTTGATATCGTTTGCTATGCCAGTAATATTCGTATACTACCTTGATATCGTTTGCTATGCCAGTAATATTCGTATACTACCTTGATATCGTTTGCTATGCCAGTAATATTTGTATACTACCTTGATATCGTTTGGTATGCCAGTAATATTCGTATACTACCTTGATATTGTTTGCTATGCCAGTAATATTCGTATACTACCTTGATATCGTTTGCTATGCCAGTAATATTCGTATACTACCTTGATATCGTTTGCTATGCCAGTAATATTCGTATACTACCTTGATATCGTTTGGTATGCCAGTAATATTCGTATACTACCTTGATATCGTTTGCTATGCCAGTAATATTCGTATACTACCTTGATATCGTTTGCTATGCCAGTAATATTCGTATACTACCTTGATATCGTTTGGTATGCCAGTAATATTCATATACTACCTTGATATCGTTTGCTATGCCAGTAATATTCGTATACTACCTTGATATCGTTTGCTATGCCAGTAATATTCGTATACTACCTTGATATCGTTTGCTATGCCAGTAATATTCGTATTCTACCTTGATATCGTTTGGTATGCCAGTAATATTCGTATACTACCTTGATATCGTTTGCTATGCCAGTAATATTCGTATACTACCTTGATATCGTTTGCTATGCCAGTAATATTCGTATACTACCTTGATATCGTTTGCTATGCCAGTAATATTCGTATACTACCTTGATATCGTTTGGTATGCCAGTAATATTCGTATACTACCTTGATATCGTTTGCTATGCCAGTAATATTCGTATACTACCTTGATATCGTTTGGTATGCCAGTAATATTCGTATACTACCTTGATATCGTTTGCTATGCCAGTAATATTCGTATACTACCTTGATATCATTTGGTATGCCAGTAATATTTGTATACTACCTTGATATCGTTTGGTATGCCAGTAATATTCGTATACTACCTTGATATCGTTTGCTATGCCAGTAATATTCGTATACTACCTTGATATCGTTTGCTATGCCAGTAATATTCGTATACTACCTTGATATCGTTTGCTATGCCAGTAATATTCGTATACTACCTTGATATCGTTTGCTATGCCAGTAATATTCGTATACTACCTTGATATTGTTTGCTATGCCAGTAATATTCGTATACTACCTTGATATCGTTTGCTATGCCAGTAATATTCGTATACTACCTTGATATCGTTTGCTATGCCAGTAATATTCGTATACTACCTTGATATCGTTTGCTATGCCAGTAATATTCGTATACTACCTTGATATCGTTTGGTATGCCAGTAATATTCGTATACTACCTTGATATCGTTTGCTATGCCAGTAATATTCGTATACTACCTTGATATCGTTTGCTATGCCAGTAATATTCGTATACTACCTTGATATCGTTTGGTATGCCAGTAATATTCGTATACTACCTTGATATCGTTTGCTATGCCAGTAATATTCGTATACTACCTTGATATCGTTTGCTATGCCAGTAATATTCGTATACTACCTTGATATCGTTTGCTATGCCAGTAATATTCGTATACTACCTTGATATCGTTTGCTATGCCAGTAATATTCGTATATGCCAGTAATATTATAGACGTTAATAGACTGCAGCACCGTTGATTCATTTAAATTTCGCCTAGACAAATATCTCGCATCAAACCCGCGACTGACTGCGTTTGTAAATGAATAACTTATCCTCGTATACTAACCCATATGTCCCCTACTAACTTCCTAGTCCTGCCACGTTAGTGGCAGGGCAGTAGTTCCCTTTCCAATGTTCCCTTACCCACTCTAAACCACTGTTTGGACACTTGATCCTCAGTGTTTTGGAGGACAAGCAACCTAGAAGGGTCACTAGATCTGTTGTTGCTTGATTTCCTTTGTACTCCTTTGTACTCCTTTGTACTCCTTTGTATACTACCTTGATATCGTTTGCTATGCCAGTAATATTCGTATACTACCTTGATATCGTTTGCTATGCCAGTAATATTCGTATACTACCTTGATATCGTTTGCTATGCCAGTAATATTTGTATACTACCTTGATATCGTTTGGTATGCCAGTAATATTCGTATACTACCTTGATATTGTTTGCTATGCCAGTAATATTCGTATACTACCTTGATATCGTTTGCTATGCCAGTAATATTCGTATACTACCTTGATATCGTTTGCTATGCCAGTAATATTCGTATACTACCTTGATATCGTTTGGTATGCCAGTAATATTCGTATACTACCTTGATATCGTTTGCTATGCCAGTAATATTCGTATACTACCTTGATATCGTTTGCTATGCCAGTAATATTCGTATACTACCTTGATATCGTTTGGTATGCCAGTAATATTCATATACTACCTTGATATCGTTTGCTATGCCAGTAATATTCGTATACTACCTTGATATCGTTTGCTATGCCAGTAATATTCGTATACTACCTTGATATCGTTTGCTATGCCAGTAATATTCGTATACTACCTTGATATCGTTTGGTATGCCAGTAATATTCGTATACTACCTTGATATCGTTTGCTATGCCAGTAATATTCGTATACTACCTTGATATCGTTTGCTATGCCAGTAATATTCGTATACTACCTTGATATCGTTTGCTATGCCAGTAATATTCGTATACTACCTTGATATCGTTTGGTATGCCAGTAATATTCGTATACTACCTTGATATCGTTTGCTATGCCAGTAATATTCGTATACTACCTTGATATCGTTTGGTATGCCAGTAATATTCGTATACTACCTTGATATCGTTTGCTATGCCAGTAATATTCGTATACTACCTTGATATCATTTGGAATGCCAGTAATATTCGTATACTACCTTGATATCGTTTGGTATGCCAGTAATATTCGTATACTACCTTGATATCGTTTGCTATGCCAGTAATATTCGTATACTACCTTGATATCGTTTGCTATGCCAGTAATGTTTTCACGTGTGTCTTACAAGGCTTAAATTAATTAGGGTGAAGGCGAAGTTTCTTCTTTCTATGCACTTTCAATGGGATAAAAGTGGCATATAACTACTTCAAATAACACGAGTAATGATCCATCCATTTGTTAAAAGGGGTTGATGATAGAATTAAATATGGAATCAAATATGGTTCATGGACAATTACTTGTGCAGCAGCTAATTACTTGCAATGAAAATTTACCATGTAATTGTGTTGTAGACAATTTAATTAATGCATGATAAAATAAGGTATGATTTAGAGGACAAATATGTAGAGTAGAGAAGAAAAATGGTTGCATAGAACAAATTGTATGTATACTATATATATATATATATATATATATATATATATATATATATATATATATATATATATATATATATATATATATATATATATATATATATTGTAAAGTAGGTGTAGGCTAGAAGGCCGGGTATCAAATGTTCTATTCTTATATGAGCTTTAGTGAGAAATAATCAACATTTCATGAAAAATAACACATTATTAATTCTACGGTTAGTAATCTTAAGAAATCAGCATATTTAAAATGTGAAGATAAAATTAAACACAAATTGTAGAGGTGCCTCATTAATTTATACCCCGACTGTATGTGGTACCAACATTATTTTAGTAGAACCAAATATGTTAATACACCACTGTAAAAATACAAATCCAACACAAATAACATCGAAACAGAACAAAACAGAAAAGGTAAAACCATATGAAAGTTCTCCACATCGATTCAGACTACACTCGCTGAGGACAGATGCAATTTTGATAAAGGTTCAAGAACAGGAAAATAATAAGGGCGGCAGGAATGGTATATATAAACAAAACATGATAACTATGAAATTGGGAAACTGAGTATGAAAGTTAGAGTTGGAAATATATAAAATATGTGTGAATGGGAAAACTGGTTGGAGATACTGTATATAAAATTGATTGCAAAATATATTTTATAATCGTGAATTAGGGCAGAAGGGAAAAATAATGGCGTGAACAACAACATTTACATCAAATATAATTACAATGAAACTATAGATGTTTTACTTCAGCTGACGGTAAATTGAAACCCTTAGCAACTGATTCCTCGATACTTAAAGGAGAAATATGAAATTACAACATGTCTATCTCATGTTAATGCCAAGTCCTCATACTAAACAACCTATTTCGCTATAAAAAGCTTTGTAATAATTGAGTAATAATGATGAGGACATGACAATTTGCCATCAGCTGAACAAAAAGGCACGCCATATATTACAGACTATAGCATCATAAATGCCAGTACAATTAGCTTAGTACGATCTAAAGGGAAGCAATCGGCTTAATAATAGCAAATGCAACAGGAAATATAAAACGAAAGAATAAACAAAGACCATTGTAAAAAGCAACCCCAGCACTCAAATTCACTCATGGTGGTCAGCTACAATATCAAGAAAGGATCAGTATCAGGAAAAAAATAATTGGTGGCGAGAAACTAAAACAGGATGAAAAGGAGATGTGAAAATATTTACCAATATTAAAAGAGTAACAAAGGTACACACAGGGCACTGTAAGTGGTACCAACATTTGTTTTATAATAGATAAGCTAAATTAAAATTAACTGATTGTATATATATATATATATATATGCTAAATATCCACAGGGAAGGAAGGAAAATAAACACAGAGTCCCAAGCGCTTTCGTGTATTACATCTTCAGGGGACAAAGGACAGGCCTGCCCGTCCTCTGTCCCCTGAAGATGTAATACACGAAAGCGCTTGGCACTCTGTGATTATTTTCCATCTTCCCTGTGGATATTTAGCATATAAGTTCACGTGTTGCTGTGACTTTCTTGCTATATATATATATATATATCACAGTATATATCACATGGAAGCAATACATCGACATACATATACAAAGAAACATACAAATAGAATTACAGTCTGGCAATAGACAAATTAACCAATTAAGTAGGGAAATGGAAACACGAATACAAACTTAAAACGCTGAAAACCACACCCCCAACTCTCAGACACCGCACACTGAGGAAAGTTGCAATGAATGTATTTGTAAATATGTTGTTTTATTATTATTAAAATTATTATTATTATTTGTATTATTATTATTATTATTATTATAATTATTATTATTTTATTTTCATTGTTTCTATTACTATTATCAATATTAGTATTATAATCATTGTTTAACAAAGAGTAGTAGTAGTAGTAGTAGTAGTGATAGTCGCATTTATTGGGGAGGGGGGGGGGGGCGTTGAATTTCGAGAAGACTAATCTATTTTTTTATTTCTATTCTATTTATTTCACCACAACACCAAACACCTCCAATGAAATTAATTAAAGCATATAAGTGATCCACCAGGATTCGAACCCGGCTTATCACACACATATTTTTAGACACCTTACCCATTACACCACCACCAATACGGTTATTAATAGTAATACTATAGTTGCGTTATACTCGTAGTGCAGTGTCAAATAACGAACTGTAAACTGGAAGACAAAACATAATTAAAAAACAAAATAAAACCGTGGCGAACGCACCCCTGGTCACTGAAGAGAGATGCAATATTGACATGGATGCACGAAACACAAACATAATAGTGTGGATACAAATTGACGTATGACAATTATGTATCAATATATCCATTGATCTACTTACCCATCCACATATCTCCACAAGACATGCCTGTACACACTCATATAAACATGCATACACAATTGCATATATATTTGTATATACGTATTTACAAACACATACATACATACAGTATACACATGCACACACATACATACCGTGCAGAGAGAGAGAGAGAGAGAGAGAGAGAGAGAGAGAGAGAGAGAGAGAGAGAGAGAGAGAGAGAGAGAGAGAGAGAGAGAGAGAGAGAGAGAGAGAGAGAGAGAGAGAGAGAGAGAGAGAGAGAGAGAGAGAGAGAGAGAGAGAGAGAGAGAGAGAGAGAGAGAGAGAGAGAGAGAGAGAGAGAGAGAGAGAGAGAGAGATGGTCGATAGGGATGAATTAAGTTACTTATAAATGAGTCTCCAGTTTCATACAAGCATGGAACTGTCCCAAATACCTCAAGGCATCCCTTCAGGGCCAGAATAGCCATTACAGAGACTAGATTTAGCTCTCTGGTGTCCCGTAGCTAACATAAGATAAGATGGACCAAATAGAATGTACGGTGGGCCAGACTTACTGATCCCCCTTTTAGTCGCCTCTTACGACGTGCAATAGACACGTGGGGCATATTCTTATATCTTCTGTACCACATGGCTAGAGATACCCCTAAACGCCCGGGGGGAGGAATATCATGAAAGCTACAATTGTTTAATGGAACACAAATGATAAAAAAACATGATTGGAGCAAAACAAAGAAACGCAAAAATAAGAAACTCCGGAGTGGAGGGAAACATTATTAGTGGACACAATATATGTTTACAGATAATATTTGAAATACATTTAAGGACAAAAATATAGTGGTGTGCTTGGCACTAGACTTTGCATTATAAAAACAAAATAAAAATACCAATCTATAACACAAATTAAATAGAATAGGAAACATACAATGAAATAAGAAATAAAACGAAAACAAAAACACTCTGGAAAACCTGCCCTCAGCTTCCAGTCCCGCTCACTGAGGACAAATGCAATATTGATAAAGATGCAGTGACAAACATGAGAATAGTAGTTGACAGAGGGATAGATAATAGTGTACGGGGGAAATAATTTAACAGGGAGAATACAAAACAATGATTGTAGAATATGAGGCATCAAACCAAGACAAAATGTGGATTGGAGTACAAACAATAAAAGGGCGAGTTAGAAAAACATATTGTAGATAATAACTAGGGAGGTTGTTGTAATATACATAGAAGCTACGGTATATATCGTACCTGCTATGTTTGGTCAACAAAACGTAAGGAAATCGAAAAACAAATATAAAAGACTTAAAACCTTGGGAAAACTGGCCCCCAGATCCTGGACCCGCTCACTGAGGACAGATGCAATTTTGATAAAGGTGCAGGAACAAGAAGAGGAGGGGATAACTCTCTCTCTCTCTCGCTCTCGCTCTCTCTCTCTCTCTCTCTCTCTCTCTCTCTCTGAGTGAGTTACACAGAATAGATAACATCTGGAAAGCCTTGAGGCCGCTTCCAGGAAAGTAGTAAATGCAAAATATAACTTAAAGCCGCACAATGGTTGGAAAGTGCGCTACAGTATATACAATCTACTGTGCACTGTACAAAATCATGGGTATGACAAATTGATATACAACCAATATTGACATGGATCCACCTTTCTGTCCTTCTATTAGATACGTTTTTTAATATTAATATACTTTAAAGAGGGTAGATTTTTATGAACAGTGTAATTACCCGTTTCATAACCCCTGTGTTTTACAGAGTACTCTCACTCAGTATTGTTCTACAGAAGATCTATTCACATCCTTATTGGGGAGTTTGTTCAAGGTGGTGTAAATTATATGAGAAAATGCCAGGACACACTAATATTGTATAGGTATTGAAAAATAAGTGTGATATGCTCATTAAATCTACAATAATTGTAGACATCTAATAGTATACGTAGTCAACGAACCAATCTAGCCAAATAAATACTTTAATGCATATGCCTGGCAGTGTACGATTTTTCAAAGGAAACAGACAAAGAGCTTAATCGTAATGTATCATATCAAAAGGACAAATAAATAAACATATAAATAAATAAATAGAAAGAGAGAGAGAGAGAGAGAGAGAGAGAGAGAGAGAGAGAGAGAGAGAGAGAGAGAGAGAGAGAGAGAGAGAGAGAGAGAGAGAGAGAGAGAGAGAGAGAGAGAGAGAAGGAGGAGGAGCAGAAAGAGCGAGAGCGTAACAAATGGAAGAACGAATCAAGATCCATTTGGAAGAAGGAGACAGATACGAGGAAAGAACGAAAATATCAGATTTCTTTATAAAGATAGATGACGAAGAGGGAAGGGTGAGAACAAATGATGCAAGTGAAGACAATGTATTAACATGGTAAGGAAAGGATGGACGCATAAAGATACTTGGAAGTGAGGGCGAGTTTAATTTAAGGGGGGCGGGCACCTTAATTTTTATCTTCCTCTCCTTTTCTCTCTCTCTCTGGCTTGTATCTATTCGGCCCCATTCAGCCAACTGCTTTAAGACGTTTATCCCCTTCCAGGTGTCGATTTCTTCCTGGCGAGCGATAGCAAGCCAGCATTGTATGGAGAAATCCGGCTTTGCCGGAGTAATTTTTCAATCGAAAAATGTACAAATTTAGCTTGCTGTCAAAACACCAATATATATTTGCTGGCTCGCTACCGCTCGCCAGGAAAATATTGACACCGGGGTGGGATAAACGTCTTAAAACAGTAGGCTGAATGGGGCCGATTGGATACAAGCCAAAGAGAGAGGGAGAGAAAGATAAAACAGCGAGGTGGGCCCCCTAAAGAGGAAAAGAGATAGACAACAAAGGATTACAAAGGAAATCCAGATATGCTGACCCTCAATAGGCTGTTTGTTAAGTACATGGATTGGGTAAGGATGGCATGCCACAAAATGTATATTGATAATTCTACACAGACAACGATGAAGACAAATGGAGCGGAAAGAAGAAGTCCATTTATAAGAGGGAAAGGGACTGATAATTATACAGTATATGGTTACATAAATAGATGAACAGACAGCTAGAAACAATAAGATTCATAAATAGACAGACAAAGATAGACAGATAATCATATACTATATACAGTATAGTGCAAAAAGAGAGATATCCTATATGAATACACATTTATTTTTGCCATTATTTACATTTTTCAGGAGCCTGATCAATAGATAAATAAGGATATGTTTTTTATGTGGATAAGGGAGACAAAAGGCAAAACTGCCTGTGACAAGTCATTCCTCAGAGTTGAAAGAGTGACAAGGTCAAAATCAAGGAATGTCGGAGCCAAAATGTCTGAACACATGGGAGTAGGTGGGTGCCCAACCCCGAAAGGAGTTGAATTAGGGGAGCTATCCCCCTGCCAAAGGCGGCTTTCTAGGGCCTTTCCTAGCTGATGCTGAGAGGATTGGGTTCTAGTCATGTGGTGATGGGCTGGTCTATCAGAGTGAGAGCTGAGTCATCTCTGCCATACCCATAGCTTATTCTGACTGTTCCTTTAACTTTTATATTTTCTAGATCTCAAGTGACGGCGCCTCTTCCGTGGATTGACCTCCCAATCTACCAAAATTGGAAGCCAAAGCGTCACATTTTCCCCTTGCCCCTCAACTTTCTCTTCATAATTGCTGAGGGGCACAGGGCCCTGGGTGGGGCTTTGGTTTCCCGGGCGTTTCCGCACCCTCCTCAGCTCCCCGCCATGGAGTGGCTTCGGTCACCCAGGCTTTATTGTGGTCGGCAGGGAGGGTTCTGTGGGGGCGCTCGGTTATGGCCTTGGGGCTGTTCGCCCAGGCAGCTTGGGGAACAACAACAACACATGGGGTTTGAAGCAATTTAACCCCCTCAGACTGAAATAGTTAACTTTCTGACGAGGAGGCGATCCGCACGGTATTATCCCCACAACAGTCAAAATCTCACTGAGGGACCGTTAGAAGTCGGAGGAACTTGGGGTTGCCTCCATTCGGCAGATTCTGATCTAACTTACCTAACTTACTGAGGCCTAAATGACGCTAGAGCATCATATAACTTATTAGAGAGATATTAAGACAAGTTCATATGACGCTCGAGCGTCATATGAGTATTTTGGCAAAACCGCCATATGACACTCTAGCGTCATATTAGTCAGAGAGTGCTAAGTCATAAGATGAGGGAAAGATGGGTTCAGGGAGAGAGTTTCAGAGTTCAGCTGTTAAATAGCAGAAAGATTGGGAGTATCGTTTCACTCTTGGGTTGAAGAGTTGCACAGAGTAGGGATGAGATTGTGTTGCATAACGAGTGCTGCTACGTATATAGGTACTACACACACACACACACACACACATATATATATATATATATATATATATATATATATATATATAGAGAGAGAGAGAGAGAGAGAGAGATAGATAGATAGATAGATAGATAAATAGATAGATAGATAGATTGATAGATAGATTTCTACGTCTCAACCTCGAGACTTTAGGTTGTTCAGTAGCCTGTAACTCTAACTAGGCCCCGAGATTATCCATTGAAGCTTCGAAATGCTGGGTGCTTCATATGTGTTGCACTAGATGTTCACAGTGCAGCTTCAAGGTGTTGGTTGCTTCCTTTCTGCCTTACTAGTTGACGACACCTTATTTATACGCTTGATTTGGAGAGAGAAGCTATACGGTCGTTCACAGCATCTTCGAATATGGTCGGGCATCTTTTATGCTATGAATTGTTGACAATATAGGGGGTGTTTTCCCAACGTGCCGGTGAAACCAGGATACTGGTAAAACAGCAGGAGCAATCAGATCACCTCGGAAAAAAAAATGGCGTTTGGTGTGGACTGAGGTCTGAAGTCCTTTTGGTTTGCAGTACAAGACACTATCCACTGTGCTGTCACCTCCCCCACATAAGGCAGACAGAGAGAGGTTAAGCAAAAAACAGTAGGTAAATGTATACAGATACTGTAGACAGACAAGCACAAGAGAAGACAGACAAATATATAATACAGTAGATAGATAGATAACATATGTAGAAGCATACCAGTAAACACAGATGAGTAGATACCCACAACTATAGTCAGAGAGAGAGAGAGAGAGAGAGAGAGAGAGAGAGAGAGAGAGAGAGGGGGGGGGGGACTCTGCAGGAAATAACAAACACATGAAGGGGGAGAAAAGAATAAAAGGTGATGGAGGTTACTGTGATCTCAAATATTGAGTGGAGATAAGGTATATAAGGTGAAACAGAAGCTATAATTGTTTATAGTAGTAATAATGACATTGGTACTATATACAGTATATTGTTTGTTTTTGTTACGTAATGTGCGTTAACATGTAAGTATCTGTCTCACAAACTATGTTCATGTTTTTTTCCTAATTTGTATAAATTTGTCGAATTTTAGCCAGAGAAGAGGCTGAACCTTACACCCCCAATTCACCCTGTATAAGAGATTTTGTTTCTGGCATTATACCATCTTATTACCAATGGAAATACTAAGACTCGCTGAAAAAAAATCAGCTCTCTATGTGCGTGCGCGCACGCGCACGACCACAGAATTTCATTGCACTATATGAAAAATCAACTAGTCATTGAAAATTGCTCAAATTTCCTGCAATTTTGTTCTGGCGTATCCTACAAGCATCCCCTACAACTAAATAATCTAGTTTTCCCATATTGAATAATAGAAGGGGCTGAACAAAATATATAATATATCTATATTTTTGGGTAGCCCAAATTTCGACATGAATAATGTCAAGTCTCGGAAAATATGGGAGATAAGGCCATTATCTAATCATTTTACCGTTGCTATATAGTCCTATAATAGTGTGTAGAAGGGGAACGAAGCAGAGCAATATACAAACAAGTAGTTGCACTTGGAGTTGCCAATATATGATCTCTGGTAATCGCAAAACATTTAAATTCATACCTAGGAAGTGACAATTTTGGGGAAAATAACTAAGTTACTCCTACTAGAGATGTTTTCTATTACCAAGCTGTTAGGGAAAACAAAGTTATATGGGATACTCCTGTAAAACATCTTGGAACATTGGATCAACAGATGACTTTCATAAGTGTTTCATATAAATCCATGATATTGGGGGCCATTGGGGGGGGAGGGACTAGGGATGTCATATGGGTGTTTATGCCCTCATATGATAGTTTCTATTGTTTACAGAAGCCTTTTAGACAAACAACACCAAAATGATATTTTTTTTTGGGCCGAGAGTAAAAAAAGTTTTTGATTCGGGGGTGTGGTTGAACCCCCGTCCGGGGGTGTTATGGATGTGATATGTTTTGTTTTGCTCTCCTATGCTATTCTCCTATGTTTAACCCCTTACGAGCGGCGTAGGTGGTCTATTTGACCGTACCGTCCAGCGTTTTTTTTTTACCCTAAATAGGGTTGTTTACGTGATTATTTTCATGCCTAAATAAGACCCAGAGCGTAAAACAAGTATATATCTCTGAAAGAGCGTAAACAGAGCTTTCCAATGACACCCGAACCATCCTTGTACGACCACTGGTTCTCTTGCAACGATCGTGCAACACGAGTGCAAAAACCCTGTAATTAGGTAATTTCCCTACATAATTCCCTGTGTAGCGAGTGTGAGAGGGGAGGGAAGGGTGGGATTCACTTCAGTTGGTCCACCGCGGTGGTGGTGAGCGGTCATACAGTTGCTAGGCCCCTCACACCGCTCAGCTCTCTCTCTCAGCAACATTACGTGCGGAAAATGGCGCACGACATAAGTTGTGAACCGCCACTTAGTCCAAATCTATTTCACACGACATAAGTTGCGCGCCGACAGTTAAGGGTTAAAGAAGCATTTTAGAAAAAGAAAAAAAAAAACAAAAAAATTTTGACTTCGGGCCTCATCCAAGGTTCAGCCTCCCCTTAGTTAAACATTATAAATTAAATAAACATTCCTGAGTTTTCAGTCCTATTAAGCGACTGAGTTGGTAGAAACGTGGGATATCATTCTATAAGGTTAGGTCTGACTGGGATTTCAATATTTATTCAGGTAGATAATATTATTTTGTGTGCATATATATATATATATATATATATATATATATATATATATATATATATATATATATATATACAGTATACAGTATATACAGTATACAGTATATAATACTGTCAGTCAATAGCCAGTCCCACAGTCCCATAAAAGGTTGGTTTACTGGTGATCTCCTTTTTTTTTCTTACTAAATCTTGGTCATCCTCCTTCCAGGACAAGGTGAGACCTTTTATATTGAGCTAGACATATCAGAAGCCTTCAATAAAATCTAGCACAAATCTCTATTTTCTAATCTACCCTCCTTCGGTTTCTATCCCTTTGTAGGAGTCTATGGTCTGTACCTTAATGTCAAATTTAATTTTTGGCCATTCCTTAGCTGCGGTTGTGGACGGCCCATCGCTCATATACTCAATCTATCAACTCCGGTGTTCCTTAGGGTTCCTCCATTATTTCTCTTTCTAATATTCGTTAATGATCATCTCAATTGTACCTCTAACCCTATCGACTCATGTGCTCTTCACTCTACCTTGCACTATTCAACTAGTTTTCCCCCAAAGACCCACCACGCACTTAACCGGAGGGATGGGCGTATTTATATCCTCATTCATATATGTTTTTATCATTGTTTTAGTTTCCTCCCTAGACCTCCAGTAACCTTATAACAAAAAACGCCCCCAACACCCATCTTCAAGATAAATGTGTACATTTTTCGATAGAAAAATTTCCCGGCCGAAGGCCTGTTCCTCTTAAAATGCAGGTGTAGAGGTTAAGAATATATTAAATGAACATTACAAATACTATTGTGCAGAAATGGAAACACATACACAAGCTAAATAGGTGCAAAATACATATGAAAAAGTGTGGAGGGAATTGGAATGACAAATCACCCTCCTCAGGTTGACGATATGCAACACAATCTAGATTAATTGTCATGTTGGGCCCAAATTTGGCAAATGAGTTTCAATGCGGATAAATGTAAAGTACTACATTTCGGATACCTAAATGAGAAAGCAAACTATTCGATGAATGGCACTCAGCTTAAGAATGTAAACAGAGAAACCGATCTGGGAGTAACAATATCGAGTAACCTAAAACCGAGTCAACAATGTTCAGAAGTTGTTAAGAAGGCAAACAAAATAATTGGCTTTATAAGCAGGTCATTTGAGCATAAATCCAAAGAAGTTATCCTAACCCTTTTCAATTCCTTAGTCCGCCCTCTTCTGGAATACTGCGTTCAATCCTGGTGCCCTTATTACCAAAAAGATATAAACAAGCTAGAACGAGTTCAACGTAGAGTTACCAAAATGATACCTAGCCTAAAGAACAAACCATACGAAGAGCGTCTTAGAGAATTAAATCTATTTCCTTTAACCCAGCGCAGATTAAGAGGTGACTTAATTCAAGTGTTCAAAATAATCAAAGGCATCGACAATATGAACTGTAGTAAGTACTTCACTATCGACCAATCTAATTACACGTGGGGAAACGGTTGCAAAATTATTGGTAAATCTTTTAACTCACACGAATCTAAGAATTTCTTCTTCAATCGAGTTGTCAACTTGTGGAATGGGCTTCCCCGAGACGTTATAGACTGCATCACTGTTGATTCATTTAAACTCCGCCTAGACAAATATCTCGCATCAAACCCGCGACTGACTGCGTTTGTAAATGAATAACTTTATTTTATCCCCCCCTCAGTTACTAACCCCTCTGTCCCCTACTAACTTCCTAATCCTGCCACGGACATTAGTTCCAGGGCAGTAATTCCCTTTCCAATGATCCCTTACCCACTCTAAACCACTGTTTGGACACTTGATCCTCAGTGTTTTGGAGGACAAGCAGCCTAGAAGGGTCACCAGATCTGTTGTTGCTTGATTTCCTTTGTACTCCTTTGTATTCCTCACCACACGGGGTACTCGATGATAAATGAACAGTGAACTTTCGGAAGTACGAACACATTATGAGAAATGGAATATATATAACTTGAACATTCCTGAAAATGTATAATAATATAAAATTATATGCTAACGAAGAAACAACTATGATAGCAAATATATATGAATATATATGTCATTTGTATCGTAATATACAAGGCATACTGTATAGTGTACCATTGCTTTATATAAAAAACAAAACTGTTGTTAAATCATGCAATAAACACAGCTATCAACAACACGGGATAGGTAGACACACACACATACAAAAACACTCAAACATATAAACACTCAAATACACACACACACACACACACACACGCAACAACTCACAAACACATTAAACCCCCGTAAAGTAGCAGTTTAAAGTGTTGGTTTAAGTGGCTGCTGGGTGACAAAGAGGTATAAGAGCCCACCAAGTATACGCCCGTCACACCGCAAATGGCTTTTTTACGAAGGGGGCGGCAAATTCCAGAGGCGAGGGGGGGAAACTAAAGAGAGAGAGAGAGGGGGGCGGAGGGCGGGGAGGGTACGTGAGGTTATTTTATGTGACCCATTTGAGCAGATGGCGTACAGTTGCCAAAAAGTAAACCTGGTGCAAGCGCTGTGAATGAGTTACTGTAATAAATGATCATAATTGAACAGTTTGAGGCGAGATTAGGAGTTTAACTGTTGTTGTTGTTGTTGTTGTTCCCCAGGCTGGCCGAGCAGCTCCAAGGTCCCGAGCACGGCCAAGGCCATAACCGAGCGCCCCCACAGAACCCTTCCTGCTTACCACTAATAAAGCCCAGGTGACCGAAGCCACTCCAAGGCGGGGAGCTGAGGAGGGTGCGGAAATGCCTGCGAAACCAAAGCCCCACCCAAGGCCCTGTGCCCCTCAGCAATTATGAAGGGAAAGTTGAGGGGCAAAGGACATCTGTGACGCTTTGGCTCCCAATCTGCCAACCTCTAGGTTGGCAGGTCAGGTCAGGGGAGGTCAATCCACGGAAGAGATGCCGTCACTTAAGATCTAGAAAATATAAAAGGATTAGTCAAAGTAAGCTATGGGTATGGCAGAGAACGTTCAGCTCTCACTCTGATAGACCAGCACATCGCCACATGACTAGAACCCAATCCTCTCAGCATCAGCTAGGAAAGGCCCTGGAAAGCCACCTTTGGCGGAGGGATAGCTCCCTTATTTCAACTCCTTTCGGCGTTGGGTACCCGCCCAAGTTGGTAAGGCCATTTTTGTTTTCATTGATAATATGCATTAATCTGGTATATATTTGTATTTGTTGATATCATTAATTGTGTTTAGAAGTAAAGTTGGTTGGTGAAAAAAATATGAATTAATTCTGGTTCTGGAGCTATTTATAGCGAGGCCTTCCCGAGGGTTAAGTGCTCCATTAATTACTCCTTCCATTCGTCTATACATTAGGCTATCATAGGACAGTTGGAATGTATGTACATGTTCAGACTAATATGCAGGATTCGAAACTATACAGTATAATAAATCGTAGACTTGTGCATTATTCTTTAACTGTCTTGATAGCGTAATGCATAAATGCGCGGAATTTCGGTATGAGTATCCTAGGTTCGTACCTTGGAGTGCCACATGTATTTGTTGATTTCATTAATTGAGTTTAGAAGTAAAGTTGTTTTGTGAAAACATATGAATTACGTTTGAAGAGATGTTGATTGTTTTATTTAATTACCTTTCCCCTAACATTATAATGGACTTTTTCATGTCAAGCGGTTTCCAAGAGGTTCAATGTGAGCTGGAATGCCTGTAATTATTATGTAACTTGTATTATCTTATCTTCTCTATAATATTGTAAAACAAGTATGTTACGATGAGTGTGTGGTTGGCTCTTGACAGCTAGGCAAGCTGTGTGTGGAAACAAGTATGTTACGATGAGTGTGTGGTAGGCTCTTGACAGCTAGGCAAGCTGTGTGTGGAAACAAGTATGTTACGATGAGTGTGTGGTAGGCTCTTGACAGCTAGGCAAGCTGTGTGTGGAAACAAGTATGTTACGATGAGTGTGTGGTAGGCTCTTGACAGCTAGGCAAGCTGTGTGTGGAAACAAGTATGTTACGATGAGTGTGTGGTAGGCTCTTGACAGCTAGGCAAACTGTGTGTGGAAACAAGTATGTTACGATGAGTGTGTGGTAGGCTCTTGACAGCTAGGCAAACTGTGTGTGGAAAAAAGTTTGTTACGATGAGTGTGTGGTAGGCTCTTGACAGCTAGGCAAGCTGTGTGTGGAAACAAGCATGTTACGATGAGTGTGTGGTTGGCTCTTGACAGCTAGGCAAGCTGTGTGTGGAAACAAGTATGTTACGATGAGTGTGTGGTTGGCTCTTGACAGCTAGGCAAGCTGTGTGTGGAAACAAGTATGTTACGATGAGTGTGTGGTAGGCTCTTGACAGCTAGGCAAGCTGTGTGTGGAAACAAGTATGTTACGATGAGTGTGTGGTAGGCTCTTGACAGCTAGGCAAGCTGTGTGTGGAAATACATGGGAATATGCAATTCTCAACAGCCAATATTATACGGTAACGACAGAGATTTGGAATTATGCTTATATAGTACTTAAGGGGAGATGGGTCATTTTTCTGGTCCCCTTTCTCCCTCGTGTTAAACCCTATTTGTTTTGAGATTATATGACGTTCGGCCCATTAGTTAGGCGATTTTAACACCTTTCGCCACATGTCGTTGTCAATTATATATCCTTTCGTGCCATTTAGGTGTCGATCTTTTCATGGCGTGCGATAGCGAGCCTTATATTTTATGAGAAACCGGCCTTCGACCGGGAAATGTTCTACCGAAAAATGTACAAATATTATTATTATCTATGGGGTGTTTTTTCTAATCTTGATGAAGGTCTAGCGAAGAAACTAAGAAATATAGGAATACATGAATTAATAGACCAAAACAAACAGACCATCTCCTCTTAATGCTTAACCCCTTCTGTACCGGCGATGTCTTGTTACATTTATTCTGGCTATGATTAGACAATTGCATTTAGTTTGAAAAGGGCATATAACATTTAACAGGCTTCGAACTATCTCACTTAACCCCTTTTAATACCTCAGATCCTTCTTAAACTGCACAGAATCGTCTAAATCTAGCAGGAATGAAATACACACATTTATTGCCGGTACGGTAGCGCTAATGCCATGTCTCAGCTGTCATTACGTTTGGATTGTTCTGTGCTGTATTTATTTCTGACAGATGTTGACTAGGGTGGATAAGTCTAGGAACGTGTTTGTATATCTCACTCAGAACGAATAAATCAAGTTTTAGATATTGCTGACACCAATTAATTATTGATCAAAACATACTTGTTTTGATATATACATATCACTTATTAGGCCGACTGTACAGAAGGGATTATAATAATGTATATAACCTAATCCAGAAGTTCGTCACCTATATTTTGGGACACCCTGTATATGGGCATAGAAATGGGAAGTACAGAAATACAATTTAACAATCAATATGTAGGGTAATTCTGCATGTTTTGTTGTTTACTGTTGTACAGTAAGCAATTAATGGTATACAAAAGGCATGACAAAAATATATAAAACCATTGGGTATATTGATGGTGATTTACCTTTTTATTCTTGTGTGAGATGGGTTAATACCACCAATATGCTATTAATTTGGTAGATTCTTACATATACTTCAATTCCCTTGTTCATATATATTTATTTAACAGAGTTTACTTATCACTTTCCTTGCGGGGAGTTAAATAGCTAATATGTTTTGGCAGGCATATGCCTGTATTTCCACTCAATAATTATACAGTATGTCACCCAAGCACCATTTCCGTAGCCCTCACCAAAATCAAACTAGACTGAGTTGATTTCTACTCATACAAGTCTTCATTCATTCATTCTGAGCCTCGCGGCCTTGGAAATGTTGAACGAAAGTTTCCTTGTTCTTGTCCGTACATTGTACTTGTCTCTCAGTTCCTCTTTCTTAGTTTACGCTCACAATAACCCAATTAAATTATCTGCTATAACTATAAAGTTTTATGTTTAGAAGACAGTGTGAGTCATGGCTGTAACATGATATGAACCTCACATTTGTACCTGGTAAATAGCTGTTACAAATGTATGTAGATGTAGCCCTGTTTCCATTGTATTTCAGCTTCTAAAACACCAATCGCTTAGACACACTCCCCCTCTCAACCAATGACTGATATACAGTAAGTATGGGTAGAAAGTTTAGAAGCTCATGAAGAATCTGGCAACAAAAGGGGCAGGTTGGTGCAACCAGCTCAGCCAGTACTACTAACACATTTGGGTATGTCGCTCACAGTACAAGCCTTTTATTTCATAGAATGTACCATTACATCAGCAGCAGTAAATGGCTTAAAGTAGCTAATATAATGTAAACAAATAGTAACAATGGAATAACTGGATCATTTAAAGAGTGTCCATACACTTTAGAAATCAAAGGTAGAAAATGATAATATATGATAATTAAAATCGACAGGTATATTGATAGTAATATACCTTTCTATTCTTATTAGATGTGTATAATGCTATCAATATACCATTAAAAGGGTAGATCTTATGGACAATTTATTTACCCTTCTCCTACTATTATATAACATGGGATTGAAAAAGGTATATAAAGTGATCTTAACTATTATATCCCTCTTTGGTATATTGGTAGTATTAAACGCAGCTGACATGAGGATAGAAAGGTACAGTACATCACTATCCATATTCCCAACTATTTTATCTACCTTCTTCATGACCTTTGTATGCCTCTAAATTCATGACAGTGTACGTACAAATAGTGAGAATTGGGTTGCATATAACTGTTGAGAGGGGCGGCACTCTCACACAGGCATTATGGGCGGGGAATGTGGGTGAGCTGTGGGCTATAATACTTGTCTTTATCTGTGATAGGTCAAATGAATATATTGTATATGTGTTGGTGTGTGTGTGTGTGTGTGTGTGTGTGAGGTATGTGTGTGTGTGTGTGTGATTAGGGAGGCGGGATAAGGTATGTGGAAATGCAGGATACACACAAGTATGCGTATGTGGACCGCACTAAAAGGGTAAACATGCAGGTAAACATTATTATATAAGGCAAGCAATACCGTTGTTTTTTTGTTTTTTTTGTTATCGCCAATTAGCCCTATCTGGGAGGTCCTATCCTGGCGAGTATGAGCAAGCCTAAATTTTTGGAGTTCCCCCCGATCTGAATATTGTTGATGCAATTTTTAACGCCGGACACACTCTTGATTGACAGGGCTAGGGTGTGTCCTTGTTAAGGGGGGTCACCTGCTTTGTTTATCTTTCTCTCTTTTTCTCAATTTCTCTGGCTTGTATCCAATCGGCCCCATTCAGTCAACTGTTTTAAGACGTGTATCACCATCCAGATGTCGATTTATTCCTGGCGAGCGATAGCGAGCCAGCATTGTATGGAGAAATCCGGCTTTGCCGGATACATTTTTCTATTGAAAAATTTACAAATTTAGCTTGCTGTAAAACAAATATATATATATATATATATATATATATATATATATATATATATATATATATAATTATATATATACTATATATATGTATATATAATTATACTGTATATATGATGGCTCGCTACTGCTCGCCACGAAAATATTGACACCTGGATGGAGGTAAGCGTCTTAAAACAGTAGGCTGAATGAGGCCGAATGGATACAAGCCAAAGAGAGAGGGATAGAAAGAGACAAAAAGCGAGGTGGGGCCCCTTAAAAGGAGTTATCGTATAAAGAATAAAACCATCTTCTCTCTCTCTCTCACCATCTACAAGGCTACAGGTATAAGCCAATCACTGCAGGTCCGCAGGGACAACAAAGAGAGGGCCTAACAGAGGCTCTCCCTGGCCTCAATCTAGTCTAGTTCATCATTAGCTTCCCAGCTTGTCTGTACAGCTCTACAGGGAGGATTCGACAATTTTCAATGGGACGATTCGCCCCATTAAGTTTACGATTATTCTTGGCGAGCGATATGTTTATGAGGATTTATGGTAACTTTATATAATTACATAAGCTACGGTGGGTTAGGCCATGTTATTGTAGGTTCAAGTTAGGTTACGTTACGATCGATACATGATGTCAGGTTAGGTTAAAGTTAGGTTAGTTTAGCTTTTTTTGTTTTCTATGTGAGTGAGATATACAAAAAGGCAGAACTGCCTGTAGCGAGTGCCTCCCCCATAGTTGAAAGGGTGACAGGACCAAAATCAAGGGACGTTCGAGCCAAAAGGCCTGGACACACAGAGTTTGAAGTAATTTAAGTCATAGGAGGAGGGAAAGACTGATTCTTGGAGAGAGTTCCCGAGCTCAGCTGTTGAATAGAAGAAAGTCTAAGAGTAACGTTTCACAATTAGGTTGGAGAGTTGCAAAGAGTAGGGGTGGGATTGTGTTGCAAGGCGGGTACCACGTACCCAACATCGAGGAGGTAGTATACACTGGGAGAGCTCCGAGGAGCACTGATTATTATAGTAGCGATAGAAGAGCGAGATAAATGCAACATTGCGGCGAAGAGAGAGAGTTTGCAGAGAGCTGGTGAGTGGGCAGGATTTAATGATACAAAAGGCCTTCCTTTCTACTTTGTTTAGGAGTGTGGTGTAAGAGGATCCTCCCCACACATGTGAACAATACTCTATACAAGGACACGCCGTGACCATGTACAGAGCAAGAAGCTGTGCAGGGGTAAAGAACCTCGAGGCAGTTGAGCACACCCAGCTTCTGGGAGGCTGCTTTAGCAAGACTTGTAATATGGTCCTTCCAAGTGAGAGCAGAAGAAAAAGAGACACCAAGAATATTGAGAGAAGATGAAGGATTGATTTTTGTATTGTTGAAGAATAAGGGATAGTCCGCTGAGAGTTCCGGACGGGTAGATAGTTGGAGAAATTGGGTTTTGGAACCGTTAAAGGCAACAAGGTTTTCTCTGCCCCAATTGGAAATAGTAGTTAGATCAGAAGATAATTGTTGTATGGCTTCATTACGTTTGTCTTTGAGGGATTGCTGGCTGGGGCGTTCTGGAAATCTAATTGATTATGGTAAGGTAGAGTCGTCTGGTCTGCGTATGAATGGATGGGACTGGAGGTACAGTTGAGAAGATCATTTATGAAAATTAGAAAGAGAATAGGAGATAGGACAGAGCCCTGAGGAACACCGGAGTTGATAGGATGAGGAAGTGAGCAATGACCGTCCACAACCGCAGCTGCTATGGAACGGCCAGAAAGGAAATTTGAGACAAAGGCACAGATGGAGGGATAGAAACCGAAGGAGGGTATAGTTTAAAGATTAAATATTTTTGCCAGACTCTATCGAAGGCTTTCGATATGTCTAGTGCAATAGAAAAAGTCTCACCGAAGTCCCAAAAAGAGGATGACCAAGAGTTAGTAAGATATGAAAGAAGATCACCAGTAGAGCGACCCTTAACGAAGCCATACTGGCGATCTGAGAGTAAATTATGAGAAGAGAAATGCTTAAGAAATTTGGAAGCAAGAATAGTTTTAAAAACTTTAGAGATACAAGAGATGAGAGCAATTGGATGGTAGTTGCAGGGTTGAGAGCGGTCAACCTTCTTTGGGACAGGTTGAATGAGAGCAACCTTCCAGCATGAAGGGAAGATGTTAGAGGAGAGACAGGGACGAATGAGTTTGCCTAGGCAGGGAGACAGCACGGAAGCACAGTTTTTAGTACAACAGGAGGAACACCGTCCGGACCGTACTCCTTCTTAGTATTAAGCCCAGAGAGGGTAGACAGTCCATCTTTTGAAGAGATTAGGATATTAGGCATAAGTAGGGTAGAGGGGGGTGGAGAGGGAGGAACATCACCAGAATCATCTAAGGTGGAATATCTAACAAAAGTTTGAGTGAAGAGTTCAGCTTTGTCAGAGGAAGAAATGATGATTGTGCCATCAGTGTGGAAAATTGGAGGGAAAGACAAGGAAGAAAAATTGTTGGAGAGGTTTTTGGCTAGATGCCAGAAATAGTGAGGTGGCTTAGTGAAATTACCATTACATGGCGGATAAAAGCACAATGTTTTGCATGAGGCTCCCTTAGGGCCTATTGATGAATGTTAGCATAGGAGCCCCTCCCTTCCGACGTTTAAAAAAAAAAAAAAAAAAAATGTATTGAACTATTGAAATGTTTTTATATAAAGATGTTATTTAAATACAATGTTATAGAATTAAATATGAAACATTATTGAATTGAATTCAATAACTATTATAGCAACAGTCACAGTTACTTACATACACTTTGATATGATCTAACGAGTACATTTGCACTTGCAAAGTGGTGAGCAGTCAAGATTTGCTTTGGCACACTGGCAGATGGAGCAGTCCGCTTTGCAAGAACATTTGATCAGCTCCCTGCACGCTCTGGAAGCCTCTGGAATTGTCACCCAAACTGGTACCCACGAATCTGATATCTTGGTCCAGGCAAAATCATGTGGAGAAGGAATCACTAGTTCTGTTTGTGTGCTAGTCGTCCAGATTCCTGCTTGATACACTGCACGTCGGACATGCTGGAGTAGCGCATCATGGGTGGGTGGCAGCTTGTCCATTGCTCGATTCTTGTGACAGAAGAGTTCCCTTCTTGTATCGTTGATGGATCTCAAAGGACTGGTTCTGTCATACAGGATAACAGTCCATCTCTCGATCTTCTTGAAATGGTCATCGTCGACATCCAGCAGCTGGAAGGGATGACTGGCGAGATACACAAATGTCTCTGTGATGTCTTCATAAACATGCCAGGCCAGCCAAACTGACTTCTTGCCCTTGCCGTTGAAGGCAGAGGTTGTGTCGCAACCTGACAATGCATGAAATACAGGTAATGCTCGTGATTTTGGCTCCCCCAGGCCTGCACAGATGGCGTTTATGTGGAAAAACCTGTAATTTTTGCCCATGCCAAAGGCAACCCAGATGTCTGCCAAAGGATGAGTCGCAATCAGATCATGGAATGTGCCTGCAAGGATGACTACAACATCTGTATCTACGGTATGCACTTGAATAGTCTTTGCCCCCTGCTCCAGTGCATGCACTATGTGAACCACAACTCTGGTGTCCGCCTCTTCATGATTGCAGTTTTTCATGGGGGTGCTGGCACCAATAGACACCACAGCTTGCCCTGATGTGACATATGCAGCTTTGGCTGGTGGCAATTTAAACTCTTCAACCTTGGAAGTCAAAAAGGCAAACAGCTCCTTCTTGTGCAATGGGTCACGGAGGAAGTCCATCCAATTGCCTGGCAGTTTCGTCTTGCCTGAGCCTTTCCTGCGCAAGCCCTTGCCTCTCTTTTCCCGGGTAGACTCCTTCAAACTGTCTGATATGTATGTGTCCCACACAACATCCAACCTCGTGGCAGTCTGCAGCTGCTTCTCCAGGTACGGTATAAATACAATGTCTGCATACTCACTTCAGAGCATCCTTCAACATATTTCTCATGCCTTCCTTGAAAACGAGAACAGTGTTTCTTCCATCATACTGTTCTTGTGCCTCTGGGAATCGTTCTAGCAGATGATCCTTCAGCCTGGTCTTGTTGACTAGTTTCTTGATGCTCAGTTCTTCTAGACGTTCCACATACAGAGAATGGATCTCGGATAGTTTGAAGAGGAGAGTTCCAGAGTTCACAGATTCCGCAATGTATCTGGTGAGTTCTTCAAATGCCCGAAACTCGTTCATTTTCGCATTTGTGTCTTCAGGTATTTGGTTTAGCTTGCGAGTGAGACTACGGTAGCGATTTCTCAACTTGACCAAACATGTCAGATGGTATTTGGCCTCCATTGCAATTAGATATCCTCCAACTATTCTACTCAAGAGCTGGGTGTCGCTTAGCTCTGTGATTATTTCCCGGATATTTTTGTCTGCATCAAACGTCGAAACTTCATAAAGAACATGTTCCTCTTCCCCTTTCTCGAAGAATAAAAAATTTTGAACGTCAAGTGCTTTGCGCTTACTAGGCCTTTTCTCTTCAGCATCAGGGTTGCGCTGTCTCTTCTTCTTTGCCTTTGCTAACTTAGAATTGTTGAATTTCAAGTGACAAGATTTGTGCCAGGAAGCAGAATGAGAAGCAAAGTTGGCAACAGTTTCAGCACTCCCAAAATATAGTTCAGCTGGAAGAGCACCAATGGCCCGGAACTGTTCTACGTTGGTAAGGAATGATGTGTAGGCATCTGTATTGTCACAACTTGATCCAGGGCTCAGCAAGGGACACTTCAAGGGTTCACCAGTCTCCTGCTGGCAAATCACACAGCGATCCCAGTTCAGTTCCATGGTGTCACTCTGATAGGAGAAGAAAACCTATTTGAAATAAAGTAGCCAAGGCACAAACATCTACAAAATGATTTTTCCATAATATACAATTCATATACCTAAATAGCACAAAGATGACAAATGTTGAGATTATTGTTAGGGATCTGTCCCAGTGGTTCTCCCAATATAGCTATAGTTGGCCAGATAGAGTAATAAAATATTAATGCAGTTTTAACCGCGTGCTGATCTCCCTGGGCTTCAGAGCTGGCTCCTTTATATAGGCTGCCAGTCATCTGCCCATTATCTGCTAACACAATAAAATTACTCCTAACATATAGCCAACTAGTCATACAAACACAACACAATTACTGAACACAAATTACCACTAGTCATCATACACAATACAATTACTACACATTAATTATAAAGTAATTTAGTCCTGTTGTTGTTGGGGTTCCCCAGCATTGGGGAATCCACAACAACTATAGAATACGATTTCATATCAATGTAATGCCTATAATATTATAGACTTTGTAGACATGGGGATATGATACCAAAACAAAAAATTTAGGAAAATCGCTCTTTTTCATATTTGTCGGCTATCTTTTTCATTTTACACACAATAAAAATTGAATCTCCTGAGGGCTCCTAGGCTAACATTTATCGATATGCCCTAAGGGTTCCTCATGCCAAATTTGGTGCTTTTGTCCGCCATGTAACCGTAATCATCAAATATAGCCCTAAGCCACCTCACTAAGAGCTTGGGAAGAGCTAGAGTTGGATAGTTCAGTGCATTTATTATTGATGAAAGAGTGCTTGGCAAGTCGAAAAACAGATTTGGCTTGATTCTGGGCAGAAACATAGGAAGAATTAGATTCTTGTGTTTTAAGGCGTCGGTACTGTTTTAAAACAGTAGGCTGAATAGGGTCGAATGGATACAAGCCAAAAAGAGAGGGAGAGCAAGAGAAACAAAGCGAGGTGGGCTCCCTTAAGGATAAATGTTGGGGAAAAACACTCGCAATATACTCCCTTTAAGCGTTGGCAATTGGCAAATGGTTGGCATTGTCATATTGAGGTCACTTTGTCTGTAACTTGCCTGATGCATATTCCGAGTACCCCTTTGAGTACCGGCGACGTGTGTTGTATATTATTCTAGCTATATGTAGACGATATTGTGCAGCTTAGTAAGGATCTGTGGTAGTTGAAATGGTCGGTTGGGATAGTTTGAGGCCTTTTTTATTGCTAGAGGTCCTTCCCAAGCTTAATAAAATCGTCTAGTGGTTGTCTGAATAGGATGCAAAGAATGTCACTGGTACTGAATGGGTTAATCCCTTTCAGTACGGTAACATCATTCAATATAGTCTAATGTATACTGGTATTTCATTAATCGATTTTAGGAGTATGGTTGGTTGTTGGAAGGAACATAATAATTGTTCAGCTGAGGGAAGAGGTTTAATATTCAGAAGGCTCAAAACTATCTTTAATCATTCATTCAGGGCACTGTTTCTTGTTGTATATATATTATTTTGGGCTAACACGATTATTATATTAAGCAAAAGCCTTTAGTAGTCAATTGATTAAAAACACAACAAAGATATATTGGTTCTGCTGGAAATATCATAACACTGCAAAGGGATACAAGATATATACTGAGAACAGAAGTAAAGGAAACTGCCAGTTGCTTAGTGCCTATCTATGTCACTTCACTATATTGAGGCCACTTAGTAGGCAAGTTGTTTGATACATGTTACTAGTTCACTTTAACCCCTTCTGTACCGGCGACGACGTTTTGTTTTTTGTCTAGCTATAATTAGACGCTCTAGTGCAGTTTAGGAAGGATTTGTTGTAGTAAAAAGGGTTAAGTGAGATCATTCGAAGACTTTTAATTGCTGGAGTCCCTTTGAAAACAGAATATAATCGTCTGACAGTAGCTAGAATAAAATGAACAAAAACAGTCACCGGTACAGAAGGGGTTAAGCAATATCGGTATAATTAATTGTAGAAGACCGTTAATAGCCCTTTTCGAATACCTTAAACCATAAATATAACCGTTAAATTAATAATGATATTTGGTTAGCAATAGTACTGTTATATTGAGGACTAATTTAAGGTGATTCAGACACTCATATCCTAAACACATACTTAAGCTTAGTGTATCCTAACCTATCCTAACCACTAACCATAACTAAAGTTAGCCTAACATAACCTTAACTTTGCCGTCAAATTATTTTGTTTTCTGGCTAATATTATTCAACTTAGGAAGGACCTTAAGGGTGATAAGGAAATAATCTCTTTCTCATTTAACCCTTTGATCTACACAGATTTTATGTAAGCTGAACAAATCGTTTAATGATAACCATAATATAATGCAGACATTAATTATGGCGCTGAATGGTTGTAACGCTGACAGTTGACAAGTGGATAGCAATGTCATAGATTGAGGTCAGTTTTCTTCAAGTATTTTCCGTACACATTCGGATTTGTTTATATGTCTCTAACCTAGGCATTACGTAATATAACCTATGCCTATTATAACCTAGGCATTACGTAATATAACCTATGCCTATTATAACCTAGGCATTACGTAATATAACCTATGCCTATTATAACCTAGGCATTACGTAATATAACCTATGCCTATTATAACCTAGGCATTACGTAATATAACCTACTGTAGGCATTACGTAATATAACCTATGCCTATTATAACCTAGGCATTACGTAATATAACCTACTGTAGGCATTACGTAATATAACCTATGCCTATTATAACCTAGGCATTACGTAATATAACCTATGCCTATTATAACCTATTGTGACATATCTAACGCAACTTTGTCTGACCTATAGGTTAGTAAAATCAATCCTTAACCTGCTATAACTTAAATTAACCTAAAGTTATAGACTAACTTGACAGGATCGCCTCGGAGATCGGCCCAACATTCGTGACTTGTTTCTAACTTCTAACCCTTCTTTTTATACTGTCGATCTTTTCTCTCCTTTGGGCTTCTCCGATCATAAACCTATCTCCGTCACCTGTCCTATCTCTCCAGTACAGCCACCCGATCCTCCTAGCCGGCGGCGCTTGTGGCACTTTGGCGCTGCCGACAGGGAGGCTCTCCGGCAGTACTTCTTTGATTTACCATGGAATGATTTCTGCTTCCATGGCTGAGGACCCTCGGAGAGTGCTGAACGCATTACCGAGGTAATCCTATCGGGCATGAGAACATACATTCCATTTTTTTTCTCTCAGTCTAATGCAAATTTGTTTTGGTTTTCTCACGCTTGTTCTACTGCTGTCCGCAACAAGGATGAAGCATTAAGACACTTACCCCCATCCAGGTGTCAATATTTTCCAGGCGAGCGGTAGCGAGACAGCATTATATTTTGTTCTGACAGCAAGCTAAATTTGTACATTTTCTGATAGAAAAATGTCTCCGGCGAAGCCGGATTTCTCTATAAAATGCTGGCTCGCTATCGCGCGCCAGGAAATCGACACCTGGATGGGGATAAACGTCTTCAAACAGTTGACTGAATGGGGCCTAATGGATACAAGCCGAGAAAGAAAGAAAAAACAAACGGTGACTCCCCTTAACACTGATATGGCAGCATATGAGGCAAACATTTTATATATATCTGCTACCTATGTTAGTTTATCATGAATCTAGTTTCCTAGTGCAACATATCCCATAAATGTTACCCGAACAAATGTTAACACATCAATGTTGAGGATAAAACCTCTCGTGTGATATCCCCTTACGGGAGCTCAGACGGTATTGTGCAGCATAATTTACTTGTCCGGCTCAATGGTTTAAGGAGGGCTATAGTTTGCTCTCTAAACCTCTATCAAACTTTAAAAAAACACCCAAGACCCCCCTTCGATATATTTTTTTTACCTTTTTCGGTAGAAAAATGTCCCGGCCGAAGGCCGATTCCTCTCACAATTACAGGCTCGCTATCGCTCGCCAGGAAAAAATCGTCACCTAAATGGCAAGATAGGTCTTAACATTTATAACGAAATGGGACGAAAGGTCTAAAAATCGCCAAACAAATGAGCCGAACGTCTAAAAATCTAAAAAAATAATGGGACTAAACACGAGGAAGAAAAGGGACCAGAAAAACGACCGTTCCCCTTCAATTTAGAATACAGTGTGCACCCCCAAATACAGTATGCACCCCCAAATACAGTATGCACCCCCAAATACAGTATGCACCCCCAAATTGAAAAGTAAACAGGCTTTGTCATTCCAAAGGAATACAAAATGATCAATACATAATTTATTAGCTACTAAATTATTCAAATATACGTCTCCATTAACCCCTATAGTGACAGGAACGTCCTTTTCATCATACTCTGGCAACTATTAGACGATTTTATTCAGCTTAGGAAAGGCCTCTAACAATAACAAACTTCAAACTATCTCAACCAACCCCTTTAAATACCACAGATCCTTCCGAAGCTGCATAATATCGTCTAAATATAACTAGATTAAAATATAGTACACTTCGCTGGTACTCAAAGGGTTAAATCAAAATTAGATATAGAATAGACACCCCCTATTTAGAAAGTACACATGCTTTATCATACACAAACTGTACAGAAGAGGTCA
The DNA here is from genome assembly GCA_032716605.1 of Paralithodes platypus. NCBI lineage: Eukaryota > Metazoa > Arthropoda > Malacostraca > Decapoda > Lithodidae > Paralithodes > Paralithodes platypus. The sequence continues at coordinate 24,459,839 of CM064496.1, read as the reverse complement.
ATAGCGAACTTAATAGCAACTATATTATATAACTATTTTAGTATTTGAGAACTCATATTCATTAGTCTATTTTATGAGTTAAGCGAGGATCTCTAGGAAACAAATGGGTAAAAACTATCTCCATTAACTCATGTTCCCAAAGTTCTTCCTAATCCCAAAAAAAATACAAAAATAATAAATCTTATCATAATAGCCAAAAATAGACTATCAACACGCATCATAATCGTCAAAGGGGTACGTACACTCGGATACCATAGTCTCTAGCCAACTCATAACGATTCGTGGACACCCGTATGTGTTTCTGTATGCAATTATATCTCTCTGGATTGAGTTTTTTATATACTAGCCTTTCAATAAATAGTATATTATAGTTGTATAGTTGATGTATAGAAACTTATATTCGTAATTTAATTTCCAGAGATATACTTCCATAAATAGAAATAGGTGAAGTCCACGAATATTTATGATTGGGCTAGAGACTATGGTATCCGACTGTACATGACTCTAATATAATTTTAAACGACTAATCGATTAACGGATCTTAAATACAACATATATAGAGATCTCCAAATTGGTTACTACATGACACATTTAATATCAATGATCATATGTACTCGGACCAAATTATTACTAGCTTGACGAATGACTACCTGGAACCTATCTATCATATCTGGAACAAATGAATAATACTGTAAGGTACTTATCTATACAAGGGAACTCCAATATACATAACACTGAAAGAGCCAGGTATAACATGGACAAACTCAATGACACACTCATTATATTGAGCAAGTTCTCTATTAAACGATATATATATATATATATATATATATATATATATATATATATATATATATATATAATATATATATATATATATATATATAACACACATCTCCCTCCCCTCCACCCCCTACATTGAAGAGTAACCAGAGCCTAGCTATAATTATCCTAAGCAAAGACACTGAACTATATCCAGTATAAACAGCTGAAGATACTGTATATCTACACTAGCTAAATAGTAAACTTCAATATAGCATATAAGCCCCCATAATCATATTAATTATCATATATACTCATAACAAACACATTGCACACTTGACGAATGTAAATTTTAGCGTGTACATTACTCAAACAAATACAAATTACATATTCTAATACAGTATACAACATTCCTCAATTGGTTTGTAATCTGAACTCTCATACCAACACTGAAGAATTACACTGCCAATAAAACAACTGCATATCTTAGCGTGCCGCATTATTCAAGCTAATTATCTAATGCATGTAATTGACATATAACATAAACAAAACGGAACTGGACATTACATAAAACATAATTATCATACTGATACTACACAAAGTAACAAACTGCCTATCAGTTTGTCACAACATAATATTAAGACTTCTCTTTACTAGATAAGATTATCTTTCGCATTAGACACATGTAAAATGGCTACTAAATGGGCTCTCACATTAGTAAAGGGACTACTAAAATATAAAACTTGCCTATTTTAGCGTGTTCACAATATTTCATGCTACTGGACAACAATCAAATTAATTCCAGTCAGCGCAGGGGTATAACACACCCCAGGGGATCAGAATAGTGGAGTGAAAGAGAGAGAGAGAGAGAGAGTAAGAGAGATTATATAACAATTAATTCCATAAAGCACGGGGGGGCAGCATAAAACATCCCGGGGGCCGGAATAGTAATGGCCAATTTGCAATTGCGTTTATCGAGCGAGTTGTGTTTTCAGGGGAGCCATTTGTCAGCCAAGGTCAGTCAAGTCAGTCATAATCTGGAGCGCTTTCTCTCTGTGTCTCTCTCTCTCTCTCTCTCTCTCTCTCTCTCTCTCTCTCTCTCTCTCTCTCTCTCTCTCTCTCTCTCTCTCTCTCTCTCTCTCTCTCTCTCGCTTAAAGATAGTCACAGAGAGTTACACAAGATGAAACAAATTAATATTAATAGGCAGGAACACAAACCTAGACACAACTAAATTTGTCTTCACCCACTGTGTAATTGGTGAGTTAAATACGCTCCCTAATGAACATATACAGTAAACAGTGACTCAATAGACATTACAAAAAAGGCTAAACTCATACATCAGAGAAGCTGGTCTGGAGTAGAAAATTATTACTGACAAGAGAACCTGGCAGAATTGAACAGAACAAGAATGAAAATACAAAGGTAAAGGTCTGCATACCATTTCCTTCCCATTTCTGACTATTGTGTAAATTCCTTCAGGTGATTTCCAAGCCCTGCAAGGTTAATCAGTACTAACTGTTTTTATGTAAGGCAAACTGCCTGAATGGTTAAGCCCTGGCCACCTCGCAGAGATCGTACGATCTGTATGGCCAGTGTATCTATGGAAGTCTCTCTCTCTTGTAATAACCAGTATTTATTTTTGTTTTACTTATAGCGGCGATTATAATACGTTGTTGTTGTTGTTGATAAAGAAGAATCCCAAAATAGATGTGCCAACTTCAGGATTGGGTTAGGAAAAACATTCTAACCATAAAATGTTTTAAAAGCAAAATGTCAATTGTTTATAGTTTCAGAGATATTGCTTGTTGAAAATGGCATTTTCTTAAGAATTTCCCCATAAGTATTGCCTTGCTTTCCTACAGCTTACCACGTCCCCATCTAACTGCAATTACTTGACCATGCTATTATCAAGATATGTTAATTCTGTAAGTTGCAAAATTAGTACAGATATATTAGCTAACTCTGGACCTGCTGGAAACTGTTTGACATGGAAGAGTCCATTACAACGATGAAGGGGAGGACACTATATAAAACCTTCAATACCTCACAAACGGTTGAGGTTTAGCATTTTTGTTATAGAACATGGTATGCTTAATTAAAATCATCTGTATAATCATATCCTGAAGTTTTGGCACGTCTATTTCGGGACACCCTGTGAAGGAACAATGCTATATATTTGTATTGTACACTGATTGTAGCATTGTGATATTGTTTTGTTTTGTTTTTCACTAAATAGACTTAACCATATATGGTATTTTGTTATACTCAGGCGGTTTTGTGACATGTTGGTTTTATTTAAATACCCAGAGGGTATTATAAAGATTGTTTTCTTAAATTTTGGCATAATAGTATATTTTGGCATAATAGTATATTTTACTATATTTTCATAATCAACGGGATGTGAACGTTGTAATATAGTGTTCTATTACACCCAAGAGGACATTTCAATACATTGTTTTCTTACTCCTCGGAGGGCATTATGATGAATTGTTTTTTTCTCGTGTTTAGGGGACTTTGTAATAAATTTGTTTCATATTCAGGGAACATTTGTGATACATTGGTTTTCTTGTATCCAAGGGAACATTGACATAGATTGGTTTATCATACCTATACTAATAGACATTAAATACACGACAATAGTGACGGCAAATTTGTAATGTTTGTATTGAGCAACCATTTGGCTATCAAAGTCAGTCACTATCGGGAGGAGTGTATGTATGGGGGTTTATATTAATGTTGTCTTCATATACTTGGAGACGATTATAATAGTTTTTTTTTTCTTTTTTTTTTCTTTTTTTTTATACATATATATATATATATATACTGTCAAAAATGTAGTTTCATAATATATCCGAAGAGATACTGTAAGAGGACTTTGTATTTAAATGCTTTCATACAAAGGGGGATTGGTGATTAATGTGTTCGCCATATCAGGAGGGAAAATATTATATTGAATCCTCACACCTAAAGGAGATTAAATACCAGAATCGTGACAGCCAATTTGCAATTTATTTTGTCTAGCGAGTTATGTTGTCAGAGGCGCCATTTGTCAGCCAATGTCAATCCAGTCAGTCATATTGTTGGGGAGAGGGAGTTGTCATGAGTCATATATATATATCTATTTATTTATTTTTGCTCAACTTTTGCGGATTGCAATCATTTGGTATTCTCGTACACCTACTGTAGGGGGGCAATGTCATAGTTCATTCGCTCTCTCATTTTCTCACTCTCACTCACTCACTCACTCACTATCTCTCTCTCTCTCTCTTACTCTCTCTCTCTCTCTCTTTATCTCTCTCCCAAATGACCAGATAGTCACTGGACCAATACACAAAAACACACCTCGGTATTAGACATGCAGATTAAGGGGAGATTTCCACTTGAGGGATTTTTTTCTGGACCCCTTTCTCCCTCATGTTTAGCCCCATTACTTTTGATAGTTTAAGACGTTCGCCCCATAATTAAGAACATTCGCCCCATTTCTGTCAATTTTAAGACCTTTCATGCAAATTAGGTGTCGATTTTTTCCTGGCGAGCGATAGCGAGCCTGTACTTTAAGAGGAACTGGCCTTTGGCCGGGACATTTTTCTACCGAAAAATGTACACATTTATCTTGAAAGGGGGCCTAGAGGTTGTAATTTTAAGCTTGATGGAGGTCTAGGAAACACACTAAAAACCTCCCCTTAATGAAACAAATTACCCGGTATGGACCAAAAGAGTTTCAAATAAAACTGGCCACACTATGAATCAGCCACAACCAGAACACCCAGTCATTTAACCTAACCTTTCACTATTGAACCTAACGTAACCTAATTTAACCTAACCAGACATAACCTAAACTAACCTAACTAAACCTAGCTTACTTAACCCGTTGAGTACCAGTTCTTTTCATCATATTCTGGGAACTATTAGACGATGTATTAAGCTTAGGAAGGACCTGTAGCAGTAATAAGGCCTCAAACTATCTCAACCAACCATTTTAACTACCACAGACCCTTCCTAAGCTGCATACTATCAGTCTAAATATAGCTGGAATAAAATATAACACACGTCGCTGGTACTCAAAGCGTCAAACCACCGTAGCCTAATCTAATCTAACTTCACTTTATATATTGTGGCCGTTTGCGTTGTGGCCGTTTAGGAATGTGGCCGTTTTGAGCTGCTTCCAAACCCGCTAGCATGAGCGAGTACACTGAAGACGATAATAGTCATGCTGTATTGTTTATGATGGCTGAGACGTTATTGACACCGTATAATAATACCACACATCAGGGGTTCGTGTTTGTGTGTGTGTGTTGTTTCTGTGTGCGTTGTTGTTTCTCTGTGTGTGTTGTTGTTTCTCTGTGTGTGTGTGTTGTTTCTGTCGCTGCGTGTATGTGTGTATTATGTTTCTGTGTATGTGTGTGTTATGTTTCTGTGTGTTTGTGTGTGTGTGTGTTATGATTATGTGTTTATGTGTCTGAGAGAGAGGAATAATCCGTATGGGGAGTGACAGCGAGAGCCTGAAATTCTGTGGTTTAATATTTTATACTCGCCCACTGAAGATTTTTGTTTTCCTTTCTCATAGATGTTTAAGTATAATTATAATATATACATGTCTATAATTATATATATATATATATATATATATATATATATATATATATATATATGTATATATATATATATATATATATATATATATATATATATATATATATACATATATATATGTATATATATATATATATATATATATATATATATATATATATATATATATATTATATATATATATATATATATATATATATATATATATATATATATATATATATATATATATATATAATTACATTAATAATAGAATACAATTAGCCCCTTTAATCAATCGAAAATTTATATAATATATCAGTGCTACTACCAGGGAATTGTTCTCAACGGACCTCTAGAACTGAAAGGCTGACACAGTATTACAATTAACCTTTTATCTCTGAAAGGAGGTTACTGTTAAATATATTTTTGTGAAGTTTGTAGAAGAAGCAAATTGGCGTCATTTCATTGAAATGGTAAATTATTGGTGAATTTGTGTTTTCTAAAGTTACAGAGATAGCCAACCCAATTGACAAACTATCAAGAACAGGGCAGGGACAAACGACTGACGGCGATGTTCTTAAAATTTACCACAGTAAATTGTAACGAAATATGGAAATAACGAAATAAGACAAATATAACTAAGGCATTGAAAACAATAATCTATTTATATTGCCTAGTCTAGTAATTGCAACCGCTATCCTCTTGTAACTTAATAAGGGCTGGAACAAACGAGCTGTAATTTGCAGTGCCAATTTACATGATGCGTCTTCCTGAATGATATCAATAAATATCAGCTCAATTCTGCAAGTTCTCTTTGAGCCACGAGAGGCTCTGTCATAATGAACAGACTATAGGTGATGTTAAGTGTGTCATAATCCGGTACTCACTTCCAAAGTGTTCTTTCGACCTAATACAAACAAGACCCTTCCAGCATGTTTAGGAATACGGTTGAGGTTCCCCTAACTACTATAAAACAAAAATATATTGTACACAAAGATACGTTTGATTAAGTCGACAACATTCAAATCAATCTTAACACTCAACGTGAAACAAAACTAGGAGTTACTTGTATTTACGCATAAAATGTATTTTCTAAAATATTTGAACTGATATTTCAAACGTTGTTTAAACAGTGTTTTTACGTGCTAGCTTGGCTACAGCTACGTTCTACTTTATATTACACAAACAATGTTTGCAGTGTCGCTTGAGATGCCTTTAAACTTGCACACAATAAATTCATGTTTACACCTGATTGAGTAGAAAAACATACAATAAAGAACACAACTCTACGTGGACTAGAACTAAGCTTTAATGTGACCAATCCGAAAATAGCCATGGACGAATGGCCCCAAGGTGACACTGTATTACCTTCTTTAGTGCGTTACTGGGAGTATATGTGTACACAGTATCTCTCTCTCTCTCTCTCTCTCTCTCTCTCTCTCTCTCTCTCTTTCTCTCTCTCTCTCTCTCTCTCTCTCACAGAAACACACATTACACAAGGAAAGCAGAAAATAGTCACAGGAAACTGAATCAGCGAAACCTACTGAAGGAACGAAACCTACCTAAATATAAATGAAACATAAATATATAAAACAAAGTAAAATACTCTTTGGTGTATAAGCTGGCTAGATGTCCCGAAGCGTAGATCCATTTGTAATTTGTAAACCTGATGGAAAGTTTTCTCCAATAACAACTCGTAACTTTATGACAAAATATGCAACTGTTGTGTCTGTATCTGCTTTCTAAATTAACTACACATTTAACTATAGAAACATTATAATAACAGTAATGAAGAAGCGCTAAGTCCACTTTCACGCCAGGTTAAAACAGAATAAAGGAATACTATGGTAGTAGTGTTCGATAATTTGGCTTTTATTTTATATTTAATCTTCTGGTGGTGGATGGGATATAATTCCAAATGTAGCCACTACTTTTAGCTCCTCGGTGGTCTAGTGATTTAGGTGCTGGAGTACTGCACTACTGGCCTGGGTTCGAACCCTGGCTGGGGCATGACATAAAATATTAATTATCTAAGTCTAACTCTAAGATACGTTTCAGGGATGAAGGGATCAACATAATACCCAATGACCAATTATCGTGATGAAGGGATCAACATAATACCCAATGACCAATTATCGTTGTACACTAACTACCTCTTAATTGCTGTTGTACTCTAGCTACCTCTTAAGGGAGCCCACCTCGTTTTTTTTCTCTTTCTCTCTCTCCCTCTTTGGCTTGTATCCATTCGGCCCCATTCAGCCTATTGTTTTATGACGTGTATCCCCATCCAGGTGTCAATATTTTTCCTGGCGAGCGGTAGCGAGCCAGCATATATATATTTTTGTTTTACAGCAAGCTAAATTTGTACATTCTTCGATAGAAAAATTTCTCCGGCGAAGCCGGATTATTCCATAGAATACTGGCTAGCTATCGCTCGCCAGGAAGAAACCGACACATATATGGGGATAAACGGCTTAAAACAGTTGGCTGAATGGGGCCAAATGGATACAAGTAAGAGGAAGAGAGAAATGGAGATAACGATAAAAAAAGCCGGTGGGCCCCCTTAATTGTTGTTGTATTCCTGCTACCTCTTAATTGTTGTTGTATTCCTGCTACCTCTTAATTGTTGTTGTATTCTAGCTACCACTTAATTATTGTTGTATTCTAGCTACCACTTAATTTTGTTGTATTCTAGCTACCTCTTAATTATTGTTGTATTCTAGCTACCACTTAATTTTGTTGTATTCTAGCTACCACTTAATTTTGTTGTATTCTAGCTACCACTTAATTGTTGTTGTATTCTAGCTACCACTTAATTGTTGTTGTATTCTAGCTACCACTTAATTGTTGTTGTATTCTAGCTACCACTTAATTGTTGTTGTATTCTAGCTACCACTTAATTTTGTTGTATTCTAGCTACCTCTTAATTATTGTTGTATTCTAGCTACCACTTAATTTTGTTGTATTCTAGCTACCACTTAATTGTTGTTGTATTCTAGCTACCACTTAATTTTTGTTGTATTCTAGCTACCTCTTAATTGTTGTTGTATTCTAGCTACCTCTTAATTGTTGTTGTATTCTAGCTACCTCTTAATTGTTGTTGTACTCTAGCTACCACTTGATAATTTCAAACAGCTTAAAATGGACATATACATATTTTATAGTTAAGGGGGCAAATAAAATACAATGCTTGAAAATGGCAAAAAAAAAAAAAAAAAAAAAGAA
>CM064496.1:24410831-24446176 GCA_032716605.1 Paralithodes platypus | reverse complement strand
CCCACCTCGCTGTTTTCTCTTTCTCTCCTCCTATCGAAAAATGTACAAATTTAGGCTGCTGTCAAAAACATTAAAACAAAATGTTGGCTCGCTACCGCTCGCCTTGAAAAAGTCAACACCTGGATGGGATTAAACGTCTTAAAACAGTAGGCTGAATGGGGCCGAATGGATACTACCCAGAGAGAGAGAGAGGGAGGGAGAAAAAATAAACGAGCTGGGCCGAGGCCACCGAGAGTACCGGGTGGACCCCCTTTAGTTTGTAACGATAATAGATAAGCTTACGAGGTTAATATCGGTTATGTAACGATAGAGGAGGAAGGATACACTAACAACAATAATGGGCATGAAAAGGGCAATTCAAGTGTCCATAACAATCTATCTATATACATGCAAACTGGCGGTCATATACTCCTATTATACAAGGATAGAAAGGTAAATCACCATCAATATACCCAATGATTGTATATAACTTTTGCATCTATCTATTTATCTACCTATCAATCTATCTATCTATCTATCTATCTATCTATATACTCAGACCCAATCCCCACTTTTCCTTTTGTTTTCATGTCAATCATTCATTACAAGGTAGACTAGATCACCCATCAAAAACACACGATCATATTTATCAATACGCAGATCTTTACAACACCAGGCATGAACAGGACCTGCTGCCGAGTACAGTTGTCCACACAATTTCCTGGACGCTGGTTTGAAATGGTATCGAACCCACACCAGACACAAGACTGCTTCATCATGGCTCAACGATATCACAGGGTTAACTGCACGACTTTAGGGGGGGTCACCGTTCTGTTTTTATCTTTCTCTCCTTTTCTCTTTCCTTGGCTTGTATCCATTCGGCCCCATTAAGCCAACTGTTTTAAGACGTTCATCCCCATCAAGGTGTCGATTTCTTCCTGGCGAGCGATAGCAAGCCAGCATTGTATGGATAAATCCGGCTTCGCCGGAGAAATGTTTCTATCGACAAATATACAAATTTAGCTTGCTGTCAAAAACAAAAATATATATGCTGGCTCGCTACCGCTTGCCAGGAAAATATTAACACCTGGATGGGAGTAAACGTCTTAAAACAGTAGGCTTAATTGGGCCAAATGGATACAAGCCAAAGAGAGTGGGAGAGAAAGATTTAAAAAAAGCTAGGTGGGCTCCTCTTAACTATCCCTTACCATGTCCAGAAAATAAAATGGGGCAATCTGCGACAATATATGGTGTTTAGTAATACCACTCACTATTTATCTCTCTCTCTCTCTCTCTCTCGTCATCTCTTGCCGCGCTCGCGCTCTCTTCTCCCCCCCTCTCCTCCTCTCTCTCTCTCTCTCTCTCTCTCTCATCCTTCTCTCTCTCTCTCTCTCTCTCACACACGCACATACACACATCCAATGACAGCCAACTGACATCAACAGCGAAGGCATACTAAAATAAACACCCAACGCTGCAAGTCTCCTGTACTAAGAACACACACTGGGGAAATAACAAAGATCACACACACACACACACACACACACACACACACACACACATACACACACACACATACACACATACACGCACACACATACACACACACACACACGCACATACACACACACACACACACACACACACACAGTACATAGATTACATGCACTATATAAACAAGAACACAAAACACAAGACCAATTTATAAACACGGATTTCAATAACAAACGAAATTACATAACTCCCTCAATTGCTGAAATAATAAAAGTTGACCCCAACAACAAACACGCCTAAACACAATCTATTAACAAAACACATTGGAGCAAACACACACCGCTACAACAATAACATCAACATAACAAACACCAATCAGTCTATTAATGCAAGAAGCAAATACAGCCTCGAACAATCGCAGCACAAAACATATTGAAACATACACATTTTAAGAGAAACAAACAATTGCACTTATCCACAAAAAACACGATTACACACACAGACAAACAGGGACAGATTTCAACAAACTAAAAACCCTGACACATAAACTAACATAAAAAAACAAAAACAAAAACTCAGGGCATGGTCACATAAACAAACACACAAGGTGAAATTCACACCGGCCAGGAAAACTCAAGGTAAAATGAAAGTAAAAGATAAACACTGCAAAATACATGACATCTAAAGTAAGACGCAGCACCATTTCCAGGACAGAGCGCACCGGGGAATTTACAGGAGACATAATCTAAATTAAAATAGACAGTACAGTAGCTATGTTCCAGCAGACACACACACATGTAGTATATACAGCATATATATATATATATATATATATATATATATATATATATATATATATATATATTATATATTTATACCGGTATATATATATATATATATAGAAGAATATAAACAAATATTTTATTATAATATGTATATAAGAAACCAAGCAGATACTAATTAAATAAGGCAAATACATCGTTATTGACAACTAATATTTTGAAATAGGTTACAATGTATTGTACGTACACATAATATAAAACACTAACAAGGTTACACTTATATATATATATATATTTTTTTTTTTTTTTTTTTTCTATGTGATTGAGGGAGGCAAAAGGCATAACTGCCTATAGCGAGTGCCTCCCCCATAGTTGAAAGATTGACAGGGCCAAAATCAAGGGACGTTCGAGTCAAAATGCCTGGACACACGGAGTTTGAAGCAATTTAAGTCATAGGAAGAGGGAAAGACTGATTCTGGGAGAGAGTTCCAAAGCTCAGATGTTGAGTACAAGAAAGTTTGAGAGTAACGTTTCACTCTTGGGTTGGAGAGTTGCACAGAGTAGGGGTGGGATTGAGTTGCAAGACGGGTACCACGTGTCCTACGTAAAGGAGGTGGTAGGCACTGGGATAGCTCTGAGGAACACTGATTATTATAGTAGCGATAGAATAGCGAGAGAGATGCAACATTGCGGCGGAGAGAGAGAGATTGCAGAGAGTTGGTGAGTGGACGGGAGTTAATGATACGAAAGGCATTCCTTTCAACTTTGTCTAGGAGAGCGGTGTGAGAGGAACCTCCCCACACATGTGAACAATACTCAATACAAGGGCGCACTATGCCCCTGTACAGAGCAAGAAGCGTGCAGGGGAAAAGAACCCCCTAAGGCGGTTGAGCACACACCAGATTCTGGGAGGCTGCCTTAGCAAGACTGGTAATATGGTCCTTCCAAATGAGAGCAGAAGAAAAAGAGACACCCAGAATATTGAGAGAAGATGAAGGGTTGATTTTTGTATTGTTGAAGAATAAGGGATAGTCCGCTGGGAGATCCTGACGGGTAGATAGATGGAGAAATTGGGTTTTGGAAGCATTAAAGTTAACAAGGTTTTCTCTGCCCCAATTGGAAATAGTATTTAGATCAGAATTTAAGAGTTCTATGGCTTCATTACGTTTGTCGTTGAGGGATTGCTGGCTGGGGCGTTCTGAAAAACTAATGGAGTAGTGTAAGGTTGAGTCGTCTGCGAATGAATGGATGGGAATTAAGGTACAGTTAAGGAGATCATTTATAACAATTAGAAAGAGATAAGGAGATAGGACAGAGCCCTGAGGAACACCGGAGTTTATAGGGTGAGGAAGTGAACAATGGCCGTCCACAACCGCAGCTATGGAACGGCCGGAAAGGAAATTAGAGACAAAGGCACAGATGGAGGGATAGAAACCGAAGGAGGGTAGTTTAGAAATTAAAGATTTATGCCAGACTCTATCGAAGGCTTTCGATATGTCTAGTGCAATAGAAAAAAGTCTCACCGAAGTCCCGAAAGGAGGATGACAAGAGTTAGTAAGATAATGCAAGAAGATCACCAGTAGAGCGACCTTAAGGAAGCCATACTGGCGATCTGAGAGCAGATTATGAGAAGAGAAATGCTTAAGAAATTTGGAAGCAAGAATAGTTTCAAAAACTTTAGAAAGACAAGAGATAAGAGCAATTGGACGATAGTTGGAGGGTTGAGAGCGGTCACCCTTCTTTGGGACAGGTTGAATGTGAGCAAACTTCCAGCATGAAGGGAAGACGTTAGAGGATAGACAGAGACGAAAGAGTTTGCCTAGGCAGGGAGTCAGCACAGAAGCACAGTTTTTGAGAAACAACAGGAGGAACACCGTCCGGACCGTACGCCTTATTAGTGTTAAGCCCAGAGAGGGTAGAAAGTACATCTTTAGAAGAGATTAGGATATTAGGCATAAGTAAGAGAGAGAGGAGGGCGGAGAGGGAGCAATATATTATATATATACTATATATATATATATATATATATATATATATATATATATATATATGTATATATATATAAATCACAAAACAGACACAAACACAAAACCTCAGAATAATCGTGCTGGGTTGATTTAGCTTATTTATAATCTGCCAGAATTGTTTCGTATATCAATAATATCACATTATAAATTCAGTACATCGGCTATACCCATTCAGTACATAGGCTATACCCATTCAGTACATAGGCTATACCCATTCAGTACATAGGTTATACCCATTCAGTACATAGGCTATACCCATTCAGTACATAGGCTATACCCATTCAGTACATAGGCTATACCCATTCAGAACATAGGCTATACCCATTCAGTACATAGGCTATACCCAATCAGTACATAGGCTATACCCATTCAGTACATAGGCCATACCCATTCCTGCCGCGGACATTAGTTCCAGCAGTGATTCCTTGCATAGGCTATACCCTTTCAGCACTTTGTTGTACCCTTTCAGTGTTTTGGCTAGACACATTCAGTAGATAGGTCACTAGACCTGTTGTACATAGGCTATACCTTTGTACACATTTGTACTCCTTTGTACTATATAGGCTATACCCATTCAGTACATAGGCTATATCCATTCAGTACATAGGTTATACCCATTCAGTACATAGGCTATATCCATTCAGTACATAGGCTATACCCATTCAGTACATACAGTAGGCTATACCCATTCAGTACATAGGTTATACCCATTCAGTACATAGGCTATATCCATTCAGTACATAGGCTATACCCATTCAGTACATAGGCTATACCCTTTCAGTACATAGGTTATACCCATTCAGTACATAGGCTATACCCATTCAGTACATAGGCTATACCCATTCAGTACATAGGTTATACCCATTCAGTACATAGGCTATATCCATTCAGTACATAGGCTATACCCATTCAGTACATAGGCTATACCCATTCAGTACATAGGTTATACCCATTCAGTACATAGGCTATATCCATTCAGTACATAGGCTATACCCATTCAGTACATAGGCTATACCCATTCAGTACAAATACGGTTGTTTTGTCTTAATATTTTGGCAAACATTAGATAATATTATGCTGCTTAAGGGGGTCACCGGATTTTGTTGTTTTTCTCTACTTTTCTCTTTTTTCCCTGGCTTGTATCCATTCGGCCCCATTCAGCCAACTGTTTTAAGATGTTTATCCCCATACAGGTGTCGATTTTTTCCTGGCGAGCGATAGTGAGCCAGCATTGGATGGAGAAATCTGGTCTTCACCGGAGACATTTTTCTCTCGAAAAATGTACAAAATTAGCTTGCTGTCAAAACAAATACACAGTATATGTATGCTGGCTAGCTACCGCTCCCCAAGAAAATATTGACACCTGGATGGGGGTAAACGTCTTAAAACAGTAGGCTGAATGGGGCCGAATGGATATAAGCCAGAGAAAGAGAGAAAAGGAGAGAAAGATAAAACAAAAACAGGTGACCACCCTTAAAAATCATGGAAACAAAATACAGAGCTAGAGAGACAGAGCCCGAGTACTGAAAGCAGACACAGCAAGGGTGGTTCCAGGACATAATACAGAGCTAGAAACAGAGCCCGAGTACTGAAAGCAGACACAGCAAGGGTGGTTCCAGGACATAATACAGAGCTAGAGAGACAGAGCCCGAGTACTGAAAGCAGACACAGCAAGGGTGGTTCCAGGACATAATACAGAGCTAGAGAAACAGAGCCCGAGTACTGAAAGCAGACACAGCAAGGGTGGTTCCAGGACATAATACAGAGCTAGAGAAACAGAGCCCGAGTACTTAAAGCAGACACAGCAAGGGTGGTTCCAGGACATAATACAGAGCTAGAGAAACAGAGCCCGAGTACTGAAAGCAGACACAGCAAGGGTGGTTCCAGGACATAATACAGAGCTACAGAAACAGAGCCCGAGTGTTGAAAGCAGACACAGCAAGGGTGGTTCCAGGACATAATACAGAGCTAGAGAAACAGAGCCCGAGTACTGAAAGCAGACACAGCAAGGGTGGTTCCAGGACATAATACAGAGCTAGAGAAACAGAGCCCAAGCACTGAAAGCAGACACAGCAAGGGTGGTTCCAGGACATAATACAGAGCTAGAGAAACAGAGCCCGAGTACTGAAAGCAGACACAGCAAGAGTGGTTCCCGGACATAATACAGAGCTAGAGAGACACAGAGCCCGAGCACTGAAAGCAGACACAGCAAGGTGGTTCCAGGACATAATACAGAGCTAGAGAAACAGAGCCCGAGTACTGAAAGCAGACACAGCAAGGGTGGTTCCAGGACATAATACAGAGCTAGAGAAACAGAGCCCGAGTACTGAAAGCAGACACAGCAAGGGTGGTTCCAGGACATAATACAGAGCTAGAGAAACAGAGCCCGAGTACTGAAAGCAGACACAGCAAGGGTGGTTCCAGGACATAATACAGAGCTACAGAAAACCGAGCCTGAACTACTGAAACAGCAAGGGTGGTTCCATGACATTAATACAGAGCTAGAGAAACAGAGGCCCCGGAGTACTGTGAAAGCAGACACAGCAAGGGTGGTTCCAGGACATAATACAGAGCTCGGAGAAACAGAGCCCGAGACTGAAAGCAGACACAGCAAGGGTGGTTCCAGGACATAATACAGAGCTAGAGAAACAGAGCCCGAGTACTGAAAGCAGACACAGCAAGGGTGGTTCCAGGACATAATACAGAGCTAGAGAAACAGAGCCCGAGTACTGAAAGCAGACACAGCAAGGGTGGTTCCAGGACATAATACAGAGCTAGAAACCGAGCCCGAGTACTGAAAGCAGACACAGCAAGGGTGGTTCCAGGACATAATACAGAGCTAGAGAAACAGAGCCCGAGTACTGAAAGCAGACACAGCAAGGGTGGTTCCAGGACATAATACAGAGCTAGAGAAACAGAGCCCGAGTACTGAAAGCAGACACAGCAAGGGTGGTTCCAGGACATAATACAGAGCTAGAGAAACAGAGCCCGAGTACTGAAAGCAGACACAGCAAGGGTGGTTCCAGCACATAATACAGAGCTAGAGAAACAGAGCCCGAGTACTGAAAGCAGACACAGCAAGGGTGGTTCCAGGACATAATACAGAGCTAGAGAAACAGAGCCCGAGTACTGAAAGCAACACAGCAAGGTGGTTCCAGGACATAATACAGAGCTAGAGAAAACAGAGCCCGAGTACTGAAAGCAGACACAGCAAGGGTGGTTCCAGGACATAATACAGAGCTAGAGAAACAGAGCCCGAGTACTGAAAGCAGACACAGCAAGGGTGGTTCCAGGACATAATACAGAGCTAGAGAAACAGAGCCGAGTACTGAAAGCAGACACAGCAAGGGTGGTTCCAGGACATAATACAGAGCTAGAGAAACAGAGCCCGAGTACTGAAAGCAGACACAGCAAGGGTGGTTCCAGGACATAATACAGAGCTAGAGAAACAGAGCCCGAGTACTGAAAGCAGACACAGCAAGGGTGGTTCCAGGACATAATACAGAGCTAGAGAAACAGAGCCCGAGTACTGAAAGCAGACACAGCAAGGGTGGTTCCAGGACATAATACAGAGCTAGAGAAACAGAGCCCGAGCACTGAAAGTAGACACAGCAAGGGTGGTTCCAGGACATAATACAGAGCTAGATAAACAGAGCCCGAGTACTGAAAGCAGACACAGCAAGGGTGGTTCCAGGACATAATACAGAGCTAGAGAAACAGAGCCCGAGTACTGAAAGCAGACACAGCAAGAGTGGTTCCAGGACATAATACAGAGCTAGAGAAACAGAGCCCAAGTACTGAAAGCAGACACAGCAAGGGTGGTTCCAGGACATAATACAGAGCTAGAGAAACAGAGCCCGAGTACTGAAAGCAGACACAGCAAGGGTGGTTCCAGGACATAATACAGAGCTAGAGAAACAGAGCCTGAGTACTGAAAGCAGACACAGCAAGGGTGGTTCCAGGATATAATACAGAGCTAGAGAAACAGAGCCCGAGTACTGAAAGCAGACACAGCAAGGGTGGTTCCAGGACATAATACAGAGCTAGAGAAACAGAGCCCGAGTACTGAAAGCAGACACAGCAAAGGTGGTTCCAGGACATAATACAGAGCTAGAGAAACAGAGCCCGAGTACTGAAAGCAGACACAGCAAGAGTGGTTCCAGGACATAATACAGAGCTAGAGAAACAGAGCCCGAGTACTGAAAGCAGACACAGCAAGGGTGGTTCTAGGACATAATACAGAGCTAGAAAAACAGAGCCCGAGTACTGAAAGCAGACACAGCAAGGGTGGTTACAGGACATAATACAGAGCTAGAGAAACAGAGCCGGAGTACTGAAAGCAGACACAGCAAGGGTGGTTCCAGGACATAATACAGAGCTAGAGAAACAGAGCCCGAGTACTGAAAGCAGACACAGCAAGGGTGGTTCCAGGACATAATACAGAGCTAGAGAAACAGAGCCCGAGTACTGAAAGCAGACACAGCAAGGGTGGTTCCAGGACATAATACAGAGCTAGAGAAACAGAGCCCGAGTACTGAAAGTAGACACAGCAAGGGTGGTTCCAGGACATAATACAGAGCTAGAGAAACAGAGCCCGAGTACTGAAAGCAGACACAGCAAGGGTGGTTCCAGGACATAATACAGAGCTAGAGAAACATAGCCCGAGTACTGAAAGCAGACACAGCAAGGGTGGTTCCAGGACATAATACAGAGGTAGAGAAACAGAGCCCGAGCACTGAAAGTAGACACAGCAAGGGTGGTTCCAGGACATAATACAGAGCTAGATAAACAGAGCCCGAGTACTGAAAGCAGACACAGCAAGGGTGGTTCCAGGACATAATACAGAGCTACAGAAACAGAGCCCGAGTGTTGAAAGCAGACACAGCAAGGGTGGTTCCAGGACATAATACAGAGATAGAGAAACAGAGCCCGAGTACTGAAAGCAGACACAGCAAGGGTGGTTCCAGGACATAATACAGAGCTAGAGAAACAGAGCCCGAGTACTGAAAGCAGACACAGCAAGGGTTGGTCCAGGACATAATACAGAGCTAGAGAAACAGAGCCCGAGTACTGAAAGCAGACACAGCAAGGGTGGTTCCAGGACATAATACAGAGCTAGAGAAACAGAGCACGAGTACTGAAAGCAGACACAGCAAGGGTGGTTCCAGGACATAATACAGAGCTAGAGAAACAGAGCCCAAGTACTGAAAGCAGACACAGCAAGGGTGGTTCCAGGACATCTCAACCAGTAAACCATTTCAACCCGTAGCTCTCAACCAGTGCCAAATCAACCAAGACCAACCAAACCAATGCCAAAATATAGTACTAACCTAACCTAACCTAACCTAACCGTATTGGTTGATTTGGTACTGGTTGAGAGCTACTGGTTAAAATGGTGGTTGAGTTGCCCAGTTACCAGCAAGGGTACGTAGCTGCAGGAACAGGAAATGAGAAACCCAAGCCAGGAATCAGACAGACATCAGAGGCAGAAACATTATGTAGTCAGAGTACGTTGAGTTCGCACTTTGCGTATATTAAGGGGGCCCACCTCACTGTTTTTCTCTTTCTCTCCCTCTCTCTTTGGCTTGTATCCATTTGGCCCCATTCAGACTACTGTGTTAAGACGTTTACCCCCATCCAGGTGTCAATATTTCCCTGACGAGCGGTAGCAAGCCAGCATATATATATTTGTTTTGGTTCCATGTCATCTCAACCAGTAGACCACTTCAACCAGTAGCTCTCAACCAGTGCCAAATTAACCCAGACCAACCAAACCAGTGCCAAAATACAGTACTAACCTAACCTAACCTAACCTAACCTAACCGTATTGGTTGATTTGGTACTGGTTGAGAGCTACTGGTTGCAATGGTTTACTGGTTGAGTTGACCGGTCACCATTTTTTTTTACAGCAAGCTAAATTTGTACATTTTTCGATAGAAAAAGACGGATTTCTCCATATAATGCTGGCTCTTTATCGCTTGCCAGGAAGAAATCGACACCTGAATGGGGATAACCGTCTTAAAACAGTAGGCTGAATGGGCCCGAATGGATACAAGCCAGGGAAAGAGAGAAAAGGAGAGAAAGATAAGAAAAAGCCTGTGACCCCCCTTAAGTCACGCATTAGGCAGGAAGGTATCTGGATAGGTATGTACGTATGTACTGTAGGTAGGTGAATAGTTAGAATAGCAGGTAAGTAGGTGGGTGGCTGAGTAGGTTATATAATAAGTTAGGTATATTGGTAGGTAAGAGATAGATTGGTAGGTAAGTAGGTTAATAGTTAGGTAGGTGGGTGGCTGAATAGGTTATATATATAGTTAGGTATGTTGGTAGGTAGGTAAGAGATAGATTGGTAGGTAAGTAGGTGAATAGTTAGGTAGGTAAGTAGGTGGGTGGCTGAGTAGGTTATATATATAGTTAGGTATGTTGGTAGGTAAGAGATAGATTGGTAGGTAAGTAGGTGAATAGTTAGGTAGGTAAGTAGGTGGGTGGCTGAGTAGGTTATATATAGTTAGGTATGTTGGTAGGTAAGAGATAGATTGGTAGGTAAGTAGGTGAATAGTTAGGTATGTAAGTAGGTTAAATATATAGTTAGGTATGTTGGTAGGTAAGAGATAGATTGGTAGGTGAATAGTTAGGTAGGTAAGTAGGTGGGTGGCTGAGTAGGTTATATATATAGTTAGGTATGTTGGTAGGTAAGAGATAGATTGGTAGGTAAGTAGGTGAATAGTTAGGTAGGTAAGTAGGTGAATAGTTAGGTATGTTGGTAGGTAAAAGATAGATTGGTAGGTGAATAGTTAGGTAGGTAAGTAGGTGGCTGAGTAGGTTATATATATAGTTAGGTATGTTGGTAGGTAAGAGATAGATTGGTAGGTAGGTAGGTGAATAGTTAGGTATGTTGGTAGGTAAGAGATAGATTGGTAGGTAGGTAGGTGAATAGTTAGGTAGGTAAGTAGGTGGGTAGCTGAGTAGGTTATATAGATAGTTAGGCATGTTGGTAGGTAAGAGATATATTGGTTGGTAGGTAGGTGAATAGTTAGGTAGGTAAGTAGGTGGGTGGCTGAGTAGGTTATATAGATAGTTAGGCATGTTGGTAGGTAAGAGATAGATTGGTAGGTAGGTAGGTGAATAGTTAGGTAGGTAAGTAGGTGGATAGCTGAGTAGGTTATATAGATAGTTAGGCATGTTGGTAGGTAAGAGATAGATTGGTAGGTAGGTAGGAAAGCATGTAGATAGGGAAGTAAGTAGGTATGTGGTTATGTAGTCAAGTGTTTATATACAGTAGATGGGGGATAAGATGTGAGGACGATATAGGTGGTTAGCTAGGTAATTAGGTACAATCTAAGCATTTATTATTTAATAATAGCAACAATGTTACACAACAAAGTTGTTTTCGGTTTATCTGTTCATAAAACAACACATGTACATAATTATGAATAATTGTCTTGTACTTCATTTTGCATTACATTTACAAAGTAGGTAAGTGAGTAAGCAGGTAAGTAGGCGGACAGATAGATAGGTAGGTAAGTGGATAGGTACTGTAGGTAAGTAGACAAAGAGGACTGATAAGCAGAAACTGAAAAAAGTAGACAAACAAATGAAACAAAGGAAATGAGAGAGATGGGCGAGGAATCACATTGGCATCAGAGGCAGACACAGATTCAATGAGAGCACGTCGAGTTCTCACTTTAGGTATATTACATCATGCATCATGAACTGTAGGTAGGGTGGCTGGTAAGTAGGAATGTAGTGGCATAAATATGTAGGTAGGCTTGCTAGTAAGTAGGTGTGTGGTTAAGTAGTTAGGTAGGTGTTTATATAGATGAAGGGGTGGAGGGGGGAGGAGGTAAGTCATGTTTAGGTGATTATGTAGGTAGGTAGGTAAGTAGCTAGGTAGGCAAATATGGGGTAGAAATTATACCTGACAGTATCTAGGAAATGAGAGAGACAAGCGAGGAATGAGGCCGACATAAGGAACAGAGAGATATAGTCAGTGAGGGTACGTTGAGTTTGCATTTTAAGGGGGTTCACCTCGCGTTTTTTATCTTTCTCTGCCTCTCTCTTTGGCTTGTATCCATTCGGCCCTATTCAGCCTACTGTTTTAAGATGTTTACCTCCATCCAGGTGTCAATATTTTCCTGGCGAGCGGTAGCAAGCCAGCATATATATATTTTTGTTTTGACAGCAAGCTAAATTTGTACATTTTTCGATAGACAAATTTCTCTGGCGAGGCCGGATTCCTTCATACAATGCTGGGATAAATCAACACCTGGATGGGGATAAACGTCTTAAAACAGTTGGCTGATGGGGCCGAATGGATACAAGCCAGGGAACGAGATAAAATTAGAGAAAGATAAAAAAGCCGGTGACCCCCCTTAACTATATTAGGTTAAGAGTCATATAAGTGAATACCTAGGTAGGTAGGTTAGGTAAGTAAGTACGGAGAATGATGGGTAGGTTAATAAGTAGGTAGGTAGGTAGGAAGGTGGATAGGTAGATAAATTGGTTGGTGGGAAAGTAAATATTATGTGGGTGGCTTGGTAGGTGATTAAATCTTATACAGGAGTAGGTAGGTAGTTGAGCAAGAAGATGGGTAGATATTTAGGTAGGTAGGTAGGTGGGAAAGAAGATGGTTATGTAGGTAGGCAGGTAGATAGAAGGTAGGAATGCTATCAAACAAGAACTAAGAAATGGGAGGAACAAAGGAAAATGTAATGTAGACATCAGGAACAGAGAGACACATTCAGTGAGAGCACGTTGAGTTCGCACTCTGAGTTTATTAGATCGGTGACCTACAGTAAGTAGGTTTTCCGTGTACCCCGCCCCCAGGATTAAATAAAACATAGTTTCGTAGCTTCCTCTTGATGTCCTGAATCACATTACGGATGTTAACAGGAAATAAATACCGGCTCTCTGGTGGATATTGAGCTTTACATCTAATATTGTCGCCGAAAACTATGAATTTGAGAAATATGTAATGATGTACAAAGCAAGTGAACACAATTTTAAGATAGCATATTTTATACAAGTCTGAATACTTCATATATAATTTAAGAATTATGCATCCTTTTTGTAATTCCAGTTCCATTCTGGCTACCGATATTGACTGTCAATACCTAATTATTTTAAATTTGAGATAGGAGACGTATGCTCGAAATATCTAATCATGCCCCTTTTTGTCAGGTTGATACTAAAAGTGAGTCTCCAAGGTCAAGCAGTCTGGAACTGAACTGCAAGAACCTTACATTTAAACCAAAGTCTTTGGCAAATATCATACTTCCTCCCATTGCATAATGACAGCTAAGCTCTCACACATGAAACGAAACAAGCACAAGGATTGAAGCCCACTAGCAAGCACATCTACAGCAAAACAAGCAGAAAGTGTGTATCATTCATACTCCTAAAATAAAACTTGGATCCTTTACTGCCTTTTCGGATATTTTGTAATGCTAGTGAAAGGTTAGCCCATCTACATGAGGCTCGAGATCGTCGTCTGGCTGAACTTATGACATCCTCTTACAGAATGACTGAGATATGTCAAGGAATATCTGATCAAGTTCCAAGATAATCAAGGAAACCACCGTGGATGTTAACAATGGTTCACAATGAATTTACATCGCTTAGAGTCTTTCTCACCCTCTACTTGCCAAGCAACATCTACCATCCAAAACAGAAGTCAAAGAAAGAAAGATGCAGAAAACATAATTTTCTCTCTTGCCTGTGTTTTCTGCAATAAGTCGGACAAAATATTCATTGTAAAGGCTGGCATTTCTACTAGAGAGGGCACTGCTTCATTTGAGCGGGATGGATAGCAGCAGATTCACAGAAAACTTCTTCGTCGAATAAGAGGTTATGACCTGTTTGCATGTGAAGCAAAGTACCATCCTAAGTGCAGAAATAAATATACATCCAATCAAGAGTACTGGAGAAGTAGCAATCCTGACACTATTGTTAAACAGTCAATTCTGGAAGCTGCACATAAAGAGAGTTTAGAATATGTTGCAAAGAACATCCATGATAATATTGTGATTGGGCGTAAATTAGTTCAACTGTCTTCGCTTTGTCTGCTGTACATTTCTAAGCTAGATGAGGCTCGGTATGCAAATCCAAACTACCGTGCTGAAAATCTGAAATGTAAACTTGAAATGCATCCTGTCCTTGGACCCAACCTGGCATTTACCAAAATCAAACCAGAAGACAACACCTGGCCTTTCTACTTGGTTTATAGTTCCAGCATCTCTGTTGAACCAATTAGTCCAACCTACAACCTTGCATCAAGGGATGTCATCAAAAATGTTGCACTGCTCCTTCGAGGTGTTATCATTCGAGTATTTAACGAAAGAAAGGAGCTCCCTAAGCCTCCTTCTGCAAATGATTTACAAGTGAATGGTGAAGTAATAATACCCCCCACTCTCAACAGATTTCTTAGCTTGGTGGTATCTGGTGTACCAAGAGCCCCCTCAGATCATGCAGAAAGGCTCATTTATTCCATTGGTCAAGATCTTTGCCGGGCAGTATCGAATGGAGAATGGAAGTTTCCAAAGCTTATCTTACTATGTATGACTATGACATCTTTACCGAAGTAAGCAGCTACTCACGTTTTTTAATAGATTGGGTCATTAGGTCGTCGGTTAAGTACGAAGGAAGGTAGGAAGGTATGTGGTTACTTTGTTTGGTAGGTGTTCATATATATATGGGGATGAGGGAGGGAGTGGCGAGTGGAGGGGGCGGTAAAAATGGGTGACTAGGTAGGTAGGTAAATCGGTAAATAGGCAAATAAGAAGGTATAGATGGGAAGGAAAGAAGGTATATAGCTGAGGAAGGCAGTCAGACAAAAGGTAGGAGGGAACTACACATGATCTAGAGCAGAACTTCTCATCCCGTATCCCCACGTGTCGTAAGAGGCGACAAAAAGGGACTGCCCTGACCATCGGCCGACTATCTTTCGGGGCTGCGACAGAAATGGACTGGCTTAAAATTCCCCTCGAAAGGTAGTCTACCCTCTAACTCTGGTCCCTTCTGGACAATGGCAAATAGAAGTGTCGCCCCACTGCTTAGCAGTAATGGTAAAGTCGTCAGGGGTCCACAGCATTTGGCTGTGGGGCGAAATGCATCTTCTGTACACAACCTCAATGCAGTCCAACCTTCAGTGAGCCTGGTTCTGGTTACGAGTTGCTTACATCTTGATTGCCATCATCAGTATTGTGATGACTCCAAAAACAGAATAGCTTTGCCATTGAGAGCATGGGAGCTTGACAACGCTGCCGGAGGTGTTGTGAAGGGCTGGCGATTATTCAGCTGGGTGCTACGCAACAACAAAACCAACAACAACAGAAGATAGGAAGAAAGGTATCTGAAAAAGGTAGGCAAGTAGTTAGGTAAGTTGGAAGGATATTTAAAGGTACCTAGGGAATGAGAGATATAAACGAGGCATGAGGCTGACATAAGCACCAGAAACACAAGATACATATTCAGTGAGAGAGAGAGAAAGAGAGAGAGAGAGAGAGAGAGAGAGAGAGAGAACAAGGCAAAAATACGTATTTTGTAGAATTTATTTTGTGCTAACATTTACATACACGTAATTAACCAGTTTTCTCTTTTTTACAGGTGGGT
This sequence comes from Paralithodes platypus, assembly GCA_032716605.1. Lineage (NCBI taxonomy): Eukaryota > Metazoa > Arthropoda > Malacostraca > Decapoda > Lithodidae > Paralithodes > Paralithodes platypus. The sequence goes on along the minus strand of CM064496.1, from coordinate 24,430,284 downwards.
GCTCGCTCGAGTGTTGAATGTGAGTACGATAAACTCTTTCTGTGTGCTGACGCAAGATTCTTGCTATTCTGATGAACTGTAAACTATGTTATTCAACTTGGAAAAACCTTCTAGAGATAATATGGGGAAAAACAAGCCAATTACCATTTTTGACTGAGTCATTGTTCCATTTGAGGTGCCATAAATGAGATCAGGATGCTTAACAGTTCGTCCAAGTCGCCTGATTGATGGCCAGGGACGGAGCATCGTGACCATCCAAGATAATTACCAGAGAACATCATGACCATCCATAATCATTACCAAGGAACATCATGACCATTCATAATCATTACTGGGGAACATAATGACCATCCATAATCATTACCACGGAACATCATGACCATCCATAATCATTACCAGGGAACATCATGACCATCCATAATCATTACTGGGGAACATCATGACCATCCATAATCATTACCAGGGAACATCATGACCATCCATAATCATTACCAGGGAACATAATGACCATCCATAATCATTACCAGGGAACATCATGACCATCCATAATCATTACTGGGGAACATCATGACCATCCATAATCATTACCAGGGAACATCATGACCATCCATAATCATTACCAGGGAACATCATGACCATCCATAATCATTACCAGGGAACATAATGACCATCCATAATCATTACCAGGGAACATAATGACCATCCATAATCATTACCAGGGAACATAATGACCATCCATAATCATTACCAGGGAACATAATGACCATCCATAATCATTACTAGGGAACATAATGACCATCCATAATCATTACCAGGGAACATAATGACCATCCATAATCATTACCAGGGAACATAATGACCATCCATAATCATTACCAGGGAACATCATGACCATCCATAATCATTACCAGGGAACATCATGACCATCCATAATCATTACCAGGGAACATAATGACCATCCATAATCATTACCAGGGAACATAATGACCATCCATAATCATTACCAGGGAACATCATGACCATCCATAATCATTACCAGGGAACATCATGACCATCCATAATCATTACCAGGGAACATAATGACCATCCATAATCATTACCAGGGAACATCATGACCATCCATAATCATTACCAGGGAACATCATGACCATCCATAATCATTACCAGGGAACATATTGACCATCCATAATCATTACCAGGGAACATCATGACCATCCATAATCATTACCAGGGAACATAATGACCATCCATAATCATTACCAGGGAACATATTGACCAAGATTGTATTCAGCTTAAAAAGATCCTCCAGCAATTAACATACTTCGAACTATCTTAATTAACGATTTTTACCACCACAGATCTTTCTTATGTTGCACAAAATCGTTTATATATAGCTAGAAGAAATTGAAAATGACGTCGCTGGTACAGCAAGGGTTAAATTTCATAATCACACAGTTCGTATACACTATCTGCAACTGTGGGTGTCCCTATAGCATTGATTTAGTTTTTCTGCTGGATTGGTACCTTATCTATTCATTCATTTGTATACAGTACAAGGAAATGATGTTCTTTATACAGTACAAGGAAATGATGTTCTTTATAAAAAAATATACATCAAACGATTGTACCAAGAATTGGAAGACCCTTTAGGATTGAAAACGGGTACCGTCTATCCCTCTTAACATTCCGACTCCTTCCTAATCTCAATAATACCGTCTATTGAAAATAAGGAAGAGAAGCGCCATCTTAAACTGAAAGAGTTTAAGGGGGGTTACCGTTTTTTGTTTTATCTTTCTCTCCTTTTCTCTCTTTCCCTGGCGTGTATCCATTCGGTCCCATTCAGCCAACTGTTTTAAGACGTTATCCCCATCCAAATGTCAATTTCTTCCTGGCGAGCGATAGCGAGCCAGCATTGTATTGAGAAATACGGCTTCGCCTGGGACATTTTGTTATCGAAAAATTTACAAATTTAGCTTGCTGTCAAAACAAAAGTATATATATATGCTGGCTCGCTACCGCTCGCCAGGAAAATATTGACCCCTAGATGGGGGTAAACGTCTTAAAACAGTAGGCTGAATGAGGCCGAATGGATAAAAGCCAAAGAGAGAGGAAGAGAAAGAGAAAAAAAGCGAGGTGTGTTTGTATAATGAAGTGTCGGTTATGGTGCTGTTGACTTAGGTTCTTCACATTCACTCCCTACTCTACCTCCATCACAGATCTTTACTCCTTCCTTCCCTGCCTTCTCTACTCCTTAACCTCCCCCCCTCCCTCCCTTCCCTCTTCTCTTTATTCCGTCCCCTGTTCACAACCTATCCATGTTAATTCCCTCTCCTCTCCACTCCCAATCCTTCCACACTCATTCCCTCTCCTCTCCACACTCATTCCCTCTCCTCTCCACTCCCTATCTTTCCACTCATTCCCTCTCCTCTCCACTCGCTATCCTTCCACACTCATTCCCTCTCCTCTCCACTCTATCCTTCCACACTCATTCCCTCTCCTCTCCACTCCCTATCCTTCCACACTCATTCCCTCTCCTCACCACTCCCTATCCTTCCACACTCAATCCCTCTCCACTCCCATCCCTATCCTTCCACACTCAATCCCTCTCCCCACCACTCCCTATCCTTCCACACTCATTCCCTCTCCCCACCACTCCTTCTCCGTTCACACTCATTCCCTCTCGTCTCCACTCCCTATCCTTCCACACTCATTCCCTCTCCCCACCACTCCCTATCCTTCCACACTCATTCCCTCTCGTCTCCACTCCCTATCCTTCCACACTCATTTCCTCTCCTCTCCACCCCCTATCCTTCCACACTCATTCCCTCTCCTCACCACTCCCTATCCTTCGACACGCATTTCCTCTCCTCTCCACTCCCTATCCTTCCACACTCATTCCCTCTCCTCACCACTCCTTATCCTTCCATATTCATTCCCTCTCCTCTCCACTCCCTATCCTTCCACACTCATTCCCTCTCCTCATCCTTCCACATTCATTCCCTCTCCTCTCCACTCCCTATCCTTCCACACTCATTCCCTATCCTTCCACACTCATTCCCTCTCCTCTCCACTCCCTATCCTTCCACACTCATTCCCTCTCCTCACCACTCCTTATCCCTCCACATTCATTCCCTCTCCTCTCCACTCCCTATCCTTCCACACTCATTCCCTCTTCTCACCACTCCCTATCCTTCCACACTCATTCCCTCTCCTCACCACTCCCTATCCTTCCACACTCATTCCCTCTCCTCACCACTCCCTATCCTTCCACACTCATTTCCTCTCCTCTCCCTATCCTTCCACACTCATTCCCTCTCCTCAGCACTCCCTATCCTTCTGCACTCATTCCCTCTCCTCACCACTCCCTATCCTTCCACACTCATTCCCTCTCCTCACCACTGCCTATCCTTCCACACTCATTCCCTCTCCTCACCACTCCTTATCCGTCCACACTAATTCCCTCTCCTCTCCACTCCCTATCCTTCCACACTCATTCCCTCTTCTCTCCACTCCCTATCCTTCCACACTAATTTCCTCTCCTCTCCACTCCTTATCCTTCCACACTCATTCCCTATCCTTCCACTTTCCTTCCCTCTCCCTATCCTTCCATATTCATTCCCGCTCCTCTCCATTCCCTATCCTTCCACATTCATTCCCTCTCCTCTCCACTCCCTATCCTTCCACACTCATTCCCTCTCCCCACCACTCCCTATCCTTCCACACTCATTCCCTCTCCTCTCCACTCCCTATCCTTCCACACTCATTCCCTCTCCTCACCACTCCCTATCCTTCCACATTAATTCCCTCTCCTCTCCACTCCCTATCCTTCCACACTCATTCCCTCTCCTCACCACTCCCTATCCTTCCACACTCATTCCCTCTCCTCACCACTCCCTATCCTTCCACATTCATTCCCTCTCCTCTCCACTCCCTATCCTTCCACATTCATTCCCTCTCCTCTGCACTCCCTATCCTTCCACATTCATTCCCTCTCCTCTCCACTCCCTATCCTTCCACACTCATTCCCTCTCCTCACCACTCCCTATCCTTCCACACGCATTCCCTCTCCTCACCACTCCCTATCCTTCCACATTCATTCCCTCTCCTCTCCACTCCATATCCTTCCACATTCATTCCCTCTCCTCTGCACTCCCTATCCTTCCACATTCATTCCCTCTCCTTCTATAACCCTCACATGTAACTCTCATTTGCATTTCATTAACACTATAACTTCCACCAGCAACTCCAGCATTATATATTTACTGTATGTGTAACAATAGTTTTCCATTATCAATTTATATATATTTAACTATTTTGTCTATATATAGGATTTAACTACCTTATATAGGATATAAGTCATCCACTATAACACCTAGAATCAACACCTTACTACCTATTACTCATTATATATGTTTATAATATTATATCATATTGTTTATACCTACAAATTAGTCTAAACCATTTCCTTTATATTTGTACACAATCTCACCCCTCCCCTTTCTATTTACCATCCATCTCTAGTCAATCTGCCTCTTTCCATCCATCCCATTTAGCCTCCCTATGCTCTCCTGTCCATCCCCTCCTTCCGCTTGGCTATCCTTTTGATCCACTTTTCTATAGTTGGGTCCGGCTGTCTCTACTAGGATTAAGTCCTGACCACCTCGCTTTGATAGCAAGGTCTGTGTGGTCAGTGTATCTATGTAAATCTATATACATTATATACTTTTCCTTTCTTATCAATCCTCCATCCCTATTCAATCAAGCTCTCGATCCCTCCGTACCCCTGCACCCACCCACCCACCTATCCTACTTTTTCCTACACCCAACTTTTAACACGATCTATTCAGGAGTCACCGGAGAAGAGGCGAGAACGATTTTAAGTTTTAAATATGTATATCAATATGTATGCAGTCCACTGCTGCTTCTTCTGCACCTATCGTCCATCTTGTGCCGAATTTTGACTGGAAAGGAATATTTCAGGCTTGTGCTTGCTTGTGTTTTATCTCTCTCTCTCTCTCTCTCTCTCTCTCTCTCTCTCTCTCTCTCTCTCTCTCTCTCTCTCTCAGCATGTCTTCGTGAACGTCACTAGTTTCATGCAAGCGTGCCTGCACTGCTCCTTTCCTCTTCTGCCTCTTACCCTTCCATTCTTGTCTCTGTGCTATGTTCTCTTGCTCATGCGTTCGCTCCCCTGCCTGCCTGTTTCTGTGTGTGTCTATAGCCCTGCCTTTCACTTTGTCTGTACATTTGTTTGTCTCCCTTCTTATGTCACTTGGTGCTAGCCTGGATACTATAGGCATCTCGTCTATTCTGGATTTCTGTTCATCTATTAACCTATAAAGCAACGTCGTCACTCTCCTTTCACGGTCTTCTGATTACCATTACCATATTCTATATTTTCCTACCCCTCTTCCTTGATGCTCTTCCTGTCTCACTTTTGCCTGTCTATTTTGCTTATAGGCTGCCTGCCAGTTTTGTCTTTCCTCTAGTTTTAATCTCTCTCTCTCTCTCCCTGCTCATCTGCTCACCCATCTTGTCTTCCTTGTTTGTATATATAATTATCTATTCTGCCAGCATCAATCTCTTTACTGTTTGTCTGACTCTGTGTTTCTCTCCTTGTCTCTTTCCTGCTTCTCTGCTTATTTTCCCCTTTTTCCTGTTTGTGTTATGTTTCCCTTTCCTCTGCACCTTACAGGTTTGGCGTGAACGCCAGCAACATGCAAGGACTTTGCACACTTGTCTTTACTTGCTGTCTATTGCAAGTCCTCTTATACCTTGTATACTTGCTCTCTCTCTCTCTCTCTCTCTCTCTCTCTCTCTCTCTCTCTCTCTCTCTCTCTCTCTCTCTCTCTCTCTCTCTCTCTGAATGCAAAGGACCCAAAAGGGGTTGAGCAGCTCAGATTAGAACTCAACAGACTGAGTGAAAGGTCAGAGACATGATAGATGCCTCTAAACTTGGAAAAGTGCAAGGTGATGCATATCGGCCAAGCAAACCTCAAGTCAGGCTATTCGTTATTGGAAATGCTTCTGGAAGTGACTGACTTGGAAAAAATATTTGGGTGTTCTGATTTACAAGGATCTAAAGTTTTCCCAAGCAATGCATTGAAGTAGAGAAGAAAGCTCAGAGATTATTGGGCTATATTATTAAGAACCAATTTAAGTATAGAAATAAGGAAATATACCTCACACTTTACAACGATCTGATACTGCCTCCCCTGGAGTATGCTGTTCAATTTTGGTCTCCAGCACTCAGGAAAGATGTTGAGTGACTGGAAAGAGTACAAGCTAGAGCTACAAAGCTTATTCCATCGATTAGGAGACTGAGCTATGAGGACCGGTTGAGAGCTCTTGATCTCTTTCCGTTAGAGTCACGCAGACTACGAGGTCAGCTCATTGAAGTTTAAAAAAAATACTTACTGGGCTTGACAATGTAGATTATAGCAAAATGTTTAGCCTCAATATGAATACAACACGCAACCATGGCTGGAAATTATAATTGAAAAGAGTCAGTACTAGTAGGCCTATTTGTGGACACTTTTTCACATATAAGATATGTTCTACCTGGAACAAACTTCCCTTAGAAGTTGTTATCTGTTCTTCAGTAGTTCAAAAAGAGAGTAGATAGTATTTTGCACACTCTCTAATGAGTGTAGTGCACTAAGCAATCTCTCTGCTTCCACTTCGAGTATCTCCCCGGAATGGACCGCAAGGTCTCTGAAATACAAACTATTACTTTTAACTCCTTGTACCTATCTCCTTATCAGATTCTTAGCAAGGACATTGATAAACTCGAATCAGTGCAGGAGGAACCTTTATATTTAGAACTTGACTGTGGTGGTTCCCTAAAGGTGTAACGTATTGACTTATATTTCCCCTGTCATTTTCAACTCCTTCATCCGCTTTTCAATTCAATTTCAATTCAAACAATTTATTGCCATGCATATTTTACAGTGTTACAATACTTTACAATCGTTAACTCCAAACAGTCCATGGCAATTAGAACTGATACCTATTGGTATATATGCTTTCCATAACAGATACACAAACACACACACACACACACACACGCCGACTAGAATAACTACCAAAATTCCATTAGAGGAGGTGAGGCAGCTCTATCCTAGGTGAACATAATCTGTGAATCATCTCATAAATAATCAGTAAACCATTTCAATTTTACAATTATTGTTTCAATTCAATTGCTGTCTGCAAACCTGTTTACATAATATTTAACTAGTTAAATAGTTGGTGTTCAATATTTTGCTTTCGTCTTTAACCCCTTCTGTACCGGTGCCGTCCTTTTAACTTTATTCTGGCTACTATTAGACGATTATATTCAGTTTAAAACAAGGGCCTCCAGCAGTTATCAGGCTTCGAACTATCTCAAATAACCATTTTTACTATCACAGATCCTTCTTAAAGTGCACAAAATCGTCTAAATAGAGTTAGAATATATTTAAAAAGACGTCGCCGGTACATGAGGGGTTAATATAAGTTAGAGTTAAGCTGTAATCTGTTCCTCTTTACATTTGCAAACTACAGCTGCATCTTTTAATAAATTGTTTTATATTATTATGCAATATCACACACACAGACACACATACAGATGAGAGAGAGAGACGAGCGTGAGACGATTGAGAGAGAGAGATGAGAGCAAGAGAGAGAGAGAGAGAGAGAGCGCCGAGAGAGCCGAGAGAGCAGCAGAGAAAGATGAGGAGAGAGAGAGAGAGAGAGAGAGAGAGACACATACACACATGTCTCTTTCATTTTTAGTAACTACATGTAATATTCTGTATGTATTTTTGTATTTTTGTTTTTTGTTGTTGCTATACATTTCCCAGTAGGCACTCTTCACTCTGTTTGGATTTTGTTTTTCAGCTATGTTACTTACAGACCCAAAAGTCGGGTGGAGTGGTGGGTGGGGAGAGAACGGTCTGCTATACTGTCCTAGCTTGTCTTCAACTCAGTACCAAACTACTAGTATGGACTGTATGGTCTGTGCGGCCTGTATATCTATGTAACTATGTGTAACTCTCAACTATAGGAGGAAATGGTATGGCATAAGTAGGCTCTTATAAGGGGGGTATTGCGTGTGTTCCATTGGAGGATCATTGTAATTTGTAACATGAAGGTCTATTGAAGCTCGTGGGTCTCGAAAATTGTACCTCACACACTCACTGAACCCCCTAATATTATAAACACTCTTTTTCTCTCTTTCCATTGTACGGGCAGCAAATTATATGGTAAAGGTATGATCTTTAAGGTTGTATGGCGTGTATGTCATAGGAGGATCCCTGTAATTTATAACACGAAGGTCTTGGTTCCCTAACATTGTACGGTACCCATTTACTTTTCCCCCTTTCGTTGCCAATCTTCATCCACAACCCTTATATTAGCGGCACCCTTACAATCCCTCAAGGAAAATTTCCCTCTTCTCCCCTTTCTCCTTTAATTATATTAACCCTTTGGCTTTGAGAGGCATTTCCTGAGTTTAAGGGGATTCACCGGCTTTTTTGTTTATCTATCTCTCCTTTTCTCTCTTTCCCTGGCTTGTATCCATTCGGTCCCATTCAGCCAACTGTGTTAAGACGTTTATCCCCATCCAGGTGTCGATTTCTTGCTGGCGAGCGTAAGCGAGCTAGCATTGTATGGAGAAATCCGGCTTCGCCGGAGAAATGTTTCTATCGAAAAATTTACAAATTTATCTTGCTGTCAAAACAAAAATATATACTGTATATGCTGGCTCGCTACCGCTTGCCAGAAAAATATTGACACCTGGATGGGAGTAAACGTCATAAAACAGTAGGTTGAATGGGGCCGAATGGATACAAGTCAAAGAGAGAGGGAGATACAGAGAAAACAAAAAGCGAGGTGGGTACCCTTAACAAAATCGACTATTGATTGCCAGAATACAAGGTATCAAATTACTGAAGGAGGCACTCGAGGTAGCTTTAAAAGTGTTCGAGGCCTATTAGAGTCGTGTGGTGTTAACCAAAATATAATTTGATTTAGGTGTCATTATACTAAATGTTTATAAGTTATGTTTTCTAACTGCCACCGGTTGATGTTATTGAGCTTAGACATAACCCTTCAGTGTCAATAGTTCAGGAGCTTCATGATTAACCATTTTTTCCTGCACGGTTATCCATCTATTGTAAATATTGTAGAGTTCGTCACCTGCAAGTGGAACTGATGAGCGAGTCACCTTTCGGTATTTTTTATAAGGTTTATTCCCCTAGGCAGGTTGCCAACCAAGTACTGACGAGTCTCCCCCCCCCCCTCCCCGTGTATTACGGTTATAGGACAGACAGCAGTTCTGCCAACATATTACCGTATTTGTTCAACCCTACCTAACCATCATTATAACTATACCTTGTTCCAAATAGCCAATCCAGTAATCGTGAACCCTAACCTATGTAACTCAAAATGGGCTAGCAGAAATGAGCTGTAAATCTCCACACCTATTCCCTGGCTCACTCTTTCCAAGTGGTAGAAAAGTAAGCTGGATTACTCTACTCGTTTGCGAGTTATAGAGATTAACCCTTCCAGCCCGGGTGTCCTTTTAAAATGACACCACGAAAGAATGGCAGGAGCCCGGGTGTCCTTATACCAGGCAGTAAGCTTTCAAGCCTATTCAGCTTGGTCTGAACGCTGTGCGTCCGACGCATGTAAACAAAGCCGATCGTTGCATCACCGCACCTCCGAAAACAATAAGGAGACATCGGATCAATGTTAGTGTTGTTACGTCAGACGAAATTAGTGTCTGAAAAGCTCCGATATTGTCAACATCGCGGCAAAATTCGCTCCACGGAATTTCGTCATCACAACTGAACCAGTTGACGTAGAGAGCTCTACTCAACGCCAGTCTACAGATTGGAAACCGCACTACGTTTATAGATGCGTGGGAAATTTCTAGCAGTTAAACTAAACAAAAATACGGTAGCCTAGGCCTAGACATTTTTTGGCCAGATCGCCCGGGTACCCCGCACTGTCATTAGGAGAGCTAGCCCGGGCCCGGAGGGTTAATGTTCAGGAGTGTTGGCCTACTTAGCTGGGACCGAGTATAGCTCTGTCATATCACAGTAATTTAAAGGAATGCTACGGTTAAGGGGGGTCACCGTTTGTTTTTTTATCTTTCTCTCCTTTTCTCTCTTTCCCTGGCTTGTATCCATTTTGCCACATTCAGCCAACTGTTTTAAGGCATTTATCCCCATTCAGGTGTCGATTTCTTCCTGGCGATCGATAGCGAGCCAGCATTTTATGGAGAAATCCGGCTTCACCCGAGAAATTTTTCTATCGAAAAATGGACAAATTTAGCTTGCTGTCAAAACAAAAATATATATTTGCTGGCTCGCTACCGCTTGTCAGGAAAATATTGACACCTGGATGGGGGTAAACGTCTTAAAATAGTAGGCTGAATGGGGCCGAATGGATACAAGCCAAAGAGAGAGGGAGAGAAAGAGAACAAAAGCGAGGTGCGCTCCCTTAAGAAACCGTAATAGTGTATAAGGTTTTCGAAAATCGTAATTTATGGTAATTTACTGTTAACTTTACAGCTTATTTTAGTGCATTGTGATTATTCCTAATATACATAAAACGTTCTGATGGTAACTAGTGTAAAATACAAAGTTATGGCGTCATCGTGAAAAAGGATATACACTTCTAGACAATGGTGTGTGTCTATGTTATAGTCTGGAGTTTCCTTAAACAATTGTAATCAGCTTGGGAAATTCTATTGAAGTCAGAAAGTTGGTTATAATAGTTTGTATTTGTAATATACAGATATCTTTCCTTTTTTTAACATAATCGACTAATGCTGGCCACGCTAAAACCAAAATGACGCCATCGCAAATCTCCTCAGTATATCATCATCTCAGCTTTATCTTATCCGTCTTCCATCTCATTTCATCGCATCACATAACATCTGATCTCATCTCTCCATTTTGCACATCACATGGCATAAAACTATATTCCAAATCGCATGGCATCCCCCAACTCCTACATCCTATCACTTGACTGCCTATCAAAGTGCATCACATTACATAACGGCGTAAAATATGACTCCGCACTGCCTCCCATCACACCACACCTCATCACATCATAACACAAAACATAATATCACATCGAATCATGTTATATTATAAAATGTCACATGTTATCACACCACATCAAATCATTTAAAGGGACTCACCGGCTTTTCTTTTATCTTGCTCTCCTTTTCTCTCTTTCCCTGGCTTGTATCCATTCGGCCCCTTTCAGCCTACTGTTTTAAGACGTTTACCCCCATCCAGGTGTTAATATTTTTCTGGCGAGCGGTAGCGTGCCAGCATATATATATATATATATATATATATATATATTTTTTTTTTTTGACAGCCAGCTAAATTTGTACAATTTTCGATAGAAAAATGTTTCCGGCGAAGCCGAATTTCTCCATACAATGCTGGCTCGCTATCGCTCGCCAGGAAGAAATCGACACCTGGATGGGGATAAACGTCTTAAAACAGTTCGCTGAATGGGGCCGAATGGATACAAGCCAGGGAAAGAGAGAAAAGGAAAGAAAGATATAAAAAAGAGGTGGGCCCCCTTAATATGGCATCACACAGCACCACATCATATTGCACCCTATACTATCACATCAATCCATGTAATTCCTTGCTCCCAATCTCACGCCCATCTCACTCGTCAATCGCTCCAGCCTGTCTCTCCCCACCCCCTCCATCTATCAGTCACTGTCAATCCCTCCTCTTACCCCTCCTCCTCCTCCTCTCTCTTTCTCTTTCGCCCTCTTCTCTCCAGACTTCCACCCCCCTTTCCTCCATTCCACTCACCTCCTCTTCACTTCCACATCCCTCTTCTACCCTCCCTTCAATCCTGACCCAACCCTGCCATCCCTATCTGCCCACCTCCACCTCCCGTCATATTCCAGATCCTCTTAACCCCTTCAGTACCGGTGCTGTACTTCTAACGTTATTTTGGATACTATTAGACAATTGTATTCAGTTTATAAAGGGCCTCCAACAATTGACATGCTTCGAACTATCTCACTTAACCTTTTCACTACCATAGATCCTTCTTAACCTGCACAAAATCGTCTAAATATAGCTAAAATAAAATTAAAAATTAAAAGACGTCGCCGGTACAGAAGGGGTTAACTTCCTAATGTCCTCCCTTCCCCTCCCCTCCTATCACACAATCCTCTCGCACCTCCCACTCCCTTCCTTCCCTTCGCGATTCTGCCCTAATCACCATACTCCCTTTTTTCTCTCCCACCTTCCTTTTGGACAATAATGTTTTTGTTTTGGTATTACTGTACATGCTCAAAATTGTACTTACTTACCATAATAAATATCAATCTACAAATTGCAAATATGAAGCAAGCAATGTGAATCTTTCCCTTCCCCCTCCAATCCCTAACCCTGTATGCCTTTCCCCTGTAAACCCTTCCTCTCTAACCTTTTCCCTGATAAACTCTTCCCCTGTAACCCCTTCCCCTTATATGCCCTTTCCTAATAACCCCTTCCCCTCACACTCCATCCCCTGTAATCCCTTCCCCTTATATGCCCTATAGTGACCCCTTCCCCTCACACTCCTTCCCCTGTAACCCCTTCCCCTATAATCCCTTCCCCTTCCCCTGTAATCCCCTCCCCTTATATGCCCTTTCCTATAGTAACCCCTTCCCCTCACACTCCATCCCCTGAAATCCCTTCCCCTTCCCTTCCCCCTCTATTAATCCCCCCTCCCTTCCTCCCCCTTCATGTAACGTGTTTATTTACCGCTGTGCCGTGTGTTTCTGCTTCCGCCCCCTCCCCCTCCTCTGCCCCCCGTCCCCCTCTCAGTAACTCTCCGGGTAATGAATGGCAGTAGTGGGGGAGCAGGGAGTGGGGAGCCGGGGTTCGAATCCCAATGAGGTGTTTTGGCCCCCGAAGTTATGATAATGAAGTACTGGGCTGCACGTCGGATTTTGTGGTTGTGTAGTGGAGTATATGTGGTACGGGGGGTAGGGGGTGTGTGGTTGGGTGGGAGGAAGGGGGTAGGGATATGTGGTTGAGTGGTAGGAAGGGGGATAGGGGTATTTAATTGGATAGAGGGGTATGGGTTTTAGGTTAGGTAAGAGGAGTAGGTGGGTGGGAGGAGGGGGATATGGGTGTTTAATTGGATGGGGGGTAGGGGTATTAGGTTGGGTAAGAGGAGTAGGTTGGTAGGGGTATGTCATTGGGTGGGAGGAGGGGGATATGGGTGTTTAATTGGATGGGGGGTAGGGGTATTAGGTTGGGTAAGAGGAGTAGGTGGGTAGGGGTATGTCATTGGGTATGAGTGGGAGATTGGTTGTGTGTGTGTGTGTGGGCGGCATAATACGTGTGGGGGCTTGTGGTTGGTTGTATGGGAGGGCGGTGGTATAATATGTTTGAGGGTGGGAGGTTGGTTGTGTGTGTGGGCGGTATCATACGTGTGTGGGCTGGTGGTGGGTTGTATAGGAGGGCGGTGGTATATGTTTGAGGGTGGGAGGTTGGTTGTGTGTGTGGGCGGTATCATACGTGTGTGGGCTGGTGGGGGGTTGTGTGGGAGGAATTGGTTGTGTGTGGGGGTGGTGGATATTGAGCATGTGTGTGAGAGAGAGAGAAAGAGAGAGTGAGATTGAGAGAGAGAGATAATGTATTTGTTTAATTAGTGTGCACGTGCTTAAGATAGAACATGTGTCGGGTATTTGAGTGCTTGACTTCGTAATTGTACAGTGTGCCGAAACGGGTTTTTTTCCGAATGTGTTTGTTCCTACACAGTTTGTGTTTGTTTGTCACGATATTTGTGGATCCATTAATTTATGACAGGTTCATCTATTTGTTGTTGTAATTTTGTAGTGAAGTGTGAGTGTATTTTGCTGTAGCTATTTGTTGTGTTGTGTGACAAAGTTAATATTTAGTACCGATATAATTTAGTTGATGGATGCGATGTCCTGAAATGTCAGTGATGCCTAAGTTGTGTAATATTAATCTTTATTTATTTATATTTTCGGTTGCATTTTTTGTTATTGTGAGTTAATATTACACGACATTTCGCTAAATATATATATATACAGTATATATATATATATATATATATATATTAGGGGAGGTGTGGCAGAGTGGTCTTGCCACTGGACTGGTAATCCAATGGACCCGGGTTCGAATCCCAATATGTCAATGGGAAGATATTATTGGGATGGAATTTGTGCTGTACCTAGTTCCAGTGCATTACCACACCACACCGAAAATGCCAATAAAATACCCTCGTTGTTCCCTGATTAAATAGCATTGTATGAATATTCCCATATTCAAAATATGTTACAGGGGGGCAATGCCTAGTGAGTTAATTGTTCAATAGGTGGCGTTCTGAGAGTGAGGGTCCGAGTGTGGGGGGTGAGACCGTGAAGCGCAGAGGCGAAGCTGCTTCAGAAGATGGAGTTGCTTCGAGCCGGGGTGCTTCGCATGTCTCACTCCCTAGACTGGAACAAGACCTCACGGGCCTCACCGTGTTCATCGGTGTAGTGTAAAGGCTCTCAGCCTATGCCCAAGAGGGAGTAGTTATAATATAGAAAAAAACAAAAAAATAAAAATATATATATATCAAAGCGCCATTCATAATTTGTTTATGTATATTCTATTGGTCAGGTAATTCATTAATCATCAGTGAACGCATAATAAGGCTCGTTTGTATTATATAATTCCTTAACGCCTTACGAGCGGGCCCGTCAGTAACTTCTACTACCTGCCAAGAGGGTGGTTTTACCATAAACGACCTTGTTTCCGTGCTCTTTTTCATGCATAAACAAGAGCCAGAGCGTAATACAATTATGTATCTCTGAAAGGGCGATAATTGAGCTTTCCAATGACATCAGAACGATCCTTCTACGACCACGCGTTCTCTTGCAACGATCGTGCAAGACAAAGGAAAAATCCCATAAATACGGTAATTTCCTTACATAATTCCCTGTGTAGCGAGGCAGTGAGTGTGGGTGTGTGTGGAGCTGGGCCCAGTGCTGGCGCGAGAGCCGGGCCGACCGGTCAGAGTCGGCCTACGCTCCTCCCACCGCTCGTCTCTCTCTCAGAGCCAAATATTGCTCAGAATTGCACACCGCCTGAAGTCGGTCCCCGCCACGTAGTCCATGGTTCTCTAGACTGACTTAAGTCCACCCCCGCCAGACAAGGGTTAAAGATTCATTTGTGTAATAGCTGGCACTTTTATCAAAACAATTTGGCTTATGGTAGCACTGTTATTATGGTAATGGAAATATGCCGCTCTCATTCAGCCTTTCCTGCTTTGTTCGAGTGCCTCAATGTGTATAATGTTTCCGCGATATATTAGCTCAAAGGATACCCAGGTTCTTTGATGGTACACGCCACCTGTCTCTCTTTGTCTCTCTCTGGCGTTGTTGTATTAACACATTTTATTGTATCTAAACTGAGGCTGGTCTTTTCTGGAAAAATCCCCTGGCCCCTCCTCTGTTTCATATATTAGTTTGGCGATTGTAGGACATTGTGACCCATTAACTTCTACTGTACCGTAAGGTACTAGCATAAATGTCGCCCTAGTTCCAAGCAATGTGGCCAAAATGGCTTCAGAGGCAAGATATAACAGCCTCCCACCTCAAAAGATGGAGGAATACTGCTTCTCCTAGCTTGTGGGGGCTTGGATATAAGCCGAGAAGTGTTGTGAAAGGTCTTAGAGCAGTGCTCAAAAGTCGTGGACCGGGCACTGCCTGATACTGGCAGTTACAAGGATCGTATATTACTGCCAGCCGTCGCTGGGACTTAGGAGTGATTTATCTACTGACGGCTCTCTGCCGTCGCTGGTATTGGACGGGTTAATTAGGGAATTATAAAACAAATTTGCTTCATTCAGGTGTTGATTTTTCTCTGTCAAGCCATAGCAAGCTTACAATTTGGGAAAAATCAACCATGATCAATACATTTTTCTACCGAAAAAATGCACAAAATTAGCTTGAAGTACAGACTGGGGGACATTTTTCTAGTTTGAAGGCAATGTTTGGCTCGAAGTAGTTCTGCGGGCCAAACTATAAATGTGCAGAGATAATGTAAACATTGTATGTGCATAATGTTCCCATGGTATTAGTTCAAAGGGTCCTTGGCGCTTTGATGGTAACTCACCCTCTCTCTGTGCCTTTGTTATATTAACACATTTTACAAACATGTGGAGAACAATGGTTGATATGGATGCTAGATTATATTGCCTTTATAAGAATTTCCCTGTTCACCTTACTCTTGTTAACACTTTGGCTGCAGGCATAGTTCTGCCTTTTTCTGCCATATTTGGGCTCATTCAGGCACTCCAGATTGATTAGGAAAGTATCTGAATGAAATTAAATGTATTCAGCAAAAAAACTACAAGAAAATAGCTTCAAAATTACACCAACATGTGCTTCGTAGCTCGCAGGCTTCACCTGCAGCGCTACCATAGTCATTCGCTAAAATGAGCAATTATCGCAAATGTTGCGCTACATTTGCCTTTCGAAGCGCTGTATATCTCGCGAAAGCATGACTCAGAGTCCTCAGTGCCGCGGCCGGCTGGTTGGGGGAAGGATGTGAGGCCTGTTGCACTCCAGCTCCCTCACACTCAATTCTACAGGCTTTAAGAGGCTTTAAAAGCCTGTAAATTGCCATGGCGTTCCGGAACGTCTCCCGCAGGCAATGGGTTAATATTACTCTGAAAAAAAATATTAACCCTCCCGCATTTTTAGGACGCGATCGCGTCCTAATGCCACCCCTCGAAGAGTGCTCGTATGACGCAATCACGTCATAATGCCACCTGTAAGTTAGAAATATTCGCCAAAAATAAGTTTAAGACTCGATTTTGACGCAATTTGGACTGGTAAGTTAGGCATTAGTAAGTTACAAGAGGAAGTATCTAGCAACCCCATAGCGTCCCTCTCTGAGAAGCCCGGGCCTTTGTTAAGTCAGTAGTTTCCCGGTCCCCAGACTGTGAGGCAGGTTCCCGGCCCTTTAAATTCTGGGCTCCCTCCATCTGGCCCACCACGCCTAGCTATAGGCAGGCAATTATGGATTATTTCATCTACCCAGTGAAAGTGTTTAGTGAATAATTCGAACTATATATGTATATAAGATGTTACTTGTGACATTTGGTGACTGAGGGGAGTGAATCTTGGTTAACCCCTTGAGTATTGATGCAGTTTTGTCTAGGTATCATTGATGACTCTACAGTATTTTTTGCTTGAAGGACAAATAATATATATATCAATAAATACTGCCTACGAAATAAATACATTATAATCACGAAGATGTCACAGGAATGCTTACAGGAAGTATGGGAAGTACTCTATGGAATTTTAGTTATATTACAGTATATATTATATATATATATATTATATATAGCCTATATACAGTATATAACAACCCCAAGGTCCCGAGCAAGCCCAAGGCCCATAATCGAGTATTTATATTATTATTATATCTTGTATTTTATTTCAATATTTATTTATTTTATTTATTATTGTTTTTATTTTATTTATTTTATTTATTTCATTTTATTTATGTTTATTTTATTTATTTGATATATATATACTGTATAATTATACTGTATATATTTGTTTTGTTATTCCTGTTCCCCAGGGTGTCTAGCGGATCAGCCCCAAGGTCCCAAGCAAGCCCAAGGCCCATAATCGAGTATTTATATTATTTTTATATTTTTTATATTATTTATTTTATATATACCGGGCATATATATATATATATATATATATATATATATATATATATATATATATATGTTAGTTAAGCCAGTTAATACATTTTCTTTAATACATACGAGGTTGAAAGAAATGGCAATTTCTGCGTTGGAAATTTTATTATTCAAAGTTTCCAGGTCTCTGATGAGTTTTCGCTGGGTGGCAGGAAGTAGATGAATGAGATGAGCAAAATTCATGGTGGTACAGGGTTACATAAATGTACATGATGATACAGGATATACGACGCGTTTCACTGGACAACCAGCATTATCAAGTAAGGGTAGAATGATATAAAAGGTAAACAGGAAGGGTATATATAGAGGGTGGAGGATCAGAGGAGGCGAAAATCAGGGGGCAAAAGTCTCCTATTGGTGGAGGGGTATTCTAGGAGTGCAAAAGGGGGAACCGCTTCACGCAGGCGCACTGGATGCGGGATGGTGTTGGTCGGGTAGCGGGGTCAAAGCTGATTGGCTGCGTGTCGAGGGGCGTGGCCTAAGTGGTGTGGCGCCGGCGGAAGACGAAGCTGAAGGAGGTAGCGCGGGGGGCTGCGTCAAGGGCACCGGGGGGCAAGGAGGGGCGTTAGGTCCTGTAGGGTAGTGCCTTTTGGCAGAAGGAAGGATCTGAAGGTCTAGAGTTTGGTTGTTGATGTTAGGATGTAAGGCTTGGATATATAACGCTTCGAGTATAGGTAATCTCCTTGGGTCACTTTCTTTATCGAGTATGGTGGTGTGTTTCTCTAACTCGTTGCGTGTGAGGTGGGGGTGGTTGGGGGTGAGATAGTGGTCTTTGATGGCTCCAGCCTGAAGGTGAAGAGTTAACCGACGTGAAAGACGAGTCTGTGTCATGCCAATATAGGAATGAGGTCCACAGTCCTCATAATTACAGGTATGTTGGTAAATGACGTGATCGTCGGTCATCGGGCTCTTTATCTTGGTGGAAGCTGGTTTGTTGCGGAGAACGAGGTTGGAGGTCTTGGGGGATTTGTAATAAATTATTAATTTGATTTTGTTTTCCGGGTTGGTTGGGTGGACATGCTTGGAGATTATTTCTTTTAAGACGGCCTCGTCATTTTTGTGTTCAGAGGACATGTAATTGCGGTAGAAGATCTTAATTTCATTGGGGGGGTCAATGTTGGGAGGGCTTAGGGTGTACCATTTTTCAAGATGGTGGTTGATGGTGCTGGAGATGTCGGAGTTGGAGTATCCATTATTCACTAAAACTTGGGATAGTCTTTCTAGTTCCTGGTGGGTGTCGGCCCAGGTAGAGCAGTGCGTGAGAGCTCTCCTTACATAGGCGGAGATGGAGGATAGAAGATAACGGCGGGGGCATTCACTATCGCCGTTGAGGCATTGTCCTGTGTTAGTTGGTTTAGTGTAGACGGTGGTTTTGAACCCATGGTCGTTCAGAGCTACGAGGATGTCGAGGAAGGGGAGTTGTCCATTGTTAGATTTTTCAAAGGTGAAGTTAAGTCCGGAGGAGGTCATGAAGCGACGCTGGAGTTCCTGTAGTTCGTGGAGGTCCTTGATTTGCACGAAGATGTCATCCACGTATCTACAGTAGACGGCGGGTCGTTGGGCAGCTAGGAGCTCTTCCTCGATGGTACCCATAACAAAGTTCGCAAAAAGAACTCCTAGGGGGCTGCCCATCGCCACACCATCTATCTGCTTGTACATGTTGCCCCGGGGGCAAAGGAAGGGGACCTTCTTGGTACACAGC
>CM064496.1:24393331-24405831 GCA_032716605.1 Paralithodes platypus | reverse complement strand
GATTACCCCCACATCAGCAACCTTGCTAGTCATCATTTGTAAATATCATAATCTCTAATGGTGTTATCCCCCAAGTAATTGGAAATCATGACCTCTTCGGTATCTGCGTACATAAACCTAAGAGAATCCCTCCTACCAGAACTGTTCTTCAGCTAAGAGAATCCCTCCTACCAGAACTGTTCGTCAGCTAGCTAAATACATTTATAGACAATTTTTGGTAGAGTGTCCTTCAGAAAGTAAACAAATTGCAAAACATATTACAAACTGGTGACGTAAATAATTAGGTTAATATTTTCAATTACTATTTTTCAATTTTCATCGAGTGTTTGAATGACTGTGCTCTTTGTTTTTAACTAAAAAGATTATCACTACCTAGTTCAACGCTTCGGGGGTTATTATGATATTTTGTTATATTATTAGTACTATTATTATTATTGAGGGTTCTGATTGTTGTTGCCATTTTCGACAAACATATTTTTAGTTTTCCCTTAGATTAAGAAAAATGCCTCCCAGGCCCCCTTCAAACGAAAATAAACACCACCGAAATCCTCTTCAAGATAAAAAAATAATAATTTTGGTAGAAGAATGTCCAGACTATAGGCTGGCTTTTCCTAAATTGTAGGCTCGCTATCGCTCGCCCAGAAAAAATCGACACCTGAATAGGGTGAAGTATCTTATAATTGCCCAACTAATGAGATGTAACGTTCTTTAAATCTGTAAACCAATGGAGTGAAACAGGGCGGTTAAAAAAAACAAAAACAAAAAAAACAAAAAAACAGCACCAGATAGGGTTAAGAGGCCGTTGGCACCATGGATGAACGCTAGTATACGTCATGCCATCAATATTATAAACGATACTCGGAAGAAACGAAACCTGACCGTCACAAATTAGTACTACACAGTATAAGCAAGAAAGAAGATTGTTAAGCCTCTAATAAATGAGGCTATACCATATTTCTACAATAATCAGTATTTCAATAGTAAAAGAAAAACATTAGCTTCGTGAAAGATGATTAGATAAATTGTTCCTAACCATGACATTAGCTCTAATGTTTATGGCATAGATATTATAATGACTAAAGCTGAGAAATAAAATAGTCATTTTGCGAGCGTCGGAAAGACATTATAGGAACGAACACAGTAGAAACTCCATGGAGAAAACAAGCCTAATTTTTATTACCCTAGCGTAGCGTACATTCACTCTTGAAAAATCGTGGACCTCACCTATTTCTAATTATGGAAGTATGTCTCTGGGAACGAATATATGAATACAACTCTCAATACATCAACTACAGAACAATATATACTGTTCACTGAGAAGCAAGTGCCATCCATAAATCAAACCAGATAGTTATAATTGCATAAAAAAAACATAGGGGGTCTACGAATAGTTAAAAGTGACTGTACATTCCCCGCAGCTTGGATTCCTACGCTAGTTATACCCCTGTCTAAAAGTGGAGATGTTCATAATTTGAACACTATTTGGCCAATCTCGCTCTTACCAAGTACATTACAAAAATACTTGAAAATATTGCTGGCAATCAACTACTGCATTTCTTAGAATCAAATACACTTTTAGTCAAAACTCAACATGGAATTCACCCAAAATTATCCACCGAGTCAGCTCTCACTCTCTCTCTTTCTCTCTCTCTCCATCTATCCATCTATCTATCTAACTATCTATCTGTCTGTCTGTCTCTCTCTCTCACACACTCTCTCTCTCTCTCTCTCTCTCTGTCCACACATGCAAACTCTCCATCAGCACCTCTATGCTACACAAAGTAATTCCACTGGCTGTTCCTTGCGCCTGTCATAAGTGTCGGGCAATCTTTCAACAATCTCGTACTAGAATTTGTTATATCTTTTGCTTGGACAACTTTATATTTCGATTTGCCAGGGATTTATTGAATGCACAGTCTCGCTCTTAATTAATGTAGTTTATCAGTAATTCTAGCTCTATTTACTTTTATTTACTTACCTGTATCTAGAAAATTGTCATGTTGGGTTCAAGTTCGGCAAATCAGTTTTAATGCGGATAAACGTAAAGTACTCCATATCGGGAACCGAAATGAGAAAGCAAACTATTGAATCAATAACAATCAGATTAAGAGTGTAGACAGAGAAATGCATTAATAGTAACAATATCGAGTAACGTAAAATATGTCAACAATGTACACATGTTAAGAAGGCAAATCAAATTAATTGGCTTTGTAGGCAGGTCATTTGAACATGAATCGAAAGAGATAATCCTCACTCTTTACAATTCCTTAGTCTGTCCTCTTCAAGAATATTGCCTTTAGTCATGTTGCCCCTACTACCATAAATATATTGACAAAGTGGAACGAGTTCAACGTAGAGTTACCAGTAAATTAATAAACATCAAAGTCATCAACAACATGAACTGTAATAGTACTTTGCAATCGAACAATCAAATTACATGCTGAGAAATGGTTGCAAGTTATTGGTAAATCTAGCTAGTTTAATTTTACTTTGACTTTATTAAGTTTAACACATTCCGTACCAGGGACTTTCATTTAATCATATTCTGGCAACTTTTAGACGATTTTATTCAGCTTAGGAAGGACCAGTAGCAATAATAAGGCTTCAAATTATCTCAACCAACCTTTTTAACTACCACAGATCCTTCCTAGGCTGCATAATATCGTCTAAATATAGCTAGAATATAATATAGCACACGTTGCTGGTATTCAAAGGGTTAAGGGTAGTGTGTTACAGGGAAAGAGGTCTACCACGTCATAACTACCATATACAGTATGTCCGGTGATCACATTGTTAATAAATGTATTTGATTGTTATTATATTTTACATATTTGTTCGAGCATACATTTTGTATTGTTCTTATATGGTTTTATTTGTTTTGATTTGATTGCGTGCTTGTGTATTTTTGTAGTAATTTTCTTTGCTATTAACATAGTAGTTCCATGAATTTATAATATATCATTGCTCCTTAGTACAAAGTGCCTCACTATGATCCATGCGTCTGAATTTCAACTGGACGAGAGTGCTAGAGACTATTCTTATAACAGGGATAGTAGAGGTGCTCTCCATGGAACATTCATCTGGCCAGGTAGCGGCCTGAGTTAAAAAGAACACAATATATATATTATTTGTATTATATTTGTGATCAACAAAATGTAATTTTCCACGTTGTGCGATTCTGTTCTGCTATTTATTTGTTTCCAGACGTTAGTAAATGTTTTGTTTGTTGTGTCAGCATGCATTTCAGTGAAGCTGTCGAGTTTCATATATTTTATCATTTGAGTTTAGGAATGCATTCTTCAACAGAGTTGTCAACTTACGGAATGGGCTACCTTGAGATACTATTATTATAGACTACAGAACTATCCTTCAAACATTGGCTTCACAAACACCTTGCCCTAAATCCGCGGCTGATTGAATTTGTAAATACATAGTTATTTTGGTTTTCCTTTGTCCTCAGACTCAATGCTAATCACTACATGTAGGAATAAATAGCTAAGATGATACTTACTTTTCCCCAGATACACGAAAGATCACTTATAATTGTGTTATGTTATCAACCAAAATTGTCTCCTACTAAAATCTTCTAACCCTGGCAAGGACATTAGTCCCATGGCAGTACTTTCCTTTCCAACTGTCCCTTACCCACTCTGAATTATTGTTGGATACTCTGAGCAGCAATTATTTAGAAGGCAAACAGCCTCTATGGGTTGTTAGACCTGTTGTTGCTCGATTTACTTTGTACTCCTTTGTACTTTGTACTCTCTACCTATCAAACTCTCGTTCTCGCTTCTAAACCACTTGATATTCAGTGTTTTTGAGGGCAAGCAGCGTTGAAGGATCGCTAGTACCTTTTGTTGTTGCTCGATTTCCTATGCATTCCTTTGTACTTTGTGTCAAACTCACTCGCTCTCGCTCTCTCTCTCTCTCTCTCTCTCTCTCTCTCTCTCTCTCTCTCTCTCTCTCTCTCTCTCTCTCTCTCAACATTGACAGTCTTCTTTCCAATCTCTCTCCCTTCCATCCCCCTCTTCACAATTTGATTTCCCTCTTGGATCCTTTCAGTATTTCTATCGGTTTATATATTATATATTTGTTTCCGATCTGTTTATGTATCTAACTATCTATCTATCTATCTATCTATCTATCTATATATCTCTCTATCTATCTACAGTAATATCTGTTGCTTTTCACTTTGGTATTATCAATACACACATTCATACACACACCATTAATTTGTACCCATGGGTTTATGTAGCTATCAATCTATCTACGATATTTAAAGAGTGAACAAATGTAGTGCTCACCAAACACGATGCAGCTTTTAAAGTAATGGTTAATACATTTGCTCTATTTTGCACATTAAATACTGAAATGCATGAATTCAAAAGCATGATGTTTTCGAAGCGGCAGTAACTGATTCCATGTTATATAGTTCTGAAACCTGGATTAATAATAATCCGAAGAAGTTAATAAAGCAATACAACAAGTTGATAAGTGATTGCTTGTTGTTCGGAAGAGTACCACCTCGAATTAGGATTTTGTTGAATCTGGATTTTTTTTTTTTATCAAGAAAAACAAAAATGCAAGAGAGAAATGTGTAGTTTTGGAACTGAACGTAGGAGAGCCATTCCATGTGGTATATGAACTACTCTAAAAAAAAATAGTTGAGGTACCCGGCGTTGCCTGGGGGAAAATCGGAGTATGGGCTGTCTATCCTGGGGGGGGGGGGGCTCTGCCCCCTCCCTTAGCGTGGTGAGGTGACAAAAAAACTCGCTTAAAACCTATTCTGGCACCCCCTTAGTATGCATGCCAAGTATGGACTCTCCATCTTGAAAACCGAGGAAGTTTCCCCCCCCCCCCCCCCCCGCCCCTCCACAGCACTTAAACCCTATTTTGGCACCCCCTTAGTATGGATGCCAAGTAGGGGCTCTACATCTTGAAAATTAACTAAAGAACTATCTATCAATCTATCAACATTTTGATATATTCCGAGAAACGTTATTAATTTGGCACACTCCTATCCATTTATTTGTACTTACTGTATCTATCTATATATCTATCTATCTATCTATCTATCTATTCCCAATATCTGACATCTGGTTCCTTTTAACTCTCTCCCTCCCTCTGCACAATCACACTATTCACTATGACCCTCTTCTTAGTTCCTCACTCACTCTCTCTCTCTCTCTCTCTCTCAAAACAAAACAAAATTACGAAATGACTATTGCCAGAGAAAGTGCCACAAACCCCAAAAAATTCTACAGTTACGTAAACAAAAATAAACAGATCAAAAGCGGAATCGGACCGCTAATAGAAGATGGCCAGACAATAACAGGCGACACAAACACGGCAAATCTGCTCAACAAATATTTTGGCTCAGTTTTCACAGAAGAAATTATCGATCATACCCTTGAAAATAACACCTCAACTCATGAGATAGGAGATTTCACCATCAGTGTTACCGAAGTACAAAGCAAATTGAGTAATTTAAATGTAAATAAGACCCCGGGACCCGACATGCTCCACCCGAAAATAATTAAGAATGTCAAGGACGAAATAGCAAAATAAACCCCTGACACAACTATTTAACTTATCACTACTACAGGGGATTGTACCGAGTGATTGGAAAGATGCGAACATTACGCCGATATACAAGAAGGGTAGCAAGGCCAAAGCGAGTAATTACAGACCAATTAGCCTAACTTCAATTGTAGGAAAAATCATGGAAAAAATCATTAGAGATAAGATTGTAGATTACCTCGAATCAAACAACCTAATCAAAAATAGTCAACACGGCTTTAGATCAAATAAGTCATGCCTAACAAATTTGATTGAATTTTATAACAAACTATTCACATATAACGACATGACGAAATCACTAGATATAATCTTCTTGGACTTTCAAAAAGCTTTCGACAAGGTGCCTCACCGAAAACTATTGGCTAAACTGGAGAGGATAGCTATCAAAGGTGAAATTCATTCTTGGATAAAAAATTGGCTTACGGACAGAAGACAGAGAGTGGTGATAAATGGAGTGGAATCGGAGTGGGAGCCTGTCACTAGTGGAGTTCCACAGGGTTCAGTCCTTGGACCGGTCCTGTTTCTCATTTACATTAACGATATCGATGTAGGGGTAAACAACACCATTTCCAAATTCGCCGACGATACAAAAATAGGAAATACAGTCCTGAACGAAGATGATAGAAATGCGTTGCAATCTGATTTAAACAAGATATCAGAGTGGTCGAAAAAATGGCAGATGCCCTTCAATGTCGATAAATGTCAGGTGCTGCAGGTTGGTAGCAGAAATATGAAATACAAATACGAAATGAATGGCAAACAAATAAAAACCGCAACGGTAGTAAAAGACCTAGGGGTACTAATATCTGAAAAACTAAAAACTTCCGACCAATGTATAGCAGCTGCAAATAAGGCAAACATAGCATTGGGCTTTATTAAACGAAAATTTACATATAAACATGAAAACGTAATAGTGCCACTGTTCAAAAGTATGGTGAGGCCCCACCTTGAATATGGTGTGCAGTTCTGGTCACCTTATCTGATCAAGGACATTGTAAGACTCGAGTCAGTACAGCGTAGAGCGACGAAGATGATACCCTCATTAAGAAATAAACCATATGAAGAAAGACTTAAACGATTGAACCTGTTCTCATTAAAAAAGAGGAGGTTGAGGGGTCAGCTTATTGAGTGCTTTAAGATACTAAAAGGTTTCGACAAAGTCGATGTAAATGCACTATTCACATTAAACAATACTAATCAAACTCGCGGAAATGGAATGAAATTAAAAACCAAAAAGGCAAACCTAGATGTCACAAAGAGTTTCTTCACCTACAGTGTGGCGACAGAGTGGAATAAACTACCAGCGAGAGTGGTGGAGAGCGACACAATAAACGCCTTCAAGGGAAGGCTTGACCTCTATCTGCAGAGGGCTGGGGTGATATGAATGGAAAAAAAAAAAAAAAAAAAAAAAAAAAAAAAAAAATATATGTATATGTATGTGTGTGCACTGTACAGTATGTATATATATACTGTATATATATGTGTGTATGTATGTATGTGTATATGTATGTGTATATGTATGTATATATATGTATATATATATATGTATATGTATGTATGTGTATGTGTGTATGTGTATATATGCATATTATAGTTTGTAAGGCCAGACTGCCTAGTAAGGACCTTGAGGTCTGTGTGGTCTGTGTATCTATGTAGCTCTATGTAGCTCTCTCTCTCTCTCTCTCTCTCTCTCTCTCTCCCCGATAACCCAATATATGTGTAATCAGACAGCCAGGGGCACCAATTAGTCTAAGACAGCTACAAGGAGTTACAAAGAATAGTTAGTATGTCAAAATATATTGCAGTTCTTTCCAGGTAAATACTCATAAGTGGAAAGAGAGAGATTGTGTATTGCATGCTAAGTACTTACTCTTCTCTTCTTGACTACTCATAAGTGGAAAGAGAGAGTTTGTGTATTGCATGCTAAGTACTTACTCTTCTCTTGACTACTCATAAGTGGAAAGAGAGAGATTGTGTATTGCATGCTAAGTACTTACTCTTCTCTTCTTGACTACTCATAAGTGGAAAGAGAGAGATTGTGTATTGCATGCTAAGTACTTACTCTTCTCTTCTTGACTACTCTACTGATGAACTATATGCAACTTCTGAAGGAAGGATGTTCTAGGTAGAACAGACCTCATCTGTGAAAACCCGTTTGCATTTATAATATGTAAACACTAAGGAAATGAGCTACCATGTGACCTAATTTACATGTGCGGAATAAAGGAGGCATTACACATGCATTTCAACAGTGGACATAATATTGATTTGATTTTTCCATATTTCTAAAGTAAATATTTCTTGACATTTAACAGTAAATACATTACAGTATATTACAGCCGACCTAAGAATTCCTAAAAACGCCCTCGTGTACGTCTTTCTCTTTTAATTTCATGTGTGATCTTCTGTATCGTGTACACTTAATTTTCTAAATAATTTACACACAAACAAACACGCGTGCATAAAAACAATAACACAAAAAATCTATCTTACAAACACACTTTCTCATTCTCTTACACACACACATACACACACACACACACACACACACACACACACACACACACACACACACACACACACACACACACACACACACATGCCCAGTCGGATGTGAATTAATTCGGTCATTTGTCTTGCGTTTTATTTTAGAGTGTGAGCGACTTTATCTGGGGTGTCGCTATGTGTCTATGTTTAGCAGTGTGTATGTGTGTGTGTGTAGGAATGTGTATGTGTGTAAGAATGTGTGTGTTTAGAAGTGTGTGTGTGTAGGAATGTGTGTGTGTATGTAGAATTATGTGTGTGTGGGAGTGTTTGTGTTGAGGTGTGTGTGTTTAGAGGTGTTTGTGTGAAGGAGTGTGTATATGTGTGTGTTTCTGTGTAAGTACTTTTATCCTGTGAGTTTCTAATTATAATGCTTGTGTGACATTATCTTGTCTGTCTGTCTGTATGCCTTGTATGTGTTTGTATTGCTAACATGATCTAGCCACGGTGTGCTATATAATTATACAGTATATATGTCTGTCTCCAAGGCCATCTGTCTCGTGCCAACAAGTGGCTTGCTGCTGGATAAACACCAACAAGCGTTGGTAGATTGGTACTAGTAAATGGTTAGTATCCCGTTATATATATATATATATATATAACATTAAAGTATAAACTAGTAAATATGACAAGATTTCATACATAAAATATAAAGCAAAGTATGTGTATGTGTGTGTGTGTGTGTGTGTGTGTGTGTGTGTGTGTGTGTGTGTATTTACCTATTTACCTATTTGTAGTTTACAGGAATTGAGCAGCGCTCGTATTGTCCTGTCTTAGTTACTTTATAATCAATCCATTTTACTTAGACAAGTATCGTAATGGATATTCCCAGTTCAGTTCCCAGTGTGTGTGTGTATGTGTGTGTGTGTGTGTGTGTGTGTGTGTGTGTGTGTGTGTGTGTGTGTGTGTGTGTGTGTGTGTGTGGAAGCAGTATACGAGTTTATCAATATTAATTATATTGCATTACGTATATTTAGTTGATTTCGAAATGTATTGAATATTCAGTATGTCGAGCTAAAACAAGAGTTTGAAAAAAGTTTTGTTTCAAGATAGTTAAGCTTGTGGTAAGTCCTGAGACTATTGTAGAATAATATTGATGAATTGGATTGT
Organism: Paralithodes platypus; assembly: GCA_032716605.1. NCBI lineage: Eukaryota > Metazoa > Arthropoda > Malacostraca > Decapoda > Lithodidae > Paralithodes > Paralithodes platypus. Next base: position 24,396,597 of record CM064496.1, on the reverse strand, counting down.
TTTTTATTGAATAATGTAATATACAGTATGATTAATATATAACTTTTCATTTTAATGTTTTTTTTCAATACAAGAATAATGATCAAATCACAGAAACACTTATTATCCGGTAAGTTCCCATCTGCGTATTCTGTTTAGTGTTTTCCTGACCAAATTTCGATATTGTTTTATCTGACATAGGCTAAATCTCAATTATTATAGGTGAGTGGATTTTCATAGAACTTTATTCGCATGCTCTCATCAACAAGACTATATGAATATTTTGTTTTAAATCTGATTGCACAACTTTCCTCTAATGTATGGTGCTTAATATATTTCTGTATTTGGTTAACCATACATGACTTTATGTAGCTTAGGTAAGATATCTTGGTCAAGGATCTACAGTATATGGTAAAAGACGGTTTATGTGGTAAATAAAATCCCTACTCTATTCTCTCTCTCTCTCTGTCTCACTCTCTCTCTCTCTCTCTCTCTCTCTCTCTCTCTCTCTCTCTCTCTCTCTCTCTCTCTCTCTCTCTCTCTCTCTCTCTCTCTCTCTCTCTCTCTCTCTCTCTCTCTCTCTCTCTCTCGCTCTCTCTTCTGCTCTAGGGAAAGGGGATGGATATGTTTGCTTAATTAAAACAGGAGTTGTTCGTGTTCTGAGGGACAGACAGTCAAACCTGTATCTTGAGAGAAACCCAAACTGGTAGATTAAAAGAAACATATATGGTGAAGTGTGTTTATTGGACAGAGATGTTTTCAACCGATGCACATTTTTTCCTATGGCACTAAGGTGTTTGTTAAAGGGGGTCACCTGCTTTTTTCTCTTTCTCTCCTTTTCTCTCTTTCTCTGGCTTGTGTCCATTCGGCTCCATTCAGCCAACTGTTTTAAGACGTTTATTCCCATCCAGGTGTCGATGTCTTTCTGGCGAGCGATAGCGAGCCAACATTGTATGGAGAAATCTGGCTTCGCCGGAGACATGTCTCTATCGAAAAATGTACAAATTTAGCTTGCTGTCATAACACAAATATATAAATGCTTGCTCGCTACCACTCGCCAGGAAAATATTGACTCCTGGATGGGGGTAAACGTCTTGAAACAGTAGGCTGAATGGGGAAGAATGGATACAAGCCAAACAGAGAAGGAGAGAAAGAGAAAGCAAGCGAGGTGGGCCCCCTTAACGACCATGACTTACAATCCACATTTAAGGGGAGACTGGCCGTTTGTTTGGTTTAGTAATTAATTTATTCATAATATTTTTTTAGTTTCCTCCCTTGACCTCCATCAAACTTAGAAAAACACCCCCTAGACCCCCCTTCAAGATAAATTTGTAAATTTTTTTGGTAGAAAAATATCCCGGCCGAAGGCCGGTTCCTCTTAAAATTGCAGGCTCGCTATCGCTCGCCAGGAAATAAACGACACCTAAATGGCAGGAATGGTCTTAAAATTGACAACGAACTGGGGCGAAAGGTGTTAAAATCGCCAAACTAATGGGCCGAACGTCTCATAATCTCAAAACTAGTGGGGCTAAACATTAGGGATAAGGGGGTCCAGAAAAACGGTCTGCCTCCCCTTAAGAATGTGTGCTTTACAGAAGTGCTTTATTCCCGGAACCACTTAATTAACCCTTCTGTACCGCGACCCCTTTTACGACTATCAGGCGTTTTTATTCAGTTTAATTTAAAGAGCTTCGAACTATCTCACTTAACCCTTTTTACTACCACAAATCCTTCTTAAGCTGATCAAAATCGTCTAAATACAGTTAGAATGAAATTTAAAAACCTAGCGGTACAAAAGGGGTTAATTTCCTCAGGGTAACTTACCACCACATCAGCTCAAATTTAATTGTTTGCACATTTTTCATGAATGGAAAATACCATTTTGAACAAAAACTTTGTTTTGTTTCAAAATTATTATCCTCTTTTATCTTGTGTAAATCAACGTACTCACGCCCCCCCTCCCCCCTTCTCTCTCTCTCTCTCTCTCTCTCTCTCTCTCTCTCTCTCTCTCTCTCTCTCTCTCTCTCTCTCTCAGGCCCTTACGGTGGACACACACACAAACGTAGTTCGGCGGGGTTTATACTTTATACCAATACGTTGCGATTACAGTGTTGCACGCACATATAACATGGTGCACAAGTGTATGAACCTCTTCTCTATGCCAGATTAGTAATAAGATAATCTCTGCTTAAAGGGTTATTACTCTCAAATAGACAAGATGGGTTAAAACCAAAGTTATCTAATGAATCTGCCTTGACTATAATAGCTAACCCAATATATAATTAATTATATGGATCTCTTTCGACTACATGCGATATTTCCAAAGCCTTTGATAGCATAACTCGCAAAATACTACTTACGAAGCTCACAAAACCTATAATATATTATTTTTGGTTTAATAACTATTTTTGCGATATAAAGCCATCTGTTAAAATCAATAATGACATTTGTAAGCCAACTATTATATTTTTCAGAGTTCCGTAGGGATCTATCAAAGGACCAATTATATTTACCATATATGTGAATTGTATGTCAGAAATGCTTAATGATTGTATGGTGGTACAATATGCAGATGATATTCAGTTTTTGCATAGCAGCACTAATGACATGCTTTCCAAGCTAATTAATAGAAGAGAAACTACTCTTTTTATAGCGTTTAATTACTTTAAAAAATGGTCTGAAGCCCTCAAAACTCAACGCGTTGTCATTGGAAGTAGACATCTGGTGAAACAAGTCCCTATTGACACCAACGTTAATAGCACATCAATATTTACCAGGAAGCACGTTACAACTCTTGGTATCTACATGGATTGCCAAATTATATAAATTTTCACAAACTCTTAAATGAACTCTCTGAAAAAAGTAATGGGAACGGTATCTTTATTAAGTCACATAAAGGACATGTTTGATACCACCTCACGTAAAATTGTAGTCCACTCATATTTTCTGAGCGCCATATATTATTGCTTGTTAATATACGGTACAATTAACTTCACAATGTTACACAATGCAAAAACAACGTAACTTTGCAGTTAAGGTATCTGTAGGTGGCGCTAAAAGATCTGTCCGAGCTACCCTTTTTATCTTTCTCTCATTTTCTCTCTTTCCTTGGCTTGTATCCATTCGGCCCCATTCAGCCAACTGTTTTAAGACGTGTATCCCCATCCAGGTGTCGATTTCTTCCTGGCCAGCAATATATGGAGATATCCGGCTTCGCCGGAGACATTTTTCTATCGAAAAATTTACAAATTTAGCTTGCTGTCAAAACAATAATATACTGTATATAT
>CM064496.1:24242517-24393231 GCA_032716605.1 Paralithodes platypus | reverse complement strand
AATAATTTTGCAACCGTTTCCACGCGTGTAATTAGATTGGGTCGATAGTGAAGTACTTACTACAGTTCATATTGTTGATGCCTTTGATGATTTTGAACACTTGAATTAAGTCGCCTCTTAATCTGCGCTGGGTTAAAGGAAATAGATTTAATTCTCTAAGACGCTCTTCGTATGGTTTGTTCTTTAGGCTAGGTATCATTTTGGTAACTCTACGTTGAACTCGTTCTAGCTTGTTTATATCTTTTTGGTAATAAGGGCACCAGGATTGAACGCAGTATTCCAGAAGAGGGCGGACTAAGGAATTGTAAAGGGTTAGGATAACTTTTTTGGATTTATGCTCAAATGACCTGCCTATAAAGCCAATTATTTTGTTTGCTTTCTTAACAACTTCTGAACATTGTTGACTCGGTTTTAGGTTACTTGATATTGTTACTCCCAGATCAGTTTCTCTGTTTCTCTGTTTCTGAGAGAGGGAGAGAGAGAGAGAGAGAGAGAGAGAGAGAGAGAGAGAGAGAGAGAGAGAGAGAGAGAGAGAGAGAGAGAGAGAGAGAGAGAGAGAGAGAGAGAGAGATTAATGCAGGGATTTTCAGCGTAAGGGAAGGAGGTGAAGGCGAGAGAGGCGTTAATGAGGAACACTAATGAAGAAAATTATAAAGATGAACAAAACTCCATAAGGATTCTTTTGGCTGAAATGGGCGGAGAAAGAAAACACTATAACGAGGTGTGGTGAAAAATAGTGAGTGGAATAATATAGGAAGAGGTTTGAAGAGGGAACATGTGGAAGAGCTGAGAGAGAGAGAGAGAGAGAGAGAGAGAGAGAGAGAGAGAGAGAGAGTGTGTGTGTGTGTGTGTTTCATAGTTACACAGACAAAACACTCTTTTCAGTCCTTACTACGCAGTCCGACCTTGAATCTAAATAGTATAAGCACTACATAGTTGAAGAAATGGACGGTAAAGAAGAACGTTTTGTCCACACCCACCACTCCACCAGAATGTCTTGTGTGTGTGTGTGTGTGTGTGTGTGAGAGAGAGAGAGATAGATAGAGAGAGAGAGAGAGAGAGAGAGAGAGAGATAATTAGAGTGAGAGAGAGAGAAGGTAATGTGGTGTGAAGGCTAATGGGCAGTAGATGTTTGGTTCTACACTATTTACCTGTCTACCTGTTAACAGAGAGAGAGAGAGAGAGCATAAGGAGTTTGCGAAGATAAAATGGTCTTACTGAATGGGAGGTTAACATTAACCGTTTCACGCATATGACGCGATTTTGAGCCTATTGGGGATATTTTAAAGCCTCTGTTACCATCAGGGGTATTTAGAAACCTTTACCTTTTGATGTGTTCGCCGCTCTTCTAGCGGCACCAAGGAGTGCGACGCCCCTCGTTATGGGTGGTGAGTTGGTGCATTAGACTGTTTGAAGCGACAGCTCGCTCCCTTGCGAGGATGGGCTCGTCTGGCACTTTTTGCAGTTCGACATCTAGGGCTCTCTTGAAGTTGTCTAACGAGATGTCCCTCATGTCTCTAACTCGCCGTGGGAGTTTGTTGAAAAGACATGGGCCTCTGTGTGATAACCAGCCCTCTCGCAGAGAGCCCATAGCACCCCTGTTATTCATCCGGGGGATTTCGCATTCCCAGCCTCTCCTATCACTGAATTTCATGACTATCGGAGTATGTAGGTTTGGTACTAAACCCTCTGCGATTTTCCACGTGTATATATTATTAGGTAACGTTCTCTTCTACGTTCCAGTGAGTACAGATTCAGTGCTCTTAAACGCTCCCAATAGTGTAGATGTTTTATCGAACTTATATGCGAAGTGAAATTTCTTTGTACACTCTCTACGTCATTTATTTCACCTGCTTTGTATGGGGATGTTAATACGCTACAGTATTCAAGCCGCGGTAGCACTAGAGATTTGAAGAGCGTTATCATAGGCAATTCACAGCGTGTTTTAAAAGTACGCAGAATCCAACCCGTTAGACGTTTCGCAGCCGCCACTTTGACCTGGTTATGTACTTTGAAACCCATATTTTCAGACATTAATACCCCAAGGTCTTTCACACTGTCTTTCCGTTCTATTATGTGGTTAGATTCTGTAAGTAATTTGTAATTTCTTTAACACCATTATTATCTCCGTACCGTATTAATTGGAATTTTTCCTCATTGAATTGCATGTTGTTTTCCCTGGTCCACTGGAACACTACATTCATGTCTTCCTGCAGTCGGCCCGTGTCCTCTTGTGTGTTTACTATCTTGCTTAATTTTGTGTCATCAGCAAAAGACGATACCGTACTGTGTCTGGTGTTTGTATCTATGTCGCAAATTAGTATGAGGAACAGAAGGGGCGCTAGCACTGTTCCTTGGGGCACTGAGCTTTTGACATCCGAAGGCTCAGAAGTGACTTGGTTTACTGCTACCGATTGTTTTCGGTTTACGAGGAAATTGTATATCCACCGTCCGATTTTCCCAGTTATACCTTTTGCTTTCAGTTTGTGGGCTATTATATCATGGTCACATTTATCAAATGCCTTAGAAAAATCGGTGTAAATGACATCCACGTTTTTCTTTTCTTCTAGCGCTTAAGAATTTTGTCATAGTGTTCCAAAAGTTGTGAGAGACATGATATTCCCGCTCTGAACCCATGTTGACCAGTGTTGTGTAGTTCATTTGTCTCCATGAATGTTGAAATTTTGCTTCGCAGGACTCGCTCGAAAACTTTAATGATGTGAGAGGTTAGAGCTACCGGGCAGTAGTTTTTTGGTAGTGCTTTACTCCCTCCTTTATGCAGTGGGGCAATTATTGCATTTTTCAAGCTATCTGGTATGTCACCAGTGTCTAGACTCCTTCTCCACATTATAGCCAGTGGTTTTGAGAGGTTTTCCTTACATTTTTTCATTAGGATCGAATTCCATGAATCCGGGCCTGGTGCCGAGTGGGATGGCATGTTGGAAATGGCCTCATCTATGTCTTTTGGACCGAAATCAATATCCAGCATCTGAGGGGTTTCCGTGGGGGAGGTTTCCATGAAAAATATATTTTGGTCTCTGATGACTTTTGTTTCATCAGGCTCACTGGATGCCATTTCATACTGCCTGCTTAAGAGTTCGCTCATTTCCTTTTTGTCCCCTGTGAAAGAGCCGTCCCCTTTGCTCAGTGGGCCGATGTTTGATGTTTTAGCCTTTTGTTTGGCGTATGAAAAGAAGTATTTGGAATTTTCCTTTATACCTGCAATAGCTTTCCTCTCCTCTTCCATATGTTGTAGTTCATATGATATTCTTAGCCTTTGTTCAATTTCCACAATTTCTCTATCTATTTCGACCTTTTGCCTATCCTGTAGATTTTGATGTGTCCGTCTTTGTGTGAGTAATTTTCTTCTTCTGTACAGCCTCCTCCTTTCCCGATCTTGTTTGCTTCTTCGTTTTGTTTGTCTTTCAGGTATATGGTGGCTACAGATTTGGGTCATGGTTTCTGTTATTAAGACTAGACATTCTGCTGGTGTCAGGTTATCCATTAAATCTTCCCAGTCTATTTCCTCCATTTCTTGATTTACCTCTTCCCACCTAATGTTTTTGTTATTGAAGTTAAATTTACTGAAGGGGTCGGTTTTTGTTCTCGATTCTGAGGTTGTCTGTACACTTTCTAAGTTGTTTTGATCTCAATTAATTTATGATCTGAGTATGTTGTGTCCGATATGTTAATGCTGTGTACTAGAGAGTCGTTGTTAGTGAAGACCAGGTCTAAGATATTGTTTTCCCGTTTTCCCGTGTGGGTTCAGCAATATGTTGGGTAAGACTAAAAAATCACAAAGTTCAAAAAGCTCTCTCGTATTAGTATTTGCTTCTCCGGTGTTATTTGCCACTAACTGGTTTTCTAGTTGTCTCCATTTAATGTTTGGTAGGTTAAAGTCTCCTAGCCATATAATATTTGGTGTTCGGTTCCCCAGGGTTTCCACTTCTGATTTTATTTTGTTGAGCTGGGTTTTGAATTCTTCTCGGGATGAGTCTGGAGGCCTGTATGTAACAATAACTGCTAAATTTAGGGATTCTATTTTAACTCCAAGTATTTCCACCACTTCATTACTGTTATTTAGGAATTCAGTACATATCAGTGAGTCATGTATGTACAAGGCTACACCTCCATGTGATCTATGCGTTCTGTCCGCCCTATGTAGGTTGTAACCAGGAATCCATACCTCACTATCTTCCTGATCTTTAATGTGAGTTTCTGTGAGAGCCGCAAATATAGCGTTTCCTTCTTCTAGCAGGCCCCTAATAAATGGTACTTTGTTCGTGGTTCTATTTTTTAGGCCTTGGATATTTGCAAACAAGATTGGGGAGGGATTGTTAAGAGTACTATGTGTACCTAATAGTCTTCGGGATGTATTGGCCACTCTTGGGAGGCCAGGAGGTGCTCGAGGTGTTCTATGTGCTCTTCCATCTCCCTCAGTCTCTTCATCTTCATCTGCCCTTTCCCTCCTTGCCTTTTTCCTCTGTCTCGTCGTCGCATAGCTAGAGAGTTTTTTGGGCTACCATTCGTGTTAGGTCTAGCATATCTCCAAGTCCCTTTAATATGAAAAGCTGGGCATTTCATATTGTAGCAGGTCTTGTTCTCAAGTGATGTCTTGCAAAGGGATGGGTGGTGGTATATGCAGGTTTCACCAAATCTACATTTTCCATGACTGGTTATGTTGTTGCAAATTTTGGGATGAGCAAATCTACATGAATTCCCATTATATTCGCCCTTTTGACCAAAGTAGCACCTTCTTTCCAGATAATATCTGCACACTGGTGTAGACAACCCCAGTAGGTGTGGCTGGGGCTGCAAGGGGTTATGTGGTGAGCTAAGTGTGGTTGTGGGTGATAGTGGGCTTGGTGTATGGGTTGGTGAGGCCTGCAGGGGGGTGGAGTTATGGGTCGGTTGTAGGTGGGCAGGTGGCAGTGGTGAGGGGGGAGACGATGTGGAAGGGGAGCCTGATATGGGGGCTTGTTGCATCCTACGTTCATCCTGCAAATGTATTTGATCAACAACAGTAGGGTGGTCAATGGCCCTAGATGGGATTAATGTGGGTGTTTTCTGGGTCTGGGGAGGTGTGGGGAGATGTGCGGCAGGGTTTGTGGATATGTAGGGTGTGAAAGGTTGTTGTTCGGCAGGCGATGTGTGTTGATGTGCAGGAAGCAATGTGGGCATTTTCATGGGAAGGTGTGAGTGTGTGGGTTGTGATATTTGTATGGGCCCTGAGGCCCCAATAGTTCCCCATTTTCTGTGAAAGGTAGCTATGTCTTGGCTATATTTCAGTCTATCTTGTACTTCTGTATTTTCTACAGTCTGTATGACTTGCCATGTGATATCGAAACAACTATCGCAGAAATGGAGGTTCTTCCCTCTTGTATTGTACGCCTCATTTATTGGTGTCAATCCTATGCAAATCCAGTGGTATGGTTGCTTGCATGTCCGACATGCGGTGCTTTTATGCATGTGTATATTCATCTTACAACTCGTACAGTTGTCTCTGGTAAACATTTGTGTGTGTGTTTTTTTTTTTTTTTTTTTTTTTTTTCCACCCGCCATTACATGGGGGAGAGAGAGAGAGAGAGAGAGAGAGGGGGGGGGGGCTTGGAGGACAAGGAGGTGTTTGTTACGCGGTTTGTGGGGAGTGTGTGTGTGTGGGGGGGGGGGGGGGGAGTGCCACTCGTTTACACTCGTTATGTTTAAACTTTAAGTAACTTTAAGTAACACTTTCAATAATTATCTTATGAAACAGAATTCTCACTGCCCTAACCACTTTTCCCGTTTTTGGTCGACTGTTTAGCGGAATATACGGCACTCTAGGAAAATAACGAACTTTCCAGGCTACCTATATAGAGTATCTATTTTAATTTTCATATTTTACCTATCAACTTGATTCAACACTGCTCGCTTTTGGTAAAATCGTATAGGGAGAGGGGAGGGGACGTGTCCAGGAGAGCGAGGGGATATATGTGTTTATGGTCTTTGCGGTCACCGAGGGTATTTTGTTTACAGCATACGTCCTGTTCCCAAGCTAAAAGTTAAAAGTTCCCCTGACTTTAATTCTCTGTATTATACTTTCCTAGTTTATTTACGTGATATACGATGTTCACTATCACTTTTAACTTAGGTTTCCTATTTTCCCATAGCCCTGTTTGATTTCATAGGACTATATAGCTAACACTTTGCTTTGGGACGTAACGGTTTTTTCTTTCCCTTCTTCTTTCCACCCGTTAACGGATTTTTTCTCCAAAACGCGTATATCTCTCCAGATATTTTATCAATCGGTTCGATTTTGCACTTCACAGGACCGCGACACTACGTTTGTTTTTGTGTGTGATTTTTTTAAAGTTTAATCACCAGTATCCCGCGGGATAGTCGAAAAATCCCGGACCGCGACGGACGTGACCCTCCTCTCTGACTGACTCTGACTGACCTCTTCAGTTTAGTTACTTCAACCTCTGCAGTTGTCTTTGAGTTAGCTGTGGCCAGAAAACTAATTATGGAGAGGTAATTATAAGAGTGAGAGAACTCTATTTATTATTGCTAATCTGGCTACCTCTGCGCCATAAAGGCGTGAAAGGGTTAATTGTAAATACAAACTGTGAACATAAAGACTATACCATGTGCATTGTCCTTATGCTAATAATCTCAACTGCTAACCTTGATAACTCAAAAACTAATAGCATAATCGAGCTACTATATGGACCGTTTGGGAAGAGTCAGCCAGGGAACAGGTGGGGAAGGTTACAGCTCATTTGCTCTAATTCTTCTTGAGTTACAGAGGTTATGGTTCAGGATTTCTGGCCTACCTATCATGAACGGACTATAGTAACCCTGGAGAAGTTTAGTGTTGTGTGTTTAAGGGGGGATGGTTCACTTTTTGGTAGATGTTTTCATTTACTTGTTATTTGTGTTAGTTTCCTCCCTAGACCTCCATCAAACTTAAAAGAAACATCCATCAGATTAGATTACTTTGTACATTTTTCGGTAGAAAAATGTCCCGGTCGAAGGCCGGTTACTCTTAAGATTACAGGTTCACTATCGCTCGCCAGGAAAAAATCGACACCTAAGTGGCACGAAAGGTCTTAAAATTGACAACGAAATGGGGCAAAAGGTATTAAAATCGCCACACTAATGGGCCGAACGTCATAAAATCTGAAAAGTATTGGGGGTAAGCATGAGGAAGAAGGGTGACCAGAAAAACAGCCCATGTCCCCTTAATAAGGGCTCGGTGTTGTCGCTGCAGTATTTTGGGCCCTCATTGGATTTTATAGAATGGTCGCTTACCTTTTCTCTTGCTCGTTACTCTGTGTGTGTGTTTGTGTTTATTCATGTATGTTTAAGGTTTGGGTGTAAGTTTATTTAATCTTGTCTATGTTATTGTTATGTAATGATGGAGGAAGAGGAAGGAGAAGAAAGATGAGGAGGAAGAGGACGAAGAAGAATGAGTAGGAAGAGGAGGAGATAATTATAAGAATAGACAAATATAAATTAGATGAATATGAATACACGAAACTTTTATTTCAGAAAGAGTAATATCAACGGTATATAATGAGTGGTTTGGTGAGGGCTGGTCCTATCCAGAGTGAGGTTTGGCATCCTCTACCCAACCTTAGCCGTTTCTGTCTGTCTCTTTTGTTGTCCTACTTTTCCTTCTGAGTATTTTAGCTTCTAACTAGGTTCTAACAGTCCGATGCCACTCGCAATACCACGCACATGCACATATCAACGTCTCATCCACCTGACCGAGTTTTACTTAACCCGGCAAAGGCTACACTATGGTATTTGAAACATTCCGCCATGCGGAGGTATTTTGGTTCATTCCCGACGGAAATCGTCATTTTACCATAAATATCGATATTACTTATTCATATGCATCTATTTTACATTTAATATGAAGATATTAACATTTAAGAGCAATGAAATAAGTGGGAATAGTATATGGGGGGTGAAAAAGATGTATTATTACCGACCAGTCCATTCATGAGGGTAGAGCCGCGGCGGCGTATATCGACCCTCTCTTCCCGAGTTCTCAAGCGACACTGACCGCTCCAAGTAGAAGTCTCTCTTTTGCAAGGATCTCTAAATGCCTCGCTTATGCTATAGAGACCGCGGAAATAAAATTTGCGCCAAAAAATACCCGATAAAAGGGGGAATAAGAGGAAAAATAGATGATAATTGAGGAGGGGGGAAGGGAGGGGGGGTTGGGACTAATATGTAGGAATGGTAGCAAGTAATGGAGGGGAATTATGTCGCCTAATCACATATTGCTTTGTTTTGAGTGACACTGGGGTGTTTTAAAAGTTTTCTTTTTAGGCCTTGGATCTTATGAGAAACTTTGCCTTCCACCACTAAAACCTCTTATGAGGACACTCGCCTTTCCCGAGTTAAACAGATCTTCCAAACCGATCGCAGCATGTCGCTCATATTTGGTCTCGTAACCAGCTAGTGTAGAGTTCGATCACACCTGCTTCTGTATTTTAGACTTTGTTATTTACATTATGTAAAATCAGGTTAGGTGAGTTTTATGGTGAGGGCTGGTCCTATGCAGAGTGAGGTTTGGCATCCTCTACCCAACCTTAGCCGTTTCTGTCTGTCTCTTTTACTGTCCTACTTTTTCCTTCTGGGGTCATAGGGTTAGGAATCCTCCTCCCTTTATAGAATTCACCTACTTGACGAGACAGAGTAAGGGGTGAGGGAACGCGAAAGTGGTCCCGGACCCTAAGAACTGGAGCTTTAAATGGTGTTTCTGTTTTGGCTCTGTCTCGAGTCGGCCATCCCCGGCTATGGGGAATGTACCTGAGTACATACATACATACATACATACATACATACACACATACACACATACATACATACATACATACTATACATACATACATACATCCATACTTATACTGTATATACTTACAGGTTAGGTTAGATTAGTTAGTTTAGGTTATTCTAATAAAATACAAAAATATAATATACTCATAAGAAGCGATCAAAGTCGTCGCGCATGCGCAGATGAGCGGCATAGGACTGCCTACATGATCTCTTGAGTTAATGTAGTGTGAAGCTTAATGGTAGTAGATATTTGGTTTTACACTATTACCTATCTACCTGTCTACCTGGTGTGTGTGTGTGTGTGTGTGTGTGTGTCATGTTAGAATATGAGTGAGTGTGTTTGTGTATTTGTAACTGTGTGTGTGTGTGTGTTGTGAGAGTGTATGTGTATGTGTGTGTGTGTGTTGTGAGTGTATGTGTGTGTCTGTGTGCGTGTGTGTGTGTGTGTTGTGAGTGTATGTGTGTTGTGAGAGTGCATGTTTGTCAGTCGTGAGAGCATGTGTGTGTGTGTGTGTCATGAGAATGTATGTGTGTTTATGTGTGAGTATCATGAATGTGTGTGTGTGTGTGTGTGTAATAATAATTATAGCATAAATAAAATAAGTGAAGCAGTGAGGCTGAAGAGTTACTGAGTTGTTCTTACTTAGGTACAGTTCATGCCTTGTGCTACCCTAACTATGACATCATATATGACCTTTGGCAATCATGAGCTACCGAGTTCCCAGCATGGTACATACGCAGATGCACTGGTGGCAAGTACGTGTAGATTAAGTTGAATGCCTCCCCAAACCCTTCAAACTAAAAGAAATACTCCCCATACCCCCATAAATCTTTATATGTAGATTGTTCTCATATATTGCAGGCTAGATATCACTCATTCAGACAAAAATCGACACTTGAATGGGGTGAGCACTCTTAAAACATCCAAACTATTGGGGTGAAACAGGAAGGGGCAAACATGATCCACTCCGCACCTGACAGGGTTAAGGCAGTGTCTCATATGTTCCCATTATTATAACCATCAATTTTGATATAACAGTTTCTGTTTCAGGATTTGGTAGAAGCCTAACCTCTTCATTTATCTACCTTTAGTCTATAGTTGTTGTTACAAATACAAAATATAACTATAATACTTTTCTGCTAATGTATGAAGACTTGTCATTAACTCATGCAGTACCGATGATGTCCTATAAACTTTACTCTGGTTACTATTAAACAATGTTATTCATATTAAAATGGGCCTCCAGCAATTAACAGGCTTCAAACTATCTCACTTAACAATTTTTACTACCATAGATCCTTCTTAACCCTCCAAGCCCGGATGCCCTTCGTAAAGGCCATAGCAGTCTTCCCCATGGGACCCGGATGGCCTTCGTGAAGGTTATGGGTTATTATTATGCTTAAAACCACTTAAAACCCCTCTAGAGAAAGTTGTGTTGTCTTCGCGGGTGGTTCGTATAACCAACAAGAACAAGAACACACAGCCAGCCAGTCACATGCTCCTGCTTTCAAGCAGGCCTTACGAAACGTTGTACTTGCTGAACCTGAGTCCCCAACGATGATGCATGAAAGCAGACGACAGTGAGTTAGGATTGGTTACAATTGTGAAATAAATCAGTAATCAATAATCATTATAATCAATAGTATTACATAATACATAATAAATAATAAATTGTTGAACGAATGTAAATAGACTGTAGCCGTGGCCGCTACTGCGTCGACTTATTCGAACGATGCTCAATATCACAACAAAACAGCCGGTCTTATTTCCCACCTCACACAATATTTGTTCAATGAACATTGTGTTAGTCTTCACCCATCGCAAGGCAACACCGGTTATTGCCTCTGGTATGTATATAAACTAGGTTAGGCCATTTATTTGCAGATATATGAGTATCGATAAATAACAAGAACCGGGAGTAAACACATATTCTAGGCTCCCGACCGCCATAACTAGACCACTTGGTCTAGAGACTTCTAGTCTTCACCCATCACAAGATAACAATGAGTAATGCCGCTGGATATATATAACATAGGTTAGGCCATTTTTTTGTCATATATATATTAGCGCGCCAAAATGCTGATACCAGCGCTGGTGGGAACGTTTAAGGCCTGAGCGACGAGGGTTAAGCTGCACAAAATCGTCTAAAAATGGCTAGAATAAGATAACATTGACGTCGCTGGTACAGAAGGGGTTATTATGATACAGAGACATAACACTTACTAGTTTTCCATTAAATATCGAAAAATCAGCCGGTGATTGAATTTTCAGTCAGCTGAAGAAGAAAACAAAATATATAGTTTCCGCTACCAATACACGAGATAACTAATACCGGTATATTGCCAAAAACAAAGGTACCTCACAAAAATTAACAGAAAGAGTGCTTCAATGACTGCCCATCTACTTTAAAACACTTTCAAGATGCGAGGACGCGCTTATGCCTTTTGTTCTGGCTATAAGTAGACAATTTTATTCAGATTAGGAAGGAATTGTGGGTGTCATCGGGATACACTTTACTGCTTTATAACAAGAGAACCCTCCTAAACTACATCAAATCGCCTAATGAAAGCCAGAATACGAAGAAGAAACACATATTCGTATACTGAAGGGGTTAATGTTTAACTTTTCTCCCATAGACCCCTTTCTAAGCTTAAAACAATGCTTAGTGAAATGATATAGACGACATGCAATGTCCAGACTCTCATTCAAGTTTCAATTAAGAGAATCCTGTTGTTGCTGCATAAGACTTATCCAATCAACTTCCCCTTGTCCAGATTCGGTTTTGATGATGCTCTCTTGTTTGGGCTCGTGTCAGGCGTTATATCTTTGTTTTATTATTTACACCCTGACTAGTAGCGCAAATGGTAGTGTCAGATCAGGAGAAGGTATTGAGGGATAAGCCTTTATAACGGCACCTCGTATCTACATTCTACTTTTCCTATTTTGCTGAAGAGTGAAGAGAGGGGAGAAGGGGTGTTAGAGAGAGAGGAAGCTGTTGGAGTGGCTTTGTTATGTGTGTTATTAGGCTGTATACGTCGTCGAGGTGTCCCCCGACTGGGTGCAAGCATGTAAAACATGCTAGGACGTACTACAACACCCACTAAATGTCCGCCTGGGCTGGGATCGAACCCAAGACAAGCAGATTCACATGTGAGTTTGTTCGACAATTGAAAGGTCCCGGGTTCGATTCCCGGGCAGCGCAAGACGGATGGGTAGTCTCCGTACATAGAATGTCTCTGTTTACCTAGCAGAACACCGAAACTGGAGTTAGTGGACTTTTGTGATGTTCCATCTAGGGAAGTGAACTGTGGTAACCTGGATTATATGAAGTAGCCCGTGTGTACCAGGCTAGGTAACTCTAAACAAATATCCACCACAGGTTCCAAAGGGTAAAAGCAGTGTCACACGAGCCCATTTTCCGTCAATTTTTACGAGCAATTGTAGCCTGGCAGCTTTAAAATCTTAGTTATATCCGAGTTCAGCCACCTAGCATAATATACCTTCAGTCTAGTTTCAGATGACAATGCAAAAAATCTTAAAAATATCACGACAAAATACTTGCTCGTCGAAAATTGCCGGAAAATACGCTAGTGTGACGCTGGCTTAATGATATGAAGTTGAGCGCCGCGATTAGGCACAGCCTAACGTAAGCCCCCCCATTTTCATCCCGACTAGGTGTCATCTAAAATTCTTGAAAATGTTTTTGCTTACAGACGAGAGGTACACTCGATGACAGTCACGTAGGCTAATCTCTGCAATAAGAACATATAATACTAACCCTTTGATGATTGAGAGGCGTTTTGACAGTTTAGACTGGCTATTGTTAGACGATTATATTCAGTTATAGAAAATATTTTGGAAGCTAGAGGTGTGGCTGAGACAGTTTGGCAGTTTTTACCCCGTTGACTTTTACAGATCTTTCCTAAACACGCACCCCCCCCCCCCCCCCCACCCCCCACCACCAAAAAAAATAAAAAAAAATAAAAATACACACTAATATAAAATACATATATACAAATTCCTCTAATGATAACCAGAGTACCGTGTATCCTTAATTAATGAAAGAACTACCTTTAAAACTATATAATATATAATATAAGCGGAAATTGCCTCCAGATTCCAACGGTATTGATGCCAGTGAGATATATTTTATTGTTTATGTCCATACTATTGGAGACAAAGAGAACATAAACAACACTAGGCCAAACATTTTTAATATAAATAAGAAAGCGAACAATATCTAGAGGGTATTCATTATTTGTTTAAGCCTGGGGTACAAGCACACACTTTGTATTAAGAATGTTTAACTATTTGTTTCACGGTAAAACATTAATTATATGCTAGATCTATGTTAACACACACACACACACACACAAAGACACACCCACACACACTTATTTATATATATATTTATATATATACTGTCTTGTGTTAGATATTATAGGGATATGTAAAAGTGTGTGTGAGTGTTTGTATATAAAATATAAATAAATAGATAAATAAATACAGTACATAAATATAAATAGATAAAAAACAAATATATATACAGTATATATACCTGTATAGCCTATATATATATATATATATATATATATATATATATATATATATATATATATATATATATATATATATGTGTGTGTAGGCTATATATTTTTTGTTCTTCTATCTATTTATATTTATGTACTGTATTTATTTATTTATATGTTATATACAAACACTCACACACACTGTTTCATATCCCTATGATATATAACACAAGACTAAAAACCCTCCGTAACGCTATTTATTCCGGTATTCCTGGTGGTGGTTTTCTGGAGGCCCTTCGCTGCTGGGTTAGTTTTCTCATTATTTTCCGTTTTGGTCATAATGCCTTCCATTATATTCCCCGGGAGAGAGCTTCACAAACAAAGGGCTGCATCTTGGATTAATGCTGCTGTGCCTTCTCCGGGATATATACGGTATACACGTGTGGAGGCTCGGAAGTATACACACATGCACACACGAAAACGCACGCACGCACACAAACACATGCCCACACACATAATTGGACGCTCGTAGGCAGTCACGTCACACACAGACACATATTCATACACATATTCACACACACACATACATACACACACACATACATACACACATACAAACATTGGCACTCGTGAGTATTGACACACATACACACAGACGTATGTACTGACTGACGGACGTGCAAAGGTAGATATTTTGTATTTATTATTTTCTCTCCACCAACCAACAGACACACACTCACAGACTCACCATGCCTCATAAACACATAGAGCAACTCCAGTTTGCCGACCAAAACACCTTTGCTATCCATTATTACACTGTACCACTAACATCACATTCAACACTACCTATTTAAAATGTTATATATAATGGATCAATTACGACCTGCCTCGGATTCCCTGGGAAGGCGACCCTAAAGGCTCAGTTCAATTTGACCCTTACTAAATGTTCTGGACCACTGCCTGGTACTCTCATTAACAACTTCTGCAACAACTATGGCCTTTCTTGTAACTTTCACACTGTGGAAAATAATCTGTCCTCTGCCAAACCTGATCTGAATTTCCTCACCAAAGCACAGTTGTCTGAGGTAACTGACAGCAAATCCTTATATCTAGCGTCCTACCATCGCTATCCTCAGCTTCAAGCCAAAGGTGGATTTTGTGTGTATGTGCGCAGCAATCTTATTTGGTCTTGTGATCCCAACTTTGACTCAAATGAATTCTCCACTCTTAGGCTTAAGTTATCTTGTCACTCCCAAGCTAAATGTATCTGTGCTGTTTATTTCTCCCCTAACTCTACAGACATTCCAGAATTCTTAGACTATTTTATCTCTATAGTGGAATACATTCCATCCATCTCTCCTTTCTCTGAAATCTCCATCTTGTGGTGATTTCAATGTTCACTACCACCTATGGCCCTCCTCTCATTTCACTGACCAACTTGGTGAACAAGCTTGCATCTTTTCTATCCTAAATGACCTAGAGCAGTTAGTTCAGAACCCTACTCGTATCCCTGACTTTCTTGGAGTTCGACCTATTCTTGACATATTTCTAACCTCGAATCTTTCTGCTAACTCTGTAAATATTTTCTAACTGTAGGGCTCCTCATATCATATTCTAATCTTTATTATCTGTCCTATCTCTCCACTGCGGCCATCTGACTGTCCCAGCCGGCGGTGCCTGTGGCACTTTGGAGCTGCCGTTTGGGAGGCTTGGGCATCAAGGCATACACTTAATTTACTTTCTCTTATCTAAATTCTAATGCAACAAAATATCTTGGTTCATTCACGTTTGTTTTACTTCTATCCACAATAAGGATGAAGCATTCAAACAGTATGATCGCCTTCAAACTCAAGAATCTCATACGCTTTATGTTTCTGCCTTGAATTAAGCCAAATCTGTTCTTCAACTTGCCTAAAAGTCTGTTATCATTATACAGGGTGTCCCAAGAGGAAAGGGCATAACTTTGGTAAATTATAGAACAAGCTATTCTAAGCCTAAATTGTTATATAACACATATTCCAAGTCTCGACCGGTATAGAGATATTGCATGTTGAAAATGGTTTTTTCTTCAGTATTTCCCCATAAGGCTGTCCTAGCTGGCCTAGTGCCTACCACACGTCTATCTTTCTGCAATTATTTTACCATGTTTTTATAAAGATACTATAATGCTGTAAGTTGGAAATTGATTATAGAAATATCAGCTCACTTTGGACCGGTTGGAAACTATTTGACAAGGAAGAGTCCATTACAGTGATGGGGGGAGGTCACTACATTAAACCTTCAATATCTTGTTAACGGTTGAGATTTGAACTTTTTGTTATCGAACATTATTTTTGTGCTTAGAATACCGGTACCTTGTTCTATCATTTACCAAAGTTATGGCCTTTCCTCCTGGGACACATTGCATAATATAATGAAGCCAACTCTAGCTCTTCTTAAGCTTTCTGGTATCTAGCCATAACCTCTCCAACAATTTTACTTCCTCGTCTTTCACTCCAGAATTCCACTTTTACAGCACCACCGTCAACATCTAAAAGAGTTTAATCTGCAGGTTATGAGGGGACCTAATCCAAGTGTTTAGAGCTATTGAGGGATTGACACTATAGATGTCAGCAATTTTGTTTACAATTGATCATTCAAACTACACTAGAAGACAATGGTTGTAAGATAATTGGAAAGCCTTTCAACTCAAATGAGGCAAAGAATTTATGTTTCAATTGAGTAGTAAACTTATGGAATGGACTACCTAGTAATGTCGTTGAGTGTAGCACTGTTGAAACCTTCAAAATTTGACTAGATAATTATCTCCCATTTAACCCCCTATTACCTGCGTTTACAAATGAATAGCACTAATCTTTACTGTGAAGCTGTTACGTTTTACACATAGGTTAAGTAGTTTCAGCTACAAGGAGCCTTGTAAGGATCAGTAGGATTGCTGTTGCTTGTTTTCCTTTGTACTCCTGTGTACTCCTTTGTACTTATTCTTTGACAAAGCTGAACTCTTCCCTTAAACTTTCGCTAAATTGTCTACCTTGGATGATTCCGGTGCTATTCACTTTTCTTCACCATCCTTTCTCTAAATTATGCCTAATAACTCAGCCTCTTCTAAGAATGTACTTTATGCCCTCTCTGGGTTTAATACTAAGCAGGCGTACGGACCAAATGGTATTCCTCCTGTTGTACTCCCAAACTGTTCTTCTGTGCTGACTCCTTGCTTAGGCAAACTCTTCTATCACTCTTTTTCCTCTAACATATTCCCTTCTTGTTGGAAGTTTACTATTATTCAACCTGTCCCAAAGAAGGGTGACCACTCTCATCCCTCCAACTATCGTCCAATTGCTCTAATATGTTGCATCTCTAATGTATTTGAATCTATTCTCAGTTCAAAATGTCTTAAGCATTTGTTTCCCAAAGTCTACTTTCAGATTACTTTGAATTTCTTAAGGGCCGCTCTGCTGGCTATATCCTTTATTATCCCACTAAGTTTAGTCATCCTCGTTTTGATACTTCGGTGAGACCTTTTCCATTGTGCTAGATATATAAAAACAAAAAATCAATTGAGCCTGGCACAAATCTTGTATTTCTAACGTACCATCCTTCAGTTTCTATCCCTTTATCCATGCCTTCATCTTCAATTTCCTTTCTGACTGTTCCATACAGCGGTTGTGGATGGCCATCGTTCACTTCTGCAACCTATTAACTCTGTTGTTACTCAGGGTTCTATCCTTTCTCCAGTTTTTTTCTAACGCATACTAATAATCTTCTCAACTGTACCTCTAGTCCTATCAACTCCTATGCTGATTACTCTATCTTACACTATTCAACTAGATTTATGCAACAACCAACCATGCAGCTACTTAAAACCTCACATGATGAGCCCATAGCACACCTATCTTCTGATCTATCAACAATATTCGATTAGGGCAGAGAAAGCCTTGTTGCATTCAACGCTTCCAAAATCCAATTTCTCCTTCTTTCTATCCATCACAATCTTCCACACAACCTATTCCTTACTCTTCAACAATACACAAATCAACCCTTCATCTTCTCCCAATATTCCTGGTGTTTTAATTTTGTGTTACCTTTCTTAGAAAGATAAAATTACCACTCATGCTAATGCAGTTTCCCAGAAGTTAGGTGTGGTCAACCGTCTCGGTGGGTTCTTCACACCCGCACAGCTTCTTTCTCTATAGAGGGACACAGTGTGCCCATGTATCGAGTACTGTTTGTGCATATGGAGAGGTTCCACTCATACCACACCATTCAAAAAGGTAGAGCCAAAAGCATTTCATCTCATAAACTTGACTCCTCTAACTATTTGTCTGTTATATCTCCATACGCGCTGCAAGGTTTCATCTCTCTCACTTGTCTACTGGTATTACAATAATCAGTGTTCTTCATAACTTTCTTACTGTATATATATGCCCCCCCTTGCTGAGAGTGAGTGGCACTGCCTTACAACACATTCCCATCCATATTGTGTACAACTCTCTAACCCAAGAGTGAACCGATGTTCCCAGTCATATTTCCACTCAACAAGTATACTCTGGAACTCTCTCCCTCAATCCAACGTCCCTCATCCTATGACTTAGACTGCTTCAAGCTCTGTAGGTGGTACACTACTACATGATAAACTGGTGACGGTGAATAGTAATTGAAGGGATAACACTATTTCGAGCATCTGGCTTTTGGGAATTAATAATGATATAACAAAGGCATGTCAAATGTGTTGAGCAAAATGTTGTACTACCTTTCAGTGCAGGCTATGGAACATTTGTTAATATGTTTGATAGCACAGAGTGACAATTACAGACTGATGCACATACACACACATCCATATATACGAACATACCATCTTAATAGTACAGACAGACGCACAGACTTAAGCAGGCACGCACACACGAATACACACGTACAGTCAACATATATAATTCGTTACCAATTTTACTCACAAACTATGTGTTCTGAAATATGTATAACTTTTTGCTGACAATCCTCGTGTGTTTTTTAATAGCCCGTGACGAGTGCCCTTTTCGCATGTCGTAGAACGGTCCAGTTATTTTTACTTCTCTCTAGTTATCAGAAAAAGAAAACAAAAATTATGATTTTCTGCGCACTATTGATTTTGGTTGTACATGTATACTTAAACTCACACACACACACACACACACACACACACACACACACATACACACATACACACACACACACACACACACATTTGCCTACATTATAATATTTTCTGTCCACAAGTATTGTTTACTCGTGAGCTCTGCCTTCCTTAATTCCTTTATCCCCCTACCATGTTTTCTTCTTTATTCCTCTCTCCGTCATTTTCTATCAACCCTTGCTTTCTCCTTCCTTCTTTCCTCCCTCGTTCCTTCCTACCTCTCCCCTTCCTTTCTCCATTGATCATATTCTCCCTTCTTCCTTTCTTTCTCCGTCATTCTTTCTCTCCTTCGCTCTCTCTATCACTATCCACCCTGTTTCCTTTCTATCCTTGCTATCTTCCTTCTCTCGTTCCTTCATTCTTGTCTACCTATAGCTCCCTCCTTCTCCACCCCCCCCCCCTTTGCCTTACTCACTCTTTAATCTAATGTATTCCCTTCTTCCTTCCTGCCCTCTTCCCTAATTGTCCTCCTTTATCGACTTTTCCTCCCCATCCTCCTTGCTTCCTTTCACCCTACCCTACTCTCTCTCTCTCTCTCTCTCTCTCTCTCTCTCTCTCTCTCTCTCTCTCTCTCTCTCTCTCTCTCTCTCTCTCTCTCTCCATTCCTCATCTATGTATTGTCTTTCCTTCCTCCATTGTATGTACCTCCCCCCCCCCCCATATCCCCCCCTCAGCACATCAGTATGGGTTTTATGTAACAGTCCTGGTTCTGATTTGTGTATGTATATCCAGTATGTGGTCAGAATACTTATAGGGTGTGGTAGGCCTACTAGGAGTACCACATCGTAGACACAATTTTCCCCCGTAAATTTCTGCTCTTCGTATATTTTTGCTTTGCTTTTATTGTCGTCTTCATTGTTTGAGTAAAATTTCCTTGTTCCTGACTTACTTGATTTACTGTCTATCTTCTTTTGGTATTTGCTCGTTTTTTGTTTCCATCACTTTCTTAATTTTACGTAAATGATGGACGAACATTTAAGAAATATATACTGTATATATATTATAATCCATGCACCTAACGATGTGCTATAGCTATTTGTAATATTTGATTGTATCTATTGGGCGACCTAGATGTGTGTGAATTTCTATTTTGTGTTTTGTGTTGTGTTGTGTTGTCCCTGTTCGGGCTCTGTCTCGGGTCGGCCACCCACAGCAATAGGGTATTTGCTTGAGTATATACATACATACACACACACATCTATTGTTTTTTATAATGTATAAGTGGTCCACGGAAGGTATTAATTTTGAAAACAATATTATGAAGAGGTAATTGCTAATTCGTGGGGATAAAAATAACTTTAATTCTGCTTTCGTATGTTTTTCCAATGAAGAAATTATATTTATATCAATTTCCGTCTATGATGTTTCCACTTTAATTATTCTACTAGAGTCTCTTTCTCTATTTGACTCGTTTGCCTTCCATCCTTCCAAATTAATATACATTTATCTCCAGCTTTCCTTGTGTTCCCCTCTTCCTTCTCTTTTACACTTTTTGACTTGTCCATCTACTTTTTATTACAGCCATTAGTCTCCTATTCTTACTAAGTTTTCACTCGTGTTTACAATTACTCACATGCATCATGTTTACTTTATTCACTACCTACTGTATGTTAAAATGTTAGTCCATATGCTGTATGTCTCAGAGTAATTCTGCTTTCATGCTTAGTTTATATTCTATAGAATAATGGCTACTCAAATGAAAAATATAGGTGTACGTACATTAAAATAAGATATATTTAAATAATAGTTAATAAGTAATGTATACATGCATACATGCAGTAGTACCGTATATGCAATTGAAAGGTTTCATTGATAAACTCTCCAAATAAACTCTACATACTAATGCATGATCAATGTACATGAACATAAGTACCTAGGATTTATTATTGATGATAAACTAAATAATGATAAGGATGTAATAAGGACAAGAAATAAGTTTTATAATGAATTCAATTGCATTTTACATAAATTCCCTAATGTTAATATTAATGTTTTTATTCAACTATTTAATAGTTATTGCTTAAGTTTTTATGGTACAGAATTATGGTTTTCCAATAAGCGGTGTGGTGTTCCTCTGAAACAATTTGCGGTTGGATACCACAAAGCCATTAAGAAGATTTTAAAACTTAAATACTGGGAGAGCAATCACAAAGCATGTGATTTAGCAGGGATAATGACATTCACTCATCTTATTAATTGGCAAAAAATACGGTTTGCTCACAGATGTATGATGAAGCCTTGTATCTTTTTAAGAAAATGTTTACTTAACAATGATGATAGCTTATATTTGATGAAGGAAGTAAAGAATATTTTATTGAATATTTATATAATATCGAATGTTTAATGGAAAACGACATTGACGCAGTAAAATCTAGAATTACTTGTATTCAAAGCCGTGAACCAACTATGAGATAAATGTGTTTCACAATTCTCTTACTATGTACACAGTTTTATGTAGCTTTTACGAAATAAAATATTGAGTCTGAGTCTGAGTCTATCTATCTATCTATATATATTCGGAAGGACCATATTGCCAGTCTTGCTAGGGCGGCCTGCCAGAGGCTGGGTGTGCTCGGCCGCCTCAAGGGGTTCTTTGCCCCTGCACAGCTTCTTGCTCTGTGCAGGGGCACAGTGCGTCCTTGTGTTGAGTGTTGTTCACGTGTGTGTGGAGGATCCTCTCACACCGCACTTCTGGACAAAGTAGAAAGGAGGGCCTTTCGTATCATCAATTCCCGCCCACTCACCAACTCTCTGCAAACTCTCTCTCTTCGCCGCAATGTTGCATCTCTCTCACTGTTCTGTCGCTGCTGCAGTGGTCAGTGCTTGTCAGAGTTCTCCCAGTGTAAACCACCTCCTCTACGTAGGGTACATGGTACCCGTCTTGCAACACAATCCCATCCCTACTCTATGCAACTCTCCAACCCAAGACTGAAATGTTACTCTCAATCTTTCGTCTATTCAACAGCTGAGCTCCGGAGCTCTCTCCCAGAATCATTCTTCCCCTCCTCCTATGACTTAAATTGCTTCAAACTCCATGTATCCAAGCATTTTGGCTTGCTCTTCCCTTGATTGTGGCCCTGTCACTCGTTCATCTATGGGGGTGGCACTCGTTACAAACAGTTATGCTTTTTATCTCCCTCACTCACATAGAACAAATAAATTAAATAAACAAATAAACAATTATATATATATATACAGTATATATATATATATACAGATACCGGTATATATATATATATATATATATATATATATATATATATATATATATAATATATATTTATATAAATATATACAGGTATACATTTAAAGATATAACCTGATAAGAATACCATAGACAGATAAATAGATACAGATGGATAGCCAGTTAGTAAATCATCTCCTAATAATCTTCTGTTATGCCGTAATTATAGAAACATGAGAACAGATAAATCTAAAAATGTATGCATATCCGTGAAAAGAGAATAAGGAAAACGTTAAAAATCAATAAAGTAAGGTAGGGAGGTAGTAAATCCCCTCCACCCTCCTCATAATCATCTGTCACACCGTAATCATAGTTCGCACTTTCAAATGTCCCCTCCCAGATTTATTCTTCTCATAGGTTATGGTTATTGGCAACACTCAAATGGCTCCCTCAATCTCGTTCTTTATCTACCTATCTATCTATCTATCTATCTATCTATCTATCTATCTATCTATCTATCTATCTATATCTATCTATCATAATTTATCTATCTATCTATCCAATATATCCATCTATGCTATCTATCTATCTATTATATTTATCTATCTTATTATCCATATATCTATCTAGCTATCTATCTATCTATCTATCTATCTATCTAGCTATCTATCTATCTATCTATCTATCTATCTATCTATCTATCTATCTATCTATCTATCTATCTATCTATCTATCATCTATCTATCTATCTATCTATCTATCTATCTATCTATCTATCTATCTATCTATCTATCTATCTATCTATCTATCTATCTATATATATATATATATATATATATATATATATATATATATATATATATATATATAATATATATATTATATATATATATATATATATATTTATCTTTCTCTATATATATATATCAATTTGCTTCTATCTACCTATCTATTTTCTTCATACACTATTCATTCGTCAAACAAACATGCACACATTTTACTTCGCCCACTTCTTATAATATATTCATCTTCCTTATAATCTACCAGTTTATTGATATATATATATATATATATATATATTTAATTACATATCTAGCTATCTGCCTTAATCATAGTTCTTATTTTTAAATGTCCTCTGGCAGATATATTGTATTTTGTTCAGATTACTGATATCACTGTTCATATTTTGATTAATCTGTAGCTACCTATTAGCACTAACATTAATAGGCTTGATTACTATTAGTGCTAATTTTGTGTTCTTGCTTATCAGCTCGGGGAAGACATGCCGTAGGCTATGCTGTAGGTTTTTTACTTTGGGATTCTCTAACCCTACACAATATTTGTGTTAATTATATAGTTATTTTGTTTAAATTCGGCCATTAATTAGGTTAATGTTCTCATAGTAAAAATTTTGTTTTTATAAATAATAATTCCAGACCAAGAAGTGTCATCTATTCATTTAGCGTACCTCTACGATAACACAGCGGAGTTGTAAACTTTGACAGTTTTCACATAACTGCTCATACCCCCTGAGGCTCAGAACACAATTCACATGGTTTGAAACACATTTAATACCAATTTTTACCTGATAGAAAGTTTGAAAATAGTAGTTTAGCAAACAATAAATGCTTCAGTTTTCTATAGCTAGTGCTCTAAAGAAAACTAATTTTAGCCCACTAACATAAATAAATATAGTCTAAATTGCACATAATAAAATAACAGATACAACTGGTATTTAGTGGTTCTCAGGGGTTTAATTGCAATTTCAGTAACTTTCTAAGGATTATATAGGCCTACTTACTTTGAAGCTTGAAGCTTATTAACTTTACTTGAAACTATAGACAGCATCACCGATCACCGTCAAGTTTTTTAACAGTTTTAACAGTCTTCGAATACTGTTAACTCTCTTCCTTAATGTTACAATACGTTAACTAAGCTTTCGCTGTCTACTTGAACTTGCTATAACATAAAATCAGCCAAGTATACGTAGACACAATCCAGGTCTCTCATATTTTCGATCCTTTGCTATTCTTGTTTGTTCGGTCTTTCTCGTACATTTGTTCATGCTATCACTTTCACACACACACACACTCTATATCTCGCTCTCTCTCTCTCTCTCTCTCATACTACACATCAAGTTAATTATTCCTCCCCAGGCTACCAAGTTCACCCAACATTCAATCCCAGTTATTAATCCCTGTCCTAAGCTCACGTGACGGGTATACAAACTAAAGACGTTGTCACACGACCGACTATAGCGGAGAATTAGTAGCAGAGTTTTACTATTACAAATTAAGCCAGTCATGTACAGTAATTTATGTTACCAGTGAATTTGTAACCGATTCTGTATAGCTGCTGCTGTACCATTAATAATATTATATATATATTTTGTTTGTATTTCATAGATCTTATCTTATCTTATTTTGTTCTTCAATCATTAATGGAAAATTGAGATACTGTTAGGTCACTGCATACATAAATACCACGTTTTCATAATTGACAACATATTCCTATACATCAATATAATCATAATGGCAGAGTAGTCAAAATAAGGACCTGGGCATGCTAATTTACCTTCAGCTGAAAGAAATAGACAGTAATATATATATATATACTGTATATATATATATATATTGTTATTCGTAGTATTTGAGATTTCTTTCACTTCTGTTGTTCATTATAACTTCAAAATTTGAGTTGCAAGATTATAAATGCCATTGAAAAATAGGTGAAAACCGTGAGCGAGCTAAATATTTCACTATATGGTTGACTTGAATACACTGCCTCCGATTCGTGACCACTAAACGTATTGGTAGGATTCGTATGGTATCATATATTGATTACCCTGCACGTCGACGTATACTCCCGTATAGTATTAAATATTATGGGTAAGGAAGGGCACTAATTAAAGTGCCTATAATAATCTACCAGGTTGGAGGTATATTGGTGTTAGTAAATTTGTCTTCAACCATTAGAAAGGTAAAGTACTATCAGTATACCCAATGATTTGTCTTCAACCATTAGAAAGGTAAAGTACTATCAGTATACCCAATGATTTGTCTTCAACCATTAGAAAGGTAAAGTACTATCAGTATACCCAATGATTTCCCAGCCCTGTGTAACGAATGTTTGTCGGTTTGCAAAATATCTCCGAAACGAATAAGTCCATTTCGACAAGGATTGTTAATACTGTACGTGTTATATACAGTATACTTCCATATCATTTACACATGATTAAGTACAAACATGAGCTACTCATGTTTTATGTTATGGTGGAGGTACGAATAATTGTATCTATCTATCACCTGACGCCGTGATCCCCGAAGGTGTGGCCACGAACGAACCGCCCCCATGCACCTCTGTCCACAGTCAGTCGACGCCCCTCCCCCCAACCAGCACCGCCTTCGTTCATATACTTCCTCACTCCATCCTTCCACCTTTCTATCGGTCTACCTCTCCCTCTCTGTCCCTCCACCTCGCTCTCATACACCCTCTTAGTCATTCTCTCGCTTTCCATACGTTCCATATGGCCGAACCATCACAAGTTGTTCCTTTTCACACTTTCCAGCACATCTACCTCCACACCACACCTCCTTCTTACTTCCTCATTAGTCTGTCTATCCCTCCATGTAACT
Organism: Paralithodes platypus; assembly: GCA_032716605.1. Lineage (NCBI taxonomy): Eukaryota > Metazoa > Arthropoda > Malacostraca > Decapoda > Lithodidae > Paralithodes > Paralithodes platypus. Next base: position 24,367,883 of record CM064496.1, on the reverse strand, counting down.
CTGCACGCACTTCTTAAGTAATTCATTTCCACTGCTGTCACTCTTGGTCTGAGTCTCGAACCAACGTCCATGCTTCGCTTCCGTAAGTCAGTGTCGGGATTACCACACTGTCATGCAAGGACTTCTTCACTTCCATACTGACCATCCTATTTCTTGTTACTGCTTTCAGCGTTCCTACAACCCTCTTCCCCTGTTGTACCCTCTCCCGCACTTCTTCATCCATAGTCCCATCTTTACTCAACACACTGCCCAGATACTTAAAAGAGTTGACGATCTCCATAGCCTGACCGTTCAGCTTCACCTCACACTCTGTGACTTCACCCCTTTCGAAGACCATAACCTTGCTCTTCCCCGCATTTACCTTCAAATTCCGTTTTTTCGCACACTGTTCCAAACTCATTTACCAGACCCTGCAACTCCCATTCATTGTCACTCATCAGAACTGTATCATCCGCAAACAGCAGTATAGGTAGCTTCCACTCAATTCCCTCCCTTTTCAGCGATACACCAACATCCACTGCTCTTGATAGTATTTCTTTCATGACTCCATCCATATATACAGTAAACAACCACGGGGACATCACACACCCCTGTTTCAAACCAACATACAGGTCAAAGAACTCGCTCTGCTCACTCTCCACACATACTGCCGCCTTTGCACCCACATACATGCTTTTCACTGCTTTCAGCAACTTGCCACCTACTCTGTATATTCTAAAGTTATATTTTAAAGTTACCTAAACATAAGTGATAAAATGTAATGTACAACATACAGCTATAAGTAACTGCCAGAATAGCTCACTCACACACACACACACACTGTCATACTCACAAACACACATGCAAAAGAGAGAGAGAGAGAGAGAGAGAGAGTGAGAGTGTGTGTGTGTTAGCCATTCATTTCCCTTTTTTCAGAAGTCATGCATTTAAGCAAAAGTTTAGCATATTTGACTGAACCTCAACTCACCCACCTCTCTGTTTCTGTCTGTTTTTCTATGTGTGAGTGAGTGTGTATGTGTCTGTCTGAGTGTGAGAGCGTGTGTGTATTTGAATGTATGTATGCGTGTGTTTTGTACATTACATGTTATGTTTTGTCGATGGATGTGGGTAGATGGGACTCGTCAGCCTTGGTCGGTAACCCATCTAGGGGATACAACCTTATGGAAATCCGGGTGGATGAGACTTGTCAGCCTTGGTCGACAGCCCATCTAAGGGATACAACCTTAAATAAATCCTTACTGCTTACCTAAGGGTGAAGCAGGTTGGTGGACGAACTATCCGCCCACCATTGTAGAAAATGTGCTAAAAATACATAGAAGGCCTCCGAGTCGGACAGTCCCTAAGTTGAGTGTTCAGTCCTGTAAGTCCTTCATAAACTGTCACGGATTGTCCTCATGGAGAATAGGTTTACTTGGGACGCTTTGTATATGGGCAATCTCAACGGGAATTAGGCGTCGGTCAATAAATAGATAGATATATTAATGTATATTTCTAGTGTATTGACTAATTTTTTCGTAAATCATCATGTGTGTCTCTTTGTGTGTTCTGCACTATTGGAAGGGTATAAAAGTTGCTTAAGGGAGGTCACCGGCTTTTGCGTATCTTTCTCTCCTTTTCTCTCTTTCCCCATTCAGCCAACTGTTTTAAGACGTCTATCCCCATCCAGGTGTCGATTTCTTCCTGGCGACCGATAGTGAGCCAGCATTGTATGGAGAAATCCGGCTTCGCCAGAGAAATGTTTCTATCGAAAAATGTACAAATTTAGCTTGCTGTCAAAAGATAAATATATATATGATGGCTCGCTACCGTTCGCCAGGAAAATATTGACACCTGGATGGGGGTAAACGTCTTAAAACAGTAGGCTGAATGGGACCGAATGGATACAAGCCAAAGAGAGCGGGAGGGAAATAAAATAAAAGCGAGGTGGTCTCCCTTAAGTTGTCGTCAATGTTTGGAGTATCTGGCCCTTGATTGCAATACCTTTCATCATTTAGCGCTACATTAAGGCGACAGTGGCTGCTTGTGTGGTCTATTAATGAATTTATTCATATATAATTTTAGTTTCCTCCCTAGACCCCCATCAAGCTTAGAAAAACACCCCCTAGACCCCCCTTCAACATAGATTTGTACATATTTCGGTAGAAAAATTTCCCGGCCAAAGGCCGATTCCTCCTTAAAATACAGGCTCGTTTTGCTCGCCAGGAAAAAATCGACACCTAAATGGCAAGAAGGGTCCTAATATTGACAAAGAAACGGGGTGAAAGGTCATAAAATTCCCAAACTAATGAAACCAACTTCTTAAAATCTCAAAAGTAGTGGGGCTAAACATTAGGGAGAAGGGGGTCCAGAAAAACGGTATGTCTCCCCTTAACCTCTTGAGGATCATGACACATTTTACAGTTAATAATGGCTATTATTTGATGATATTGTTCAGCTTAGGAAGGAATGGTGGGAGCTACAGACTTAACCCCTTCTATACCGACTTGATTATATTCTGGTTACTATTAGACAATGTTATTCAGTTTATAAAGGGCCTTCAGCAACTAAGAGGCTTCGAACTAGCTCTCTTAACCCTTTTTACTACCATAGATCCTTTTTAAACTACACAAAATCGTCTAATATAGAAATTGTTCCTAAATTGCTAATATCGTGTAATGATAGCCAGAATATCGTGTAATGATAGCCAGAATATCGTGTAATGATAGCCAGAATATCGTGTAATGATAGCCAGAATATCGTGTAATGATAGCCAGAATATCGTGTAATGATAGCCAGAATATCGTGTAATGATAGCCAGAATATCGTGTAATGATAGCCAGAATATCGTGTAATGATAGCCAGAATATCGTGTAATGATAGCCAGAATATCGTGTAATGATAGCCAGAATAAAGTGTACAACATTCATCCGCCGCAAATACTGAAGAGTTTAGTTGATGTGCATGGATCAACTTATACAAGCAACACAACATTATTTCATTGATATTGTAAATACGGTATGGCAGATCAAAGGTTTAACCCTTCCAGTACCAGCGACGTCCGTTATGCTTTATTCTGGGTGTATTTATGGGATGCTATGCAGCTTAGGAAGGGTATAGGGTAGCTGTAAGGATTAATTGAGATACTATGTAGCTTTTTAATGTGTTGATGTCCTTCCTAAGCTGAATGAAATTGTGTAATACTTGCCAGAATATAATGAACAGTATGTCACCGGTACTATACGAGTTAAACGTAGGCTACCCAATGCTCAAAACAATAAATATACAATAAAACAAACAGATAAAATACATTATTTCTAAACACAATCTTATCCCCTCGAGGATTATGACTAGTTTTATAGGTGTATTCACTCTGTGTAAGCAGAGAGGTATCGCCCCCCGGTATACTGGTACACTGCCGGCCGAAATGTCTTTCATCGTCGTCGTTGTCCGTCTGGTATTTTGAAGCAGCCAGACTACAATTGACGGAAACATTGTTTGTGTTACACCGGGGAGACGGAAATTTTTTTTTTTTTTTTTCTATTAATTTATTTATTCCTTTATTTCTTAGTTTCCTCGCTAGACTTCCATTAAGCTTAGAAAAACACCCCTTAGACCCCCCTTCAAGATAAATTTATACATTTCTCCGTAGAAAAATGTCCCAGCCGAATCCTCTTATAATTTCAGGATCGCTATCGCTCGCCACCATCGACACCTAAATGGCACGAAAGGTCTCAAAATTGACAACGAAATGGGGCGAAAGGTCTTATAATCGACAAAGTAATGGGCCGAACGTCTTATAATCTCAACACAAATGGTGCTTAACACAAGGGAGAAAGGGGACCAGAAAAACGACCCATCTCCCCTTAACCTCAACAGTCCATCAGCCTCACCTTAACTTGTCCTTGTTATGCACATGGCATGACCAGTGTTGCAGCTGACCTACATGCAGTGGATCTTCTCTAACAACAGTTAATTGGCTTAATTGCCTTGTTTTAGTGTCAAAGGCGAGGACTGTAAGAATAGTGATGATTAACCAAGTAAGGGGTTTGTTGTCAGCCAAGGATTGTGGGGAATTGAAGTAGCACTTGCTATTTGCAATTGAGCATATTAGTACCACTTAAAGGGGGTCACCGGCTATTTTTTATCTTTCTCTCCTTTTCTCTCTTTCTCTGACTTGTATCCATTTGTCCCAATCCAGCCAACTATTTTAAGACGTTCATCCCCATCCAGGTGTCGCTTTTTTTCCGACGAGCGATAGCGAGCCAGCATTGTATGGAGAAATCCGGCTTCGCCGGAAACATTTTTCTATCGAAAAATGTACAAATTAAGCTTGCTGTAAAACAAAAATATATATTTGCTGGCTTGCTACCGCTCGCCAGAAAAGTATTGACACCTGGATGGGGGTAAACGTTTTTAAACAGTAGGTTGAATGGGGCCGAATGGATACAAGCCAAAGAGAGAGAAACAAATTGAGGTGGGTTCACTTAAGTTTCCCAGAACCGTTCTCCTGCTCGAAACATTTTTTGTTGGATACGTTAGGATGTATTCTCTCCCCAACCTAAATTGTTCCCATATAATTGCAGTCGTAAATATGTCGTAGCACTCCACCGAGACCTCTCATTGGCATTATAGGCTCAACCTTTAACTTCTTCCCTTCCTTCTTTAAGCGGGCCCACCTCGCTATTTTTCGTCTTTCTCTTCCTCTCTCTTTGGCTTGTATTCATTCGGCCCCATGCAGCCTACTGTTTTAAGACGTTTTCCCCATCCAGGTGTCAACATTTTCCTGGCGAGCAATAGCGAGCCAGTATATATATATTTTTGTTTTGACAACAAGCTAAATTTGTACATTTTTCGATAGCAAAATGTCTCTGGCGAAGCCGGATTTCTCCATACAATGCTGGGTCGCTATCGCTCGCTAGGAAGAAATCGACACCTGGATGGGGATATACGTCTTAAAACAGTTGGATAAATGGGGCCGAATGGATACAAGCTAAAGAAAGATAAAAAAGGAAAGATAAAAAAAGCAGGTGAACTCCCTTAATTTACACCAATTCTCCGTTTCCCTTATGTTTCTTCCCTTCCCTCCTTCGTCCATAGCCATCCCTTTCTTCCAATCATTCTCCTTTATTATTCCCTCATCCCTTTCATCATATTTATCTATCTCTACTTTTTCACATTTTCTTTGTCTCCTTGCTTCCAATATTCGCTTGCACTGTAGGCGCCTAAAATCTCTCTCTCTCTCTCTCTCTCTCTCTCTCTCTCTCTCTCTCTCTCTCTCTCTCTCTCTCTCTCTCTCTCTCTCTCTCTCTCTCTCTCTCTCTCTCTCTCTCTCTCTCTCTCTCTCTCTCTTTTACTGATATCCCTCATTGGCTTTATTCGGTTCAACTTCTATCTTATCCTCTCCATGCACCTACTTATCTCTCTCTCTTTCCTTCATATTATGGATTTCCATTTCTTTAGTTGGATGAATTACCGCGAGCCGTGGTATAGTCAATAGAGCGTCGGCTGATGATCAAAGGGTCGGCGGATCGAGGCTGCACTGTCAAAAAATGTATTGGTAGATGTCAAGCCCGGGCAACTTGACCTAGCAATTCGTAACAAACGCCTAATGTTCATGGCCACTCCTCGGGAATTGCGGCGTCTGGCAAAAAAAAAAAAAAAAAAAAACACTTTAGTTGTTGTCCCTGCCTTCCCTTGTTTCTTCTGTTATTTCCCTTTATAGTTTACATCCCTCATTCCTTATCCCTATTTCTTTCCTTCACTCTTTCTCCTTTCTTTGTTTTCTCTCTGGTTTATTATCTCTTTCATTCATATTTGTTTTGATATAGTTCGGCTTTCTTCCTGGCCAACATTTATTTATCTCGCTTTTATTACTGCTTTAACCTTCTAGACTTTCTTCCTTCTTTCACTCTTTTTTTCCCCTTCCTTCCTTTCTTCCTTTTAATCTTTCAAGTGGTTTTCCTCCTCATTTCCACTGTGTTTTTCTCTCCTTCCCCACCTCCCACATCTGTCTGTTTTCCTCTATCTCCACTTTCAACCCCAGCCTCCCCCTTTCTGCCCCAACTTCCAATGTTCTCATGTACTACTCGTATAAATCTTGAAGCATACTACTGAGGCCACTTATTGACCTAACTTCTCCCCTTTCCCTTTCCTTCCTTCCTTCCTTCCCTCCTTCTTCCTTTATTCGATCCTTACTTTCTTCCCTCTCTTCTTCATTCATTCTCTTCGTCCTTCCTTCTTTCCCTCTCTCCCACCGCCCTTCTTTCCCTCCCTCCTCCTACCTTCCTTTCCTCCTTCCATCTTCCTTCCTTCCTTCCATCCCTCCCGTCATTAATTCTTCCTTCCTTTCCTCTCTTCATCCTTACCTTCTTCTTTCCTTCCTCATGTGTCTGTATCTCCAACCATTTACTCCTTTCATATTTTCTACTCCAAATGTTTCCTTGCACTTCAGTCGTAGTACACCAACTAAATTCCCCGTCTTCAGTCCTTCACCAATGCTCACTCTTCCTACATCCCTATCCCCTCATCATATTACGTCATATGCTTCATCCTTCTTCCTGTTCCTTACTCTCTACCCTGTCTTACCCCTGCCTCATTCGTTCAATTTGTTTTTCTCATGAATTGCATATATGTACCATTTGTGGCATTATTGGGGTTGCTTATATATACAATATATATATATATATATATATATATGTATACAGTATATATATATATATATATATATATATATATATATATATACTGTATATACATATCCCTGTATTACTATGATACTAAAGTAACCACCCAAATTAGAATAGGTTATTATTATCCTTCAGAGAAACCCTATCACCTTACAACAAATGTCAGATATTTGATATTTCAGTTTTCTTCAATGTCAGCAGGCAATTTAAAAATAGCCTACTGTACCGTATGATTTCATGAATAATCTCTGCGCTAATAATGTTAATAATGTTATTGTCCACTTCTCATTTAGATTATTGTAGATATAATAATTATATTATGTTGATGTTTACTGTCCTTTCTTTTAAGGCCAGGAAATATCCAAAATTATTTAGGCCATTAAGTTACATAAAGATAGCAAACACAAATTAATAAGGTTGGTTGAAAAGAGAAAGTTAAATCATTGGTATTATTTACCTGTAAAAAACATTTTATACATTTATCCTTACAATCACCCAATATAACATATATATACGTACCAATAAAGAGCTATAGTTAAACAAGGCAGCACACAAACACAGGAAGCCCCACGGAGAGAGGTCTGGCAGCAGAAGAGCCCGGAGGGGAACTGACCTATATATACTGTACAATAGCATTCTATGCTATTAAAAAAAAAAAAAAAAAAAAAAAAAATGTGGATGCCTTTATACCCAATATAAGTGACGAGCTACAACTACCCTCACTAGTATTGAGTTATTCAAACTCAGAAATAACAGTATTATGGAGTACTTCATTACTGTCTAGAAGTGAAGATTAGTAAAACAAAAATAATATACCTAATTGAAAATGATCATACGTCAGCCAGAGAAGCAACATCCCTGGGATAGACAGGAGGGGTAGGGAGACTGGCGCCAAGGACAACTGGTTTTAATTACATGGGGCAAAACATGTCTGGCACCAGCACACCACAGGACAATAACTTAACCCCACTAGTAGTTAGGTTATTTGAACCTACCAATAAAGTAGGTGTGCAGTTTTCGCATTACCAAAAAAATAAAAAATAAAATGAATACGCAACTCTGCGACCTAGAATTCTGCAAGTAGTATTGAATCTCTTAGGTAAAATCGGTTTATTTACCGTATCTATACTGTATATATATTAAATGTTTTTAAACTCACAGCCGGACTTGAACCACCGACAGTCAGAAGAAGTGCCCATACTTTAATCCACTATACCACATCGTGATAGAGGATACTTGTGTGTAGTGTATTAAAGCATAGACACTCTTCCTGACTGTTGGTGGTTCATGTCCGCCTGGGAGTATATATACACTATATATATATATATATATATATATATATATATATATAATTACAAATATGATCACATTGAATCTTAACCATTGGAATATTTATCTATAATAAGGTCAGCATAATACTATTTTGTAGCATTTTGAATAAGGAGTAATTCAAATTTAAAATATAACAAGAAAGAAATAGTGACCATAATCTGTAACCTTCACCATTCACCTTGACCTTTGAATAACAAAAACACAAAACTTGGACAAACGTTGCATTGACCAACTGAATTTGCCAGCAAAATTTGGTGACGATACGTAACCCGTTCAGTACAGTTCTGTCGGTTTCATTTCATACCGGATATTAAGATGATTTTATTTAGTTTATGAAGGGCCTCCATAATATTAGCAAGCTTTCAACTATCTTAATCAACACTTTTTTTACTACAACAGATCCTTCACAAGCTCCACAATATCGTCATATTATAGCTAGAATACAATAAAAAAGACGTCACCTGTACACAAAGGGTTAAACAGTCTAGGAAGAATTTAAAGACAATTATTAACACTCTTCTTTTGTTCTTTGACCTTGACCTTTAACCTTAAGTATTATTAGTATTATATATATATATATATATATATATATTATATATATATATATATAATATATATATATATATATACTGTATATACTGTATATATATACAGTATATATATATATATATATATATATATATATATATATATATATATATATATATGTTATCTAAGTAAAATGCAACTAAAAGTCGTCCGCTTATCAAAAATCATGTATTTTTTTATGATGAAGGTTAACTTTTGACCTTGGCCTGTGACCTTGACCTTTATGTAGGATTACATTTTTGTTTGCTTTGATGTAACCCTAGAAAATCAAATAAATGTGTCAACTTTCATTAAAGAGCATCAGTTAGTTTCAGAAGTATTAAAAGAATAGTTGACCTTTGACCTTCATCTTGACCTTCATGATGTCTGAAATTTTAACATTTTATTTATTTATTTATTTTTTTTTAAGCGTAGGGTTGAGGGGCGGCGCGCGTTGGTTAAATGAAGTAGTGGGGGGGACGGTAAGGGGGGGAAGGGGAGGGGAGGAGAGAGGGTGTAAGGGCAGAGTCGGGGTTGTAAGGGGAGTAATGTTAGGGGGTGTTTGAGAGTAACGTTTAGCTGATGGGAGTATTTGGAGGTCGAGAGTTTTATTATTTATGGAAGGATTAAGAGTTTGAATATATAGGGCTTCAAGTATAGCAAGTCTTCTGGGTTCTGTCTCTTTATCCATTATTACGGAGGTGTTTTTATCTAGGTCAGAGCGAGTAAGGGCTTGGTGGTGGGGGGCTTTATAGTGGTCTTTGATAGCTCCAGATTGGAGATGGAGGGTGAGACGGCGTGATAAACGATTTTGTGTCATACCAACGTAGGTTTGAGGTCCACAGTCCACATTATTGCAATTGTGTTGGTATATCACATGGTCGTCTATTTCCGGAGTCTTGGGAGAGATAGGTCTGTTACGGAGGATGAGGTTGGAGGTTTGGGAGGATTTGTAGTAGATGATAAGTTTTATTTTGTGGTCGGGGATGGTGGGGAGGACGTTTTTGGTAATGATTTCTTTCATGATGGATTCGTCGGCATTGTGATCAGATGACATGTAGTTGCGGTAGAAGATAGTGATGTCGTTGGTTGGGTTGGTAGTAGGGGGGGTTTGGTTGTACCATTTATCAAGGTGTTTTTTTATGGTGTTGGTGACATCTGTGTTAGAGTATCCGTTGTTAACGAGTACCTGGGTAAGGCGTTCTAGTTCCTTATGGGTGTCGCTGCACGCGGTGCAATGGGTGCAAACTCTCGACCTCCAAATACTCCCATCAGCTAAACGTTACTCTCAAACACCCCCTAACATTACTCCCCTTACCACCCCGACTCTGCCCTTGCCCCCTCTCTCCTCCTCTCCCCTTCCCCCCCTTACCGTCCCCCTCCACTACTTTATTTAACCAACGCGCGCTGCCCCTCAACCCTACGCTTCAAACTGGACCAGAAACCCGAGATACAACTGGCCCGCCGCCCCTCACAAGGCGCCCCCCCCTCGCCCAGCAGACCCCCTACGACAACATCTAGCATCTACGAACCCTCCCAGCCAACCAGGAGGCAGGAAAAGCGCGCGCCTCATTGGTCGCCAACTAGCCAATCATATGCTAGCCAACACCCAATAAACCTTACTGTGATCTACCTAATATGTATAAATAAGCTGTTATGTTATATCTTCTCCAGCAACCACCATGAGTCGACAAGACCCAGAAGAAACCCAGAAAGACGCCAAAGAAGAAGATCTCCCTTGTACCTCGAGTGGTTAACAGGATCAACACGTCAGCGCCACAATCCCAACAAGCTGAGCATCCTGAAGACCCAACTCCACAGGGAATCACATCTCCAGCACCTCCTATCATCATTCCTACAGAAGACGACTCCATGGACCTCGACACTCACCAAGATGACTCTTATGAAAAGGAAGATTCTGAGGAAGAAGAAGTGGATGTGGAACTATCTGATGCTGAAGATCCAGAAGAAGATGACAAGACCCCTTCTACACCACTTCAGTCAGCCAGCTCTACACCAGAACCGACCATCATGACAACTCCTCTCCCTCCTGTTCTAACACCACAAGTTGTGAAGGAGAAGCAGCCAGATTATGACCCAAACTTTGCTTATGTGACAGATGAACAATTTATAAGTTTTGCAGAAGACCTTGAAACTTGTACTCTGGCTGAAATGAAACAAAAATACCCCTCTACCTGGCTTCATGAGTCGAGACTAACACCGGAGGGCAAAGCACTCGAAGGTTAAGAATCATATGAAAAAAAAAGCTTAATAAATAACTAGAAATCCACCAAGAATCTTCAGCTTCACCATCCGCTTCATAAACAACACCATCTCCCACCTTCACCAACATGAACGGCCTTGCCACGCCACCAAGCACTCCACAAGAAGCACTGATACTCGTCGACTACTCTTACTTATCACATCCAAGAATCACCAAAGAATTGCAAGGAGGACGGCCCTCCACCTTTTACTCTTCAACTTTGCTCTTCATTTCCATCTTTACTTCTCTCTAATCCTTAGAGACCTCTCACCTCCCCAACCTGTCTATCCCCCCACCAGTTCCAGTTCCTATTCACTTAGCTGCTCTCCTGCAACACCAGCTGAGACCCTCTAGAAGATCGTGGGGTCTCTTCCATAGGAGTATGGAGAGACTGAGGCTGGTGGAGGAGCTTTGAAGATGGCTGGGTGATGCTGATATTGGGGACTTGAGCATCTCCACCGGGGTCCCACACAGAATATCGTGTGCCCTCCTTTTGCCTGAGCCCCCGGAACACCATCAGCGGACCTCACCTTCAACAGAGTACCTCTTCCTTCACCTCAGTGGCAGTCCATCGCCAGTCGAGCAGAACACCGCTTCCAGAAAACACCAGAACATCAACCAGCCAAGCAAAACACCGCTAACTGTCACCACCACACACCATAACCTGGGACACGGCAGAACAACAACAAGTACCTGGGACACGGCAGAACACCTGGGGGATCCTCACACACATCATGGACCCCCCTGAACACTTCCAGAATCCCCGAATACCACCATCATCATCTAACAACATCAACAAGTTCCTGACCAAACATCGCCAGGAACACATGAACCAACATGATTGGACAAAAAACAAACAAATGAATAAATCAAAAATAAAAATAAATAAATAAATAAATAAACATCCCTTTAACAACAGCAAGGTGGACGGCCCACTAACTTTTCTCTTCCACTGTATTTCATCTTTCCTACTTTCTCTTCCCGCCACCCACTCTGTGGTGCCTCTCTTCACCTCCCTACCTTAAAAAAAAAAAAAAAAAAAAATCCTATTCACTTACCTTCCATTCCCTGAAGATGATAGTTGTCTATCGAAACGCGTCGGATCATCATGAATTTTGCTCACCTTTTGCACAATCTCCCAGAACACCTGAGAATTGCTGTTCGTTCTATTGAAAGTCTTAATAATAAAATTAATGCTGATACTTGTATTTCCTTCAACCTCGCCTGCCTTAAAGAAAAAAAATATATATATATATATATATATATATATTTTATATAATTATATATACCGGCATATATATGACAATATATAAATTATATATATGAAAGAAATAGTGACCATAATCGGTGACCTTTGCCATTCACCTTGACCTTTGAATAACAAAAACACGAAATTTGGACAATCGTTGCATTGACCAACCAAATTTGCCAGCAAAATTTGGTGACGATACGTAACCCGTTCAGTACAGTTCTGTCGGTTTCATTTCATACTGGATTTTATTTAGTTTATGAAGGGCCTCTATAAAACTAGCAGGCTTTCAACTAGCATAACCCTTTTTACTACCACAGATCCTTCATAAGCTCGACAAAATCCCCTAGTTATAGCTAGAATACAATAAAAAAGACGTCACCGGTACACAAAGGGTTAAACAGTCTAGGAAGAGTTTAAAAACAATTATCAACACTCTTCTGTTGTTCTTTGACCTTGACCTTTAACCTTAAGTATTATAATATATATATATATATATATATAATATATATATGATTGAAATATATGTTATTTAAGTAAAATGCAACTAACAGTCGTCAGCTTATCGAAAATTGAGTTATTTTTATTATGAAGGTTAACTTATGACCTTGGTCTGCGACCTTGACCTTTATGTAGGATTATATTTTGTTTGCTTTGATGTAACCCTAAAACATCAAATAAGTGTCAAATTTCATTAAATATCATCAGTTAGTTTCAGAGGTATTAAAGGAATAGTTGACCTTGACCTTTGACCTTCATCTTGACCTTAATGACATCTGAAAATTTAACATTTTAATTTTCGCACAACTGTCTCAACGAATTTTGTGAAATTTACATGAATAGTAAAGAAATTAGCATATTGACCTTATATTTGATGTTGACCTGTGCCCTTGACCTATCAAATGGAATTATGTTTATACTTGTATGACCTTGGTCTAGGCATTCCGAATATGCATGATATGCCTAATGAGAATCTTACATTAAATAGGAAATACTAGTAAAAATCCTATTTCGAACTTTAACCTTGACCTTTGACGTTGACCTTCGTCCTTAGAATTTCTTATCCAGGATTTAGTTAGCATAACAGCAATGTTCATATTAACTAGCATTATGAATATGGTGTAATTCGTATAAAAACATATTGATTACAAATAGTGATCATATACTGTGACCTTGACCTTTGACCTTTGACTTGAAATATAATATATATATTTGGATGGTCGTCGCATTGACCAACTGAATTTGCCTGTATAATTCTGTGACAATACATTATATAGTCTAGGAGTAGTTTAGGGTAAATGACAAATACTCTTGTTTTGACCCTGACCTGTGACCTTAACTATTACAATATATATGTAAAATTTGATATATATGATATTTAAGTAATAAGCCATAACACAGCAAGTTTTCCAACATATGAGTTATCTTTTTTAATAAATAATAAAAGTTGACCTTTTACCTTGACCTGTGACCTTGACCTTTATGTAAGAGTACATGAAAATCAATTAAGCATGCCTAATTTCATTAAAAACCATCAGTTAGTTTCATATATATTAACAGAATAGTTGACCTTGACCTTTGACCTTTATCTTAACCTTTATATGTCTCAACATTTATTATTTCCCTTTTCACTTAAAGTGCAACTATCTCACCAAATTTTGTGAAGTATGCATGAAAAGTAAAGAAAATAGCATATTGACCTTTTATTTGACCTTGACCTATGACCTTGACCTTTCATATGGAATTAAATAGTTTCTTGTATGACCTTGGCCTAGGTATTCCGAATATACATGGTAAGACTAGTGAGAATCTAACAGTTAGTATAAGAAATACTGGTAAAAAAACTATTTTGACCTTTGACCTTGAACTTTGACATTACCCTTTAAAATATTTATCTAAGATCTGGGCAATACGATATCAAGGTTACAAGTAACTTGTATTATGAAAATGAAGACATTTGAGTAAAAAGTTAAATAAATAGTAAAAGTTGACCTATGACCTTGACCTGTGACCTGGACCTTTATGTAATGTTTTTTTTTTTTTTCATTGACATTGCCCTTGAAAATGCCTAATTTCATTCCTTGGCCTAGGTATTCCGAATATACATGGTAAGACTAGTGAGAATCTAACAGTTAGTATAAGAAATACTAGTGAAAAACTTATTTTGACCTTTGACCTTGACCTTTGACCTTACCCTTTAGAATATTTACCTAAAATATGGTCACTATGATACTAAGGTTATCAGTAACTTGTATAGTGAAAATGAAGACATTTGAGTAAAAACTAAAAATATGAAATATTGACCTTATTTTTAACCTTGACCTTTGACCTTAACCTTTAAGTTAAACGGAAAAATTCTTTTTGACTGACCATCGCATTGACCAAATGGATATACCTGTGAAATTTGGTGAAAATCTATCAAACGGTCTAGGAGGAGTTTCCGGACAGACAGACAGACGGACGACGACGACGAAGACGGACGACGACGACGACGACGACGACGGACGACGACGACGACGACAGACAGGCTGGCTGGTGGTGCATAGTATACGGGCGGGATCTGTTTGCGCGATACCACTCTGCTTTGCAGAGTTGATTAATGCATTACATAACAATATATATATATATATATATATATATATATATATATATATAGAGAGAGAGAGAGAGAGAGAGAGAGAGAGAGAGAGAGTGTCTTCTTGCTTCTCCTCCTCCTCTCCTTTCCTATTAGCTTGTGTTCTTCTTTTCTTCTCTTTCCAGTCTTTCATCTCTACTCTTTCCCCTTCCCCCACCACCACTAGCTTCTTCTCTTATGCTTCCCAGTCTACCCTCCTCCTCCTCCTCACCAATTTACCCCATCCTGCTCTGGCCCCCTAAATGATTATGTGTGGTTCTTTCTTTGTCAAATCTCTTCTACCTCTCCATTCTTCCAGCATTTTCTATAACTCACCCTTCCTATCCTTCGCATAGTCTTGTACCCCCCCCCCCTCCCCCTCCTTCCCATTCCTGTCTTTAATGTATCCCTCTTTTTGCTATCACCCTCTCCCAACTCCTTCTCATATCCTCTGTCTTTCTATTCATTTTAACGCCCCCCCCCCCCCCCCCCGCCCCCCCTAACCCAATTTGTTTAGGCCCTACATGTGTTGCACACACTTTACAAATGTCTTACTTCTCCTCTTTCTCTCCTCCTCCTTCTCACCTCCCCTTTCATCCTTTCCTCTTCAGTTTATCGTGCCACTACACCTCAAAAACTCAGTCTTCCGAAGAGGGCCGGACATTCATATGGCCCGGCCGCTGGCCTCTGACCAGCCCTCAATGTACTATCTTCAGGCTTTCTTGTATTTCCGTTTCGGCTCTCTCTATTTCTCTCTCTTTCTTCTATTAGTGCTTTGCTGTCCTTTTCTTCCAATTTTTTGGAACAAATAGTTTACTAGTAATAATCAAGGCCGGACCATTTCTTTGTGACCAAATGGTCTGTGTGTTATATATATATATATATATATATATATATATATATATATATATATATATATATATGCAACTCCAAGACACTTGCTATTCAATAAACCGCCCCTCCTTTCCCTGGGCCCCCTTATGTGTTTGTGCTTCCTCCAATTTCACTTTTCTTCCTCTCCTCTCCTTGTTCCTCCTCCCCCATCAGAGGGGGACTGACAGATAGACAGAGCAGGTACTAGAGAATCAGATATAACACCACCACCACCTCCTCCATCACCACCACCACTACCAGAACTACCTCCCATCCACCACCACCCCCAGTATTACCAGCACCATCTCCATCACCATCACCACCTCCTCGAGTGAGCAAAGTCGAAGCGTCAACATACCCTTCCGTCCTACTGCCTGAATATTCGACCATTACTTGAGTATTTCATTACTCACCCTCTTATTGTTTTTGCATGAACGCGCACTCAACACCTTCATTGCATCAGTTTTTACAACAGAAGACTTTAGTAATATCCCTACAGCATCGCTGGTTCAGATAGATAATTCTGACGTTCTAAGCAGTATCAGCATTACAGAGAGAAAAGTTTTGAAAGGTTTAGATAAACTCAAGGCAAATTCATCGCCTGGACCTGATACGATCTCGCCTAGAGTTCTTAAGGAAGCAAAGTATGAGCTCTCCAAACTAATGACATTGCTCTTCAATAAATCCTTACAATCTGGGACTATGTCTGATCAGTGGAAACTCGCCAACGTATCACCGATATTAAAAAAAAAGAGCGAATCCTTACCTAGTAACTATCGTCCAATTAGCTTAACCTCAATTGTATTCAAAATACTAGAAACAATAATAAAAGACAAACTCGTAAATCACTTTGAGGAAAACAACATACATAAAGATACTCAACACGGTTTTCGTAATAAATGCTCCTGCTTAACAATCCACTTAGACTTCTTCCACGATATCCTCAACCTATATGATAAGAGTAAAGCTGTAGATAATATATACCTTGATTTTCAAAAGGCCTTTGACAAAGTTCCCCACAAACGTTTATCGATAAAACTAAAAGCGCATGGAATACAGGACAGTGTTTTGAAATGGATAGAAAATTGGCTCAGTGACAGAAATCAAATAGTAGTCATAAATGGTAAAGCATCTAAATGGACCAATGTAAGTAGCGGGGTACCCCAGGGATCTGTACTGGGGCCAGTTCTTTTCCTAGTTTACATTAACGACATACTGTAGATGAGGGTCTCACCTGTACAATCTCAAAGTTTGCTGACGATACAAAAATTGCAAATAGTGTAGTCTCAAATGAACATGATGAAGATATGCAACATAATCTAGATTAGGTGTCACATTGGGCTCAAATTTGGCAAATGTGTTTCAATGCTGAAAAATGTAAAGTATTCAATATCAGAAACCAAAATGAGGAAGCAAACTATGCAATGAATGGCACCCAGCTTAACAGTGGCCACCAGGCGAACGTATTGAGGCTCATTCCCGACGAAAATTGTAATTATCAGATAAATATCGTTATTACTTATTCATATGCCCCTATTTTACGTTTAATATGAAGATATTAACATGTAACAGCGATAAAACAAGTGGGAATAGTATTTGAGGGATAAAAAAGACGAAGTATTGCCAATGTCGCATCTCTCTCGCTATTCTATTGCTACTACAATAATCAGTGTTCTTCGGAGCTTTCCCAGTGTATACCACCTCCTCTGCGTAGGATACATAGAACCCGCCTTGCACCACAATCCCACTCCTACTCTCTGCAATTCTCCAACCCAAGAGTGAAATGCTATTCTCAAACTTTCTTCTATTCAATTGCTGAGCTTTGGAAATCTCTCCCAGAATCAGTCTTTCCCTCTTCCTATGACTTAAATTGCTTCACACTCTGTGTGTCCAGGCATTTTAGCTCGAACGTCCCTTGATTTTGGCCCTGTCACTCTTTCAAATCTGGGGGAGGCACTCGCTGCAGGCAGTTATGCCTTTTTCTCCCTCATTCACGTAGACAAAAACAAAATCTTGGTTAAATACGGAAGACAGAGACTTTTTAGCCGAATATACGCTTCCTGGTTATACAATGTTTGAGAAAAGTCGGATCAATAGATATGGAGGAGGAGTTCTGTTTTTATAAAGGAAAGTCTTAATCCCGTCTTAATGTCAAAACCTCAAATTGCGAATATAGAAATATCTTTCGTACTATTAAATAATAAACGAGGAACTAAAATAACACTAGCTTTATTATACAGACCCCCAGCTCACTCAGTGCAAACTGACAGTGAAATTTATGAAGAAATTGCAGAAATAACTAACATACAAGATACCGTAATTCTTGGCGATTTCAACTTACCCGTGACTAAATGGGGCGATATTCTTACTTCACACTCTGGACACGACCTCTATGCTAACTTGCAAGAGAGTTCACTTTTTCAATTTGTACAATCTCCGACCCGTGGTAATAATGTGCTTGACCTTGTACTCACAACAAAAGAAGAATTAATATAGAATTTGAATGTTGGTGATGAATTCAGTAACAGCGACCATCGTACGATAACTTTCACTTTAAAGTTTACTAATAACAAATCAAATAGCAGCATTGAGAAAGTCCCTAATTTCAAGAAAGCAAATTTTCATTAAATCACAGCTTAAAGAAACTGACTGGAGCTTTCTGACTAACAATAACGACATAAATACATCTTGGGAGTGTTTCACAACCACTTACCTTAAGGCAGTGCAAGACTGCATACCATCGAAAATACGGCGTCCAGGCCATAATGATCAAGCCCAAATGGTGGATTAAAGATATTTCAGACTCTGCTTGCTAAAAATTTGCTAATGATAGATTAAAATCCTCACAAAGTGACGAAGAACGGGTGAAATTTGTAGAGCTACGACGCAAAGCCAAAAAAGTTAATTAAGCAAAGTAAAAAGACCCTGGAGTTACATGTTGCGAATCAAAGTAAAACAAACCCGAAAGAATTCTATAGTTATATCAGAAAGAAAAAAGTAGTTACTTCAACTGATGGACCGTTAGTCGATGAAAATGGAGAATACACCAAAGACGAAGTACAAATGAGTAATGCCCTCAATACCTTCTTTGCATCAGTTTTTACAACCGAAGACCTCCGTGATATCCCTACACCATCGCTGATTCAGATTGATAATTCAGATGTTCTAAGCAATATCACCGTTACAGAGAGAGAAGTATTGAACTGTTTAGATAAACTCAAGGTAAATAAAACGCCTGGACCTGATAAAATCTCGCTTAGAGTTCTAAAGGAAGCTAAGGATGAGCTCTCCAAACCACTGACATTGCTATTCAATGAATCCTTGCAGTCTGGGACTATGCCTGATCAGTGGAAGCTAGCCAACTTAACACCGATATTAAAAAAAGGCAGCAAATCCCTACCCGGTAACTATCGTCCAATTAGCTTAACCTCAATTGTATGTAAAATGCTAGAAACGGTCATAAGAGACAGACTCGTAAATCACTTAGAGGCAAATAACTTACTTAAAGATACTCAACACGGCTTTCGTAAAAAACGTTCCTGTTTAACACCTAACGAGCGGCCTAGGCGGTAATTTATATGTACCGCCCAGCAGGGTGGTTTTACCCTAAATATGGTTGTTTACGTGATCATTTTCATGCCTAAATAAGACCCAGAGGGTAAAACAAGTATCTATCCCTGAAAGGGCCTAAACAGAGCTTTCCAATGACACCCCAACCATCCTTGTACGACCGCTAGTTTTCTTGCAACGATCCCGCAACACGAGTGCAAAAACCATGTAATTAGGTACTTTCCCTACATAATTCCCTGTGTAGCGTGAGGGTGGGGGAGGGTGGGATTCATGTCAGTAGGTCGGCCGCGGTGGTCTGGAGCAGTCATACACTCGCTACTCTCCTGCCACCACTTATCTCTCTCTCTCAGCAACATTACGTGCTGAAAATGGCACACGACATAAGTTGTGAACCGCCACATAGTCCAAATTTCTTTCACTCGACATATGTTGCGCGCCGCCAGTTAAGGGTTAATAACACAAACCCATTGACTATAGATGAATTAATCTGGCAAGATGGATGGGTGGATAGATTGATAGGTAGACCGATAGATTAAGATATATACTGTATATAACACACACACACACACACATATATATATATACATATACTTTATATATATATATATATATATATATATATATATATATATATATATATATACATACAGTATATAATTATATATATCTATATTATATATATATATATACAGTATTATATATATATATATATATTTGCATAAATTATATTTTGTTTTGTTTTCCATGTGAATGAGTGAGACAAATGGCAAAACTGCCTGTGACTATTGCCTCTCCCAGAGTTAAAAGAGTGACAGGGCCAAAAGCAAGGGACGTTCAAGCCAAAATGTGTGGACACACGGAGTTTGAAGCAATTTAAGCAATGAGGGAAAGATGGATTCAGGGAGAGAGTTCCAGAGCTCAGCTGTCTAATAAAAGAAAGATTGGGAAACGTTTCACTCTTGAGTTGGGGAGTTGTACAGAGTAGGGGTGGGATTGTGTTGCAAGACGGGTACTACGTACCCTACCTAGAGGAGGTGGTATGCACTGAGAGAGCTCCAGGGAACACTGATTATTGTAGAAGCGATAGAATAGTGAGAGCTATGCAACATTGCGGCAAAGAGAGAGAGATTGCAGAGAGTCAGTGAGTGGACGGGAGCTAATGATACGAAAGGCTTTCCTTTCTACTTTGTCTAGAAGTGCTGTGTAAGATGATCCTCCCCATACATGTGAACAATTCTCAATACAAGGGCGCACTGTGCCCCTGCACAGAACAAAATGCTGAGAAGGGGTAAAGAACCCCAAGAACGGTTGAGCACACCCAGCTTCTGGGAGGCCGCCCTAGCAAGACTAGTAATATGGTACTTCCAAGAGAGAGCAGAAAAAGAGACACCGAGAATACTGAGAGAAGGTGAAGGGTTGATATTTGTATTGTTGAAGAATAAGGGATAGTCCTCTGGGAATTCACGGCAGGTAGATAGATGGAGAAATTGGGTTTTGGAAGTATTACAGGTAACAAGGTTTTCTCTGCCCCAATTGGAAATGGTAGTTAGATCAGAAGATATGTATTGTATGGCTACATTACGTTCGCTTTTGAGGGATTGCTGGCTGGGGCGTTCTAGGAAACTAATTGAATAGTGTAAGGTAGAGTTATCTGCATACGAATTGATAGGACTGGAGGTACAGTTAGGAAGATAATTTATAAACATTAGAAAGAGAATAGGAGACAGGACAGATCCCTGAGGAACACCGGAGTTGATAGGATGAGGAAGTGAACGATGGCCGTCCACAACCGCAGCTATGGACCGGCCGGAAAGGAAATTAGAGACAAAGGCACAGATGGAGGGATAGAAACCGAAGGAGGGTAATTATACTGTATATATATATATACTGTATATATATACTATATATATATATATTTTTTTTTTTTTTTTCCACGCCGTTGGGTATTGGATTAAAAGCTTGGACACTCGTTCTGAATGTCGGAGGTTTGATCCCGGCTGGGAGTATTTAAAAACATTTACCGTTCCATATCTGCGTTTCACCTTTAGATTACGGCATTGGGACTGTAAATAACTAGTAATATCGACGTATTGAAGTTTTCGACTGCTAAAGTTATTGTATCATGTTGATGTGCCCTGTGACCGTAAACACAACCGAATATTTGCAACCGTGTAGATTGTTATAGTTAATTAGAAAGGTAGGCGGGCAGGTAGGCAGGCAGTGACAGAGAGTTCATATCTTACTATACATCATACTTACAACTCTGTCATGTGTGTGTGTGTGTGTGTGTGTGTGTGTGTGTGTGTGTGTGTTATTACGAACTTACGATTGAGAAGATTATGTAGTTACTGTGTAGTCATTGAAGTTGATATATCGCCAATTTATTCAATCAGCTTAATTGCTTCACGCAGGCTTTAGATGATAAATGATCAAGATATTTTCGCAATGTTTGTTTTGTTTTCATATAGTTTCACATTTTGAGTGTTAGGGTTGGACTACAATCCAAGTTGTCTGTTCTCTGTTTTTTTATATGAATGTGAGTTTATTGTATTGTTTTACTTGAATTTAACTAACTATTGTATTTATGTAACTGTTGTGGTCAATAAACTATATATCTATGTATATATATATATATATATATATATATATATATCTGTGTGTGTGTGTGTGTTTGTGTGTGTGGGGGGTGCATGTGAGATAGAGAGACAGAGAGAGAGAGAGAGAGAGAGAGAGAGAGAGAGAGTCCGAGAGAGAGAGTTTGTGTATGTGCGGTAATCTAATTACACGCGGGGAAACGGGTGCAAAATTATTGGTAAATCTTTAAACTCACACGAAGCTAAACATTTCTTCTTCAATCGAATTGTCAACTTATGGAATGGGCTTCCCCGAGATGTTATAGACTGCAGCACCGTTGATTCATTTAAACTTCGCCTAGACAAATATCTCGCATCAAACCCGCGACTGACTGCGTTTGTAAATGAATAACTTTATTTTATCCTCCCCTCAGTTACTAACCCATCTGTCCCCTACTAACTTCCTAATCCTGCCACGGACATTAGTTCCAGGGCAGTAGTTCCCTTTCCAATGTTCCCTTACCCACTCTAAACCAATGTTTGGACACTAAGCTTGATCCTCAGTGTTTTGGAGGACAAGCAGCCTTGAAGGGTCACTAGACCTGTTGTTGCTTGATTTCCTTTGTACTCCTTTGTACTCCTTTGCTTTTGTCCGTGTCTGGTAGAGAGCGCCTTTACAACAGTTCAGTATAATGCATGGTGTGGGAATAACGACTTTAATAAATATCTCCACGCTGATCCGCTGGGAGAGAAAGAACGGGTGAGTGCTATGTATGTGTTGTGAGTGGTTTGTGTGTGTGTGTGTGTGTGTGTGGTACGTCTGTGTTGTGTGTGGTTTGTGTGTGTGTGTGTGGTATGTCTGTGTTGTGTGTGGTATGTCTGTGTTGTGTTTGGTTTGTGTGTGGTATGTCTGTGTTGTGTGTGTGTGTGTGGTATGTCTGTGTTGTGTTCGGTTTGTGTGTGGTATGTCTGTGTTGTGTGGTTTGTGTGTGGTATGCATGTGTGTGTGTGTGGTTTGTGTGTGGTATGTCTGTGTTGTGTGTGGTTTGTGTGTGGTATGTCTGTGTTGTGTGTGGGGTATGTCTGTGTTGTGTGTGGTTTGAGTGTGGTATGTCTGTGTTGTGCTTGGTTTGTGTGTGGTATGTCTGTGTTGTGTGTGTGTGTGTGGTATGTCTGTGTTGTGTGTGGTTTGTGTGTGGTATGTCTGTGTTGTGTGTGGTTTGTGTGTGGTATGTCTGTGTTGTGTTTGGTTTGTGTGTGGTATGTCTGTGTTGTGTGTGTGTGTGTGGTATGTATGTGTGTGTGTGTGGTTTGTGTAGGGTATGTCTGTGTTGTGTGTGGTTTGTGTGTGGTATGTCTGTGTTGTGTGTGTGGTATGTCTGTGTTGTGTGTGGTTTGTGTGTGGTATGTCTGTGTTGTATTTGGTTTGTGTGTAGTATGTCTGTGTTGTGTTTGGTTTGTGTGTGGTATGTCTGTGTTGTGTGTGGTTTGTGTGTGGTATGTCTGTGTTGTGTGTGGTAAGTCTGTGTTGTGTTTGGTTTGTGTGTGGTATGTCTGTGTTGTGTTTGCTTTGTGTGTGGTATGTCTGTGTTGTGTTTGGTTTGTGTGTGGTATGTCTGTGTTGTGTTTGGTTTGTGTGTGGTATGTCTGTGTTGTGTGTGTGTGGTATGTATGTGTGTGTGTGGTATGTATGTGCTGTGTGTGTGTGTGGTATGTCTGTGTTGTGTGTGTGTGTGTGTGGTATATCTGTGTTGTGTGTTTGGTTTGTGTGTGGTATGTCTGTGTTGTGTTTGGTTTGTGTGTGGTATGTCTGTGTTGTGTGTGTGTGTGGTATGTCTGTATTGTGTGTGTGTGTGTGTGGTATGTCTGTGTTGTGTGTTTGGTTTGTGTGTGGTATGTCTGTGTTGTGTGTGTGTGTGTGTGTGGTATGTCTGTGTTGTGTGTGTGTGTGTGGTATGTCTGTATTGTGTGTGTGTGTGTGTGGTATGTCTGTGTTGTGTGTGGTTTGTGTGTGGTATGTCTGTGTTGTGTGTTTGGTTTGTGTGTAGTATGTCTGTGTTGTGTGTTTGGTTTGTGTGTGGTATGTCTGTGTTGTTGTTGTTGTTGTTTCTGTTCCCCAGGCTGCCTGGCCGAACAGTCCCAAGGCCCCGAGCAAGGCCAAGGCCATAACCGAGTGCCCCCTCAGAACCCTCCCTGTCTACCACAATAATGCCTGGGTGACCAAAGCCACTCCATGGCGGGGAGCTGAGGAGGGTGCACAAACGCCCGGGAAACCAAAGCCCCACCCAGGGCCCTGTGCCCCTCAGCAATTATGAAGAGAAAGTTGTGGGACAAAGGAAAAATGTGAGGATTTGGCTTCCAATCTTGGTAGATTGGGAGGTCAATCCACGGAAGAGACACTTGAGATTTAGAAAATATATAAGTAAAAGGAACAGTCACATTAAGCTATGGTTATGGCAGAGATCGCTCAGTTCTCACTCTGATAGACCAGCCCATCACCACATGACTAGAACCCAATCCTCTCAGCATCAGCTAGGAAAGGCCCTAGAAAGCCGCCTTTGGCGGGGGGATAGCTCCCCTATTTCAACCCCTTTCGGGGTTTGGTTTGTGTGTGGTATGTCTGTGTTGTGTGTGGTTTGTGTGTGGTATGTCTGTGTTGTGTTTGGTTTGTGTGTGTGTGTGTGGTATGTCTGTGTTGTGTGTGGTATGTCTTTGTTGTTTGTGTGTGTGTTATGTCTGTGTTGTGTGTGGTTTGTGTGTGTGTGTTATGAATGTGTTGTGTGGGGTTTGTGTGTGTGTGTGTGTGTGGTATGTCTGTGTTGTGTGTGGGTGTATTATGTCTGTGTTGTGTGTGTGTGTGTGTGGTATGTTTGTGTTGTGTGTGTATGGTATGTCTGTGTTGTGTATAATTTGTGTGTGTGTGGTATGCGTGTGTGTGTTTGTGTGTAGTGTGTGGTTTGTGTGTAGTGTGGTGTATGGGTGTGGGTGGTGTGATGGTATGTGTGTGTCTGTGTGTTGTATGTTTGTGTGTGTTGTTTGTATGTAGTGTGTAGTTTGTGTGTAGTGTAGTGTATATGTGTGTGTGGTAGTGTGGTGTGGTGTGGTGTGTGTGTGTGTCTGTGTGATACAGAGCAAGTTCTCTTACCCTTTACACCAGCTCAATTTAATTCCAAGTGTAAGGTTTACTACTTTAATATGTGTGTGTGGTTTGTGTATGTAGTGTGTGTGTATGTGGTGTGTCTGTATGTAAGGATCTACCACTTACCCTTTATAGCAGGTCAGTATAATACCAAGTGTGAGGTTTACTACTTTAATATCTCAGCGCTGATCCACTGCCAGAGAAAGAAGGGGCTTGCGTGGGTGGTTTGTGTGTGTGTGTGTGTGTATGCTTGTTTATTTTTATTTATTTTTCTATGTGAGTGAGGGAGACACAAAGCAGAACTGCCTGTAGCGAGTGCCTCCCCCAGACTTGAAAGAGTGACCGGGCCAAAATCAAAGGACGTCCGAGCCAAATTGCCTGGACACACGGAGTTTGAATAAATTTAAGTCATAGGAAGAGGGAAACACTGATTCTAGGAAAGAGTTCCAGAGCTCAGCAGTTGAATAGAGGAAAGACTGAGAATAGCGATTCACTCTTGGGTTGAAGAGTTGCACAGAGTAGGGGTGGGATCATGTTGCAAGATGGGTACTACGTACCCTACGTAGAGAAGGTGGTATACACTGGGAGAGCTCTGAGGAACATTTATTATTGTAGTAGCGATAGCATAGCGAAAGAGATATAACATTGCGGCGAATAGAGAGAGATTGCAGAGAGTTGGTGAGTGGACGGGAGTTAATGATACGAAAGACTTTCCTTTCTACTTTGTCTAGGAGTGCAGTGTGATATGATCCTCCCCACACATGTGAACAATACTGAATGCAAGGATGAACCGTGCCCCTGCACAGAGCCAGAAGCTGTGCAGGGGTAAAGAAACCCCTTGACGCGGTTTAGCACACCCTGCTTCTGGAAGGCCGCCTTAGCAAGACTAGTAATATGGTCCTTCCAAGTGAGAGCAGAAGAAAAGGAGACACCGAGAACATTGAGAGAAGATGAAGGATTGATTTTTGTATTGTTGAAGAATAAGGGATAGTCCTCTGGAAGTTCCGAACGGTAGTAAGATGAAGAAATTGGGTTTTGGAAGCATTAAAGGTAACAAGGTATTCTCTGCCCCAATTGAAAATAGTAGTTGGATCAGAAGATAAGTGTTGCATGGCTTCATAACATTTTTCTTTGAGGGATTGCTGGCTGGGGCGTTCAGGAAAACTATTTGAGTATGTGTGTATGTGTGTTTTAGACGTTTATCCACATCCAGGAGTCGATCGTTTCCTGGCGAGCGATACCAAGCCAGGAAACAGTTATTGGAGACAATTTTGTTTACCGACATGTTTACAAATTTAGCCTGTAAGGGGTCCGGAGGGCTCATTTTACAGCCTCTTTGAAGTTTACTGCTTTAATATCCCGCTAAGATCAGCTCAGAGAGAATGGAGGAGCGTGAGTATGTACCGGTTATTATGTTTTCCTGTGTAGTGAGGATTTTATGCTGTGGTGCTTTTCTTGTTTGTCCTGAACTTCTTGAAACGTGGTGATTGATAGCCAGAAAACACTATAATAAGGCATTAAGGGGGTCACCGGTTTGTTTTATCTTTCTCTCCTTTTCTCTCTTTCCCTGGCTTGTATCCATTCGGCCCCATTCAGCCAACTGTTGTAAGATGTTTATCCCCATCCAAGTGTCGATTTCTTCCTGGCGAGCGAGAGTGAGCCAGCATTGTATGAAGAAATCCGGCTTCGCCGGAGACATTTTTCTATCGAAAAATGTACAAATTTAGTTTGCTGTCAAAACTAAAATATATATATGCTGACTCGCTACAGCTCGCCAGGAAAATATTGACACCTGGATGGGGGTAAACGTCTTAAAACAGTAGGCTGAATGGGGTTGAATGGATACAAACGAGAGAAAAGGAGAGAAAATAGCAGGTGACCCCCTTGAGAAGCAACTGAAGGAGGGGGAGAAGAAGTAAGAGAAGGAGGAGGAGGAAGCAGAAACTAAACGCATTAAGTCCCAAGTTTTAGTAAGCAGTGATTAAACTTAACGAGACCCATGCTGGCCAGCTCATTATCTCATTATTGGTAATCTAACTATTGCCAGACGCCCTAATCCTCGAGGGACTGGCCACGAATGAATCGCCTCCACGCTCATCTGTTTTCCTTCAGCAGACGCCCCTCCCATCTAACACCACTTTCACTCATATACCTCTCAACTCCATCCTTCCATCTCTTTCTCGGTCTGTTCCTACCTATCTGCCCTTTCACCTCACTTTCATGTAGTTTAGTTTATTAGTCATTCTCTATAAGCTCACATGAACGGACCAGCTAAAGGTGCTTCTCCTCTCACTCTCCAGCACATCCATATCCACACCACACCACTCTAATAGTTCCTCAATTGTCTGTCTATCTCTCCATGTGACTCAACATGTACTTCTCAAGTAAACCCTCACTCTTGATTTATATTTCTCCACTTCATCCTCCAAACTCCCATCTTTACTTATCAAAATGCCCAAGTACTTTAGTTAATTGATACTTCAATTACCGGACCATTCAAGCTCACTTCATATTTTGTGACTGTATTCCAGTCAGCACCATAACCTTGCAATTTTCCACATTGACATTCAGCTTCCGTTTTCAGACACAGTACAAAAACATATTCACTATAAACACTTCAACTTCCAGTCATCATCCCTCAACAGAACTGTATCGTCAGCAAACTGTATCAATGACAACTTCCACTCACTCTCTTTTCTTACCAGGGGTACTTCAACATCCATTACTCTTCCTTGTATTTCTTTCATGATTCCGTCCATGTACTGTATATATAGAACAACCATGGAGACATCACACACCCTTGCTTCAAACAAACATTCAGATCAAAGAACTTGTTATACTCATCCTCTACACACACTGCCACCCTTACATCGTCGTACATGACTTTCAAGGTTTCCAGCAATTTACCTTCTACTCCATAAATTCTCAGTACTTTGCATAAACCTATTTGATCTACTCGCCCTAGACTTTCTTTATGTCTATGAAGGCAGGATGCAACTTATTTCCTTTCTTCAGATATTTCTCCACAACATACCTCAGGAGAAGATCTGATTTTCCCTTCCTAATAATATTAATAATATTAGTAATACGAGGAATAGGTAGAGTAGAAGAATAAACTATGAACAGATTGATTGCACAAATGGAAGAGAAAAGACGAAACAGAAGAAGGCAGAAAGAATACTTAAGAGAAACAAAATTAAGAGGAGGAGGAGAACGAAGAAGAGAGGAGAGGAGAGGGAAGAAAGAAGAGAATGAGGAGACGGAGGCTGCAATTAAACGCCTAAAGTCTTAATTACCAGCGCGTTTTAGGGAATCCGTGATCAAACTTCAGGAGATCCGTGCTTGCCATCTCATTACCTCATTAACATAAATAATAACAAGTAGTAGTTGTAGAGTAGACAGAAGGGGGGGGGGGGAGGGTTAATCATGAATAGAATAGAATCGAAAGCAAAATAAACGTAGACAAAAAAAAAATGGGGGAAGAAAGGGGGAGAGTAAGGAAGGAGATAGATGAATAAAGGAAAAATGGCTTCAGATGATGAAGGAGAAAAAAATAAGACAGAGGTGGATGAGAAGGAGCAGATGGAAGAAGACAAATTATAATAAGATGGAACTAAGCGATGTAAAAGAAGGAAGAGGATGAAAAGAAGAAGAAGAAGAAGAAAGAGAAGAAGAAGAAGAAGCAGAAGAAGAAGATGCAGAAGAAGAAGAAGAAGCATAAGAAGAAGCAGAAGAAGAAGATGCAGAAGAAGAAGCAGAAGAAGAAGAAGAAGCATAAGAAGAAGATGCAGAAGAAGAAGATGCAGAAGAAGAAGATGCAGAAGAAGAAGATGCAGAAGAAGAAGAAGTAAAATAATAAGAAGAAGAACACACACACAAAAAGAAATACAAGAAGACGGAGGATAAGGATACGTGAGGAGGCAGCAACTAAACGCCTGAAGTCCTAACTAATTGCGTCTGAGTTTTAGGAACGTGTGATCAAACTTGACGAAGTCCGTGTTTGCCAGCTCATTACCTCATTAAAAAGAACCTAGTCTAAGTTGGAATCACACGCAGACCATTTCCAGCAAGCATCTTTGGCAAGTTGGTAACCTACTAAATTATGTCTCCTAAGTATCCTTTTACTTCTCTGTCGTTTTTGTTACATTAGCCAATACGTACGCGGAAGTCCTGTTAATACGCAAAATTAATGCCAAAATACAATCCTCTTTAATTTAGAGTTAGATTAATAGATTTGGGTTAAACATGTACGGTTGTATCATTCGGTTATTACAGTATGATGAATCTAGAAATCCCGGCATTACGAATCAAGTAATCCTTACACTAAATCTCTGATAACTCAAAAAGGTTGAAATAACTTAGAAAAGTTGACAGAACGAATATAAACACCATATGGGGAGGAGCACGTTATTGTCAACGAATATAAACACCATATGGGGAGGAGCACGTTATTATCAACGAATATAAACACCATATGGGGAGGAGCACGTTATTGTCAACGAATATAAACACCATATGGGGAGGAGCACGTTATTGTCAACGAATATAAACACCATATGGGGAGGAGCACGTTATTGTCAACGTTTCGCAGAAGAAGTTATCTGCGAAAGGTTGTCTATAAAGTGCTCCTCCTCATATGGTGTTTATATTCAACTAAAAAAAGGTTTGAGCAATCGAGCTGATATGTCGACCATTTGGATATAATCAAACAGTAAATAGTAGGTAATTGTACAAAGGGCTAGGGGATGCAATTGACCACTTGCAAGTTCAGGCTATAAGGAAGTTGGAGCTGTAGACATCGATATTAAACACAAATACAGTCATTATGTAGGTTTCTGATGGATAAATAGTATGTCAAAAATGGTTTTGTGTATTTATAAATGTACTGAAACCGCATTATAGCTGGTTATTCTGGTAATTATCGATGTCTACAGCTCTAACTTCCTTATAGAATGAAACTCGCAAGTAGTCAATTTCTAGTCGCATCATTATGAATAGACTATGCTATTATAATGATGTATTGTTTATTCATATTATCATATTATCTTCTCGACAGTAGTACGGCCGGATTACCTCATTGGGGCTAACTGGTTTGTGTGGCATGTGTATATCCGTAATTTATCTTAAGGGAGGGTAGAGGGTTTTTATGGACCCCCTTCTCCCTCATGCCTAGCCCCATTAGTTTTGCGGTATTAAGACGTTCATTCCATTAGTTTGGTGATTTTAAGACACGTTCGCCCCTTTTCTTTGTCAATATTTAGACTTTTCGTGTCATTTAGGTGTCGATTTGTTCCTGGCGAGCGATAGCGAACCTGTAATGTTAGGAGGGACCGGCTTTCAGCCAGATTTTGTTTTTTTATCGAAAAATGTACACATTTATCTTGAAAGGGGGTCCTGGGAATATAGTTAACACCTTGAAGCTCTTGCGCGTTTTAGCAGTATATTCTGGCTATCATTAGACGATTTTGTGCAGTTTAGGAAGGATCTGTGGGTATCATAAGGGTAAAGACTATCTCAATCAACCCTCTGACTTCCATATACCCTTCCTAATCTGAATAAAAATCGTCTAACAACTACCAGAAAACAGAAAATAAATGCGTTTTTGTTCTTAAAAGGGTTAAACACCTGATGGAGGTGTAGCAAGGAAACTAAATAATAAATAAGTAAACACATATATAGACCACAAAATAAACCAATATCAAATCAAAGCAAACCCCACATGAACACTTTGTCCCTCAACATTGATTGACTTCTATAGTCCGGCAGCTTAGGAGAAAAGCTTTTGTAAGAATTATATGTCACCTTAAGGAGTTAGTGCTTGTTTTGGGGGGCTACTTATCAATTATATGTCATCTTAAGGAGTTAGTGCTTGTTTTGGGGGGCTACTTATCAATTATATGTCACCTTAAGGAGTTAGTGCTTGTTTTGGGGGGCTACTTATCAATTATATGTCACCTTAAGGAGTTAGTGCTTGTTTTGGGGGGCTACTTATCAATTATATGTCATCTTAAGGAGTTAGTGCTTGTTTTGGGGGGCTACTTATCAATTATATGTCACCTTAAGGAGTTAGTGCTTGTTTTGGGGGCTACTTATCAATTATATGTCACCTTAAGGAGTTAGTGCTTGTTTTGGGGGGCTACTTATCAATTTATTTATCTAAGACAAAGACTGATTCTGGGAGAGAGCTCCAGAGCTCAGCTGTTGAATAGAAGAAAGTCTGAGTGTAACGTTTCGCTCTTGGGTTAGAGAGTTGCACAGAGTAGGGGTGGGATTGTGTTGCAAGATGGGTACCACGTGCCCTACGTAGAGGAAGTGGTATACACTGGGAGAGCTCTGAGGAACACTAATTATCATAGTAGCGATAGATTAGCGAAAGATGTGCAACATTGCGGCGGAGAGAGAGAGATTGCAGAGAGTTGGTGAGTGGACGGGAGTTAATGATACGAAATGCTTTCCTTTCTACTTTGTCTAGGAGTGAGAGGATCCTCCCCACACATGTGAACAATACTCAATAGAAGGACGCACCATGCCCTGTAGAAGCTGTACAGGGGTAAAGAACCCCTTGAGGCAGTTGAGCACACCCATCTTCTGGGAGGCTGCCTTAGCAAGACTGGTAATATGGTCCTTTCAAGTGAGAGCAGAAGAAAAAAAGACACCAAGAATATTGAGAGAAGATGAAGGATTGATTTTTGTATTGTTGAATAATACGGGATAGACCGCTGGGAGTTGCGGACGGGTAGATAGATGGATACATTGGGTTTTGGAAGCATTAAAGGCAACAAGGTTTTCTCTGCCCCAATTGGAAATAGTAGTTAGATATATATATTCTGACATACGGAGCCCTGTATGTTTATTTAAGAATTAGAATTAAGAGTTGAAGGAGTACCAAACTACCTAGACGGCGAAGCAGACTAGCGAGTGAACTAGCGAGTGGGAAACCAGTTCGTCCGCATACCAGGAAACAAGCCTTCACACCTGCGTGCGTCATAGGGGACCCTGCAAACTACTTCGATGACCCGACGCTATAACGTATGATCGACGCCAGGGGACTCTATTGGACCACGCACCTCTTACGCAACTCGAGGAGCTGTGATTGGGGCGCGCACCATCAGCCGCCTCCTGATTCGTTCCTACACCATCATTGTTTAGTATATGAGACCCGAGTAGTGGGCATTCAAATCAGTCTCATTTGGAGTTGGGAAGGTGAACTTGCAGCTGGAGGAAGACGGGGTGAAGTATTATAATGGGATTGTGACTGTCAGTCAGATTATATAAGTGTGTGTTAAGTGTGTTCGGTGTAAACACTTAGGTTATGTTGGTTAGTGAGATATGTGATTGGGAATTAACGTTAACGCTACTATTATGTACTTAACTATTTGATTGGAAATTAACGTTAACGCTACTATCATGTACTTAACTATTTGATTGGGAATTAACGTTTAACGCTACTATTATGTACTTAACTATTTTAGTTGACTGACTTGTGGACTAAAGCAACTCTTTAAGAAATTGGATTATGATGAAAGTAATACTATTGTTTTATATTAATATTTACGAGTTCTTTAATTTTCTTTTAATTAAGCTTACATTGCTTAACGGTGCTTAGTACGGTGATACTATTGTCTCATATTAGTAATATCGCCTTAGACAAACATGGCTGTTTTAATGTTACTTCTAGTGATTTCCTAAGCTGAAGAAAATTATTTTAGCTTCAAAATATTATTTTTGCTTTTCATATTATTTGAGTGAGACCTGAATCGAAGCTATGAAGCGATCCTGTAACTTAATTTACTCATAATCAAACCTCAATGTTACGTGGTTAAGAAATACATTTAACTAATTATTAAATATATATCTAACTTTTTATGTGACTTTGATATTAATCCTGATGATAATAATAATATAATACTATTAACGTTAGACAAGAACCAAGAATAATTACATTAAATATAAATAAAAGGACATATAATAAAACTAGATATTCATTTCAAAAAGGGCAAGAGACAGAAAATATTCTTACCTCAATATTTATCTTTCAAGACTTTTTATAGAATTAATAGTCCTTCTTTAGATATAAATTATTCGGTTCATAACCATAGCCTACTAAGCTTAAATAATAATTCTTTATAAATACTACATGACTTTAATTAGTTTCAGTATTTTTCATAATTAAAGAGTATCAGTCAATAAAGGATACTAAGTCCTAAGATCCAAAAGGAAAGGAAGCAACAGCAGGCAATAATTTTATTAGATTTTACTTTCGTTTTGCCTTCAGCTGACTGATACCTTAATATATATTTCTGTGCTATCTAGATTCATCAAGTTAACCACTTGAGGATCAAGATACGTAACAGAAGAGTGGCGACCTTGCCAGGATTCGTTTCATACAGTTTCACTCAGTTTCATTACCGTTTCACTACTTAAAAATCAAATATTAATCATGCCTCATCTAATTAATGACGAAGATGCTCGAATTTTCATAGAATCAGAACCCACAGCCCCTGATATTGACTGTCTGTCAAAATCCGAACTGAAAGTGCTTGCCTCACATCTTCAATTAACTGTCTCAAACATGTCTAAAGTAGAGGTGGCTCAGACCATAAAAACCCACCTGTTCCCTGTAGAGGGAGGGGGCGAGGAGCGAGACGGAGCAGTTGGTGGGATCCCGAGTAAACCTAGCCAACTTGATGTACAATTGCCACCTGGTTTGACCGGTGATCAAATATTCGAACTAGAACTAGCCAGAATAAGAGCAACTACCGAACAAGCCGGACTAAATATAGAACTAGCCAGAATAAATGCCGAACAAGCCAGAGCAAATACCGAAGAAGCCAGCATAAAAGCCAGAGCAAATATCGAAGAAGCCAGAATAAAGACCGAACATTATGAATATCAATATCGTACGGCTCAACTAAATGTCAATACAAATGCTCCCGTAATTGCTCCCCCTCTGGGATTGACTATGACTAGTGTCATTCCACCTTTCACTGAGGATAATGTGCAAGATTTATTTGTTTTGTTTGAGGAAGTTGCTGGAGGTATGAAGTGGACAAGAGATCAATGGCCTTTTATGTTACAAATTGTTTTGACAGGGCAGGCTCGAGCCACGTATTTGTCAGAAGTAGCAGAGGTTAGGCAGGATTATGACAATCTCAAAGAAGCTATCCTAAAAACCTATCAATTGCAGCCTGAGGCTTACAGGCAATCTTTCCATAAAAACCAGAAGAAAGTAGAAGAAACCCATAAGGTATTTGCCAGGACCATGACTAAAACTTTCAATCATTGGGTCAAGAGTAAGAAAGTCACAAGCTACAACGATCTGAAGGAGTTGGTCCTGTTAGAAAATTTCCTATGGAAAATTGATTCTTCTGTATCCTATCATTTAAAGGGGAAAAAGGTAGATTGTCTTGCCGACGCCGCTGACATGGCTGACACATACGTGCTCAACAACAAATTTCGTGGAAAGAAGCCCTACGATAATTCTAGTTCTAATTTTAAGTATCCCAATCACAAATCTGACAGACCCGGTCACAAGCCTGTAACGTTTTCCCCAGCGAGCCAAAATAGAATTGTTCCCCCAACTAAAAATGCGACTCAGGGCAATGGTAACAGAGGTGGGCCCCAAATTAATAGTAATGCTCAAAGAGGGAACGTTCCCGTATCCCCTAAAGTATGTACTTTTTATGGCATGAGAGGCCACCAGCTTATCAGTGCTGGGCCAAGGTGAAAACCGAGAGTTCGGGGCAGACAGTTGCCGCCGTATCTCAAATTCCATATGTGCCTTTAATGCAGGGCTCCCGACAGAAGGAGTACCTATTGTGAAGTTAACCACTCCGTTAGAACCGCATGGCTTGTCCTACAGTGACTCGCTAGGATCGCCAGGGCAGTGGATGTGGCTACAGTTGGTGTATTGTTGTGTGCTTTATTTCATATGAAAGCTCGTGTCATGGGCAGTCCAGAAAGGCTCTTTATTTTCACCCATGTCAAGGCTTTATATATTTAATTGCAAAGTATATGTTTTATCATTAAGTAGTAATGATAGGATTTGAGAGAGAGAGACAGAGTGTGGGGAGGCGCGCAGTGTTTTGCTATACTCGATGACGTCATAGCTGGCTGGCCTCGTGGGGATTCGTTGGAGGAGTTTTTACCATGCTTGGTGACATCATGTTTAGCTAGCTTCTTTAAGCATTGGCTAGAGGACTTGTTACCGCTTTTCTACGCGGTTCGAGCTAGTGCTAGTATATATACAGCTCCCTCGCCACTCTCTCTCTCAGATCTGGTTTCTAGAATGCATCCCTCTTATCCCTTTGATATCTGTACCCCTCTCTGCACCTGAGAACCTTTTCCTCTGCCTATCTCTCTCATTTTCCATATCTTTCACCACCTTTTATTAATATTATACCCCCTCTGGCTAACTCTGCATAATCAGCTTCATGCTGGCCAGTTGTATTGTGCGTTAAGATCTTATATAACCCATGTATGTTAGTTGTTAAGATAAGTTGATCACGAAGCATTGGTTGGCATTCATATTGTTTAGTACTGCATCCTGTAATTATTAGTGTTCTGCTGGATTAGATAATGCTAGACTAGGGGTCTGATACTATAAGGTATTGTTTCCGATGGGTGCTGGCTTTAGTTAAAAGCTGCACGACATACCTGAGAACTGGAGTTGGTTGGGTAAATTCTAGTCTGTGTGCCATTGACAATAGAGCATGCACGAATGAGGACTTTTTGCCTATACCATTCTGCACTGTTCTAAGCTCGTTGTTTGTCATTGAGGTACGCCAGGAGAACGCTTAGTACTTCGGTATTAAGGTTTCTCAAGAGAGCTACCCTTCATTATAACGTAATACTTGACGCACAGACTTGAGATTTGCACTAGGCTATGCGGCATACCATGCGCACCAGTATCTCGTATCATTGACTCTAGCTAGACTTTATCAGTCACAGTAGACATTAAGTATATTAAACCAATTACTCTTTTATGCATACCCGTTTATGATTACACAAGCATTTCGCAGCCTAGTTTGATGTATTGAGACACAAACGACTTAGGCTCTTTTTGTTGATAGGAATACTGCATTGTCGCGGCGATTATTATTATTGTTGTGGCGTTTAGGATATTCTTGGCTCCGACTGCATTATATATCCTGCCTTTTTGTGTGCATAGCCTGCACGAGCATTGTTCCACTGCCTGCCTTTTTGGGTTCCATTTCCGATTCGAGCATCTTGATGGCATCTAACAATTAAAGAAGATTCCTTGTTGGTGTTGAAGGACTTTAGTGCACTTTATTTCATGCAGGAGTGCCTGACATTTATTGATTAAAGTAACGTAAGCTGTAACTTCTCTTACCACCTTACTTTGCATACCATAACCAAGCACCTTCGGTTATAGGTAGTAATAGGCTGTTTTCACATAACATTAAGCCTAGAGTAGACGCACATTTATTGAGAGTTTAATAACCTATTATTGCATATAGAACTCTGGAGACTATATGTGTTCTTTGTTCACTGGGAATATACATCAGAGGTTGGATCTAGCGCTTTCCGTTGTAGCATTTATGCCATTACTAGTCCAATTAATAAGAACCCTGATATATTTAAACCTCAGTCGTAATAAATGGCGACCTTACCTAGGATTTGGTGAACCTACATTTATTAGCAGGGAACATTTGTTGTTTTGGGGAATATTTTGCGGGGATCAGCAAGAATAATTTTTTTTTGCAACATAGTATAGCCCTTGAGTATTTCCGAGAATTTTTGTGTGTATATTGAGGTATAAGAGTTTGGGGTGCTTCTTTTCTGAATATTGAGGTGGGAAATTTTTGTGAGCATCATGTCTTATACCGGATCAGAGGAGAATGGAGACACAGTACGTAATGTCGAAACTGAGGAACAGCAGTATGATGAAATGGTTAATCAGATGAACTGTGAGGAGGATGCTAGGATATTTTTGCAATGGCCTGTTACTGCAGAGCGGTTGGAGGGTATGGATCGGTACGGTCTTCAATGCCTAGCCACAGCTATCGGTCATGCGGGTACTAGCAGCATCACCAGGGATAACTTGATAACGTGTGTACTGGGCAGGGTGACTGGTGAGCGAGATGGGTTGAGTGCTCAGAGCCCTTCGGCCATGCTTCCCCTACACTCGACTCCCAGCCATCCCAGTAGTTTGCCGACCCCGAGTACGCTTCCACAGTTGGGTGGTGACTGGCAGGGTTGGTTGCCCCTGGGGGGACCACCGGTAATTTCAAACATTGTAGCACCTTCACCTCCTCAAGGGTTAACTCCAGAATTATTGTTTAAGCTCGAATTAGCTAAGCTTCAGCATCAGCAGCAAATAGAATCAGCTAAGATCGAAGAGAGAAAGGCTATCAGGGTATGTGAGCTTCAGCATCAGCATCAGCAGCAAATAGAATTAGCCAAGATAGAAGAGAGAGACAAGCTAGCAAAAATCCAAGCTGATTTAGAGTCGACTAGGTACTGTGCCGACATGGACGTAGAGAAGTCGCGAGTAGAGACAACGGGACAGCGACTTAGGGCTGGTAACCGTGTTCATGATCAATCTCTCTCGCACTTACTGAAACTGGTTCCGGTGTTTGATGAGAGTGGTGTAACAGAATTTTTCGCACGCTTTGAGAAGAAGTGCCAGGAACACCAGTGGCCAGAGAATAAATGGGCAGCACTTGTATCCTCTAGATTAATAGGCAAGGGTCTTAAAGCCTACGATGCGTTACCTTTGGAGTCATGTATTGTGTATGAGGATCTCAACTAGGCTGTCCTGAGGCCTTACGAACTGCAACCAGAAACGTACCGTTTGAAGTTCCGGGGTGTAACTAAGGGAAGAGATAGCACCTTTTTGGAACACGCCCGGGACTTGTCCGATGCTATGGGGAACTGGCTCCGATCTAAGAAGGTAACAACGTTTGATGGAGTTGAGCAGTTGATGATGTTGGAGCAGTTCTTTAAGAGCACGGGCGGTGATCTAACTTTGAACTTAAAGGAGAAAAACCCAAGAACTCTAGTCGAAGCAGCAGAAATGGCTGATCGACGGCTGTCGTTGATTCGGGGTTGCGGGTCCTCACAGAAGTATGATGCAAGTGCTAGGGACCGTTATCCTCCCCCTTCCCGTAGCAATGACTCATTTAAACAAAAGAGCAATGAAACTAAAACTGAATCCAAACCTAACACCACGCCGTATGAGAAGAGTCAGGGGCTTTTTACATCACAGTATAAGCCGAAACCGAAATGTATGTGTTTTAAGTGCCACAATGAGGGTCATAAGGCAAATGAGTGCCCTAGTCGACCTCCTCCGGCAGCCGTGTCTTTTGCTCACGGCATTGGAGTGTTCAAGAGGACATCGGAGTTTGTTAGAGGCAATTCTTCCGAGGTAAATACACTGCCAGTGCAGAAGGATCCGGAAGGCTTATTCCCTGTCCGTGATGCCTTTAGTGACCACAGGGGACTCGGTTGTGTGGAGTGAGTGGGTAGAAGACATGAGGTGAGAATTTTGCATGACACTGGGGCATCACAAACATTGTTGAGGAATTTCACTGGTAAACCTGTAAATACGGCGCGGGTGGTTGTGGTTCAGGGAGTTAATGCAACAAGGTCATACCCGCTTGTAAGAATGAAGATGGAAGTTGATGGTGTGACTCGTGACCTGGATGTAGGAATTGTGGAGAAGTTACCTGTTGGGGGCGTCGACCTCCTTCTCGGCAACGACTTTGCGGGGCCTACTTCTGAGGCTCCACCCTTGGTCGTTACCGAGAAGCCGGCCGACGTGAGTAGGGAGGAGCAGGAGTGGGTTGAGAAGTGTCCGGTGCAACCTATGGCGTGTGTTGTCACCAGATCTCTTGCATCCAGGGAGTCACATTCTGGTCAACAGTCTTTAGACAAGCGGAGGAAAGGTACCGAGAAGGGGTTGAAAGTTGATGCGGTTGAGAGTTTAGTATCAACGGACATTCTCGGGGACTCATTATTAGGACCGATTTTCGCGTCTGGAGAAGACCCATTAACTGTTACTGAGAAGGCAGAGGATGGGCTTAAAAAGACGAAGAGACAGCAACGATACACAGATAGAGAGCAACGGGAGGCTAAATTCAATGTAGGAGGGGGGCATGAGTTGTTTCGCAAACACTTAGATAAGCTTGCTCCTTCGGACATTCGTAAATTGCAATTAGAAGACCCGGAGGTTCTTGAATGTGGTACCGGTGCTGTCGAGTTGGAGGAGGACAGTGATGCACAGTCGGGAGATGTAGCAACAAGGTACCCTGACGCGTACCCTATGAGAAATGGGTCAGCGAAGACGGTGGTCCGAAACTTGCTAGTGTATTTTTCCCGGTATGGTTACCCGCAGGGGATTCAGTCAGACCAAGGATCCAACTTCACTTCTAGCCTCTTTGTTCAAGCAGTGCCGCAGCATGGGATTGTTACGGTTGTGTCATCTGCGTATCATCCGGAGAGCCAGGGTGTGTTAGAGCGATGGCACTCAGCCTTGGAATCTGTGCTTCGTTATTGTTGCTTTGAGAGTGGGAAAGGTTGGGATCTTGGCCTGCCATATGTTTTGTTTGCTGCACGGGAGGTACCTGGGGAAAGTTTGGGATTCAGCCCTAATGAGCTCGTCTTTGGACACCGTGTCAGAGGGCCTCTCCATATGGTTAAAGAAATATGGGAGGGTGCAGAAAAACCTTGTTCTATGCTCAAGTATGTCCTCGACAGTCGAGAACGGACGTTGCGCAGTCTGGAGTTGGCTGGCCGTAATTTGACTAGCTCTCAGGCCCTCATGAAGGACAGGTACGACCTCAAGGTTAAACTCAGGGAGTTTCACGTGGGTCAGGAGGTGTTGATTCTACTGCCCCTTGTAGGTCATCCCTTATCCGCGAAGTACACTGGTCCTTATAGGGTGGTGGAGAAGCTATCGGACCTGGATTACTTGGTAGCCACTCCAGACAGATGTATGCGCAATCAGTTATGTCACGTTAATCTCATGAAGGAGTATGTGAGGCACCCCCCTGAGCCTCTCACTGTGCCTGTGATGGCGTTTAGCAGTCAAGGTGGAGAAGGAGAACGGGACAGTCAAGCTCAGGTGGAGGATAACTGGAAGGATAAGAAAGTCAAATGGGCACCTGAGTGTGAGAAGGCG
Organism: Paralithodes platypus; assembly: GCA_032716605.1. Taxonomy (NCBI): domain Eukaryota; kingdom Metazoa; phylum Arthropoda; class Malacostraca; order Decapoda; family Lithodidae; genus Paralithodes; species Paralithodes platypus. Next base: position 24,327,893 of record CM064496.1, on the reverse strand, counting down.
TTTAGAGTAGTAAAACACCTGTTGTGCACTCACCCGATCCTCAGGGCCCCTGACTTTAGCCTACCTTTCCAACTAGCAACGGATGCTAGTGGTGTGGGGGCTGGTGCCGTCCTCATGAAAATGGACGATGATGGGCTGGAGCATCCTGTTAGTTTCTGCTCGGAGAAGTATAATTCGGCCCAGGGGAGCTGCTCTGTTGTCGAGGAGGAGCTGCTGGCGGTTGTGCTTGCGCTGGGGCATTTCGAGGTCTATGTTCCAGCCTATGGTCCGGTCGTTGTAGTTTACCCAGATCATCACCCTCTCAAGTTCTTGGACCAGTTTCACAATCGGAATATGAGGCTGACCAGGTGGTCACTAAGGTTACTGGTATATAACCTGGACATAAGCCATATTGCCGGTTGTGACAACGTGGTTGCAGATTGTCTTTCAAGGGTATATGATCCTGGGTAGATTGACACACGGGTAGCCTCCTGCTTTAGTTTGAATAGTATTTTGCGCTTGGTGCTTGTTGGCTCGCGGTTGTAGCCCAGCGTATTGGGTCGTAAAGCAGGAGTTGAGCGTTTGGTATAGAAGAAAAAACTAGGCTTGCCCCTATAGTGCAGCCGAAATAAAAAAATTAAAAACATAAAACAAAAAAAATCAAATAAAAAACTCTTTCTTTGATAGTTGAATTTTTTCAGTATGTTATAGCAGTACTTCTGAGTTGCACTCCTCTCAGAATGCTGGGCTAGAGAAGCTCGCTCTTGAGGAGCATAACTACATATGATTTAACCTATTGTGTTGGGGAAGGTTATAATTTTGTAAAATGTTTTGTTGAGAACTGTGCCAGATATTTTACTGCCGCTGGGTGATGGGAAGTAGAGATATAGCATGGGTTCTAACAATTAGATTTTTGTGAGCCTTGGGCCTCTGAGAAAAATCTTGGGGGGGGTGTGACGTTAACCACTCCGTTAGAACCGAATGGCTTGTCCTACAGTGACTCGCTAGGATCACCAGGGCAGTGGATGTGGCTACAGTTGGTGTATTGTTGTGTGCTTTATTTCATATGAAAGCTCGTGTCATGGGCAGTCCAGAAAGGCTCTTTGTTTTCACCCTTGTCAAGGCTTTATATATTTAATTGCAAAGTATATGTTTTATCATTAAGTAGTAATGATAGGATTTGAGAGAGAGAGACAGAGAGAGAGACAGAGTGTGGGTAGGCGCGCGCAGTGTTTTGCTATACTCGATGACGTCATAGCTGGCTGGCCTCGTGGGGATTCGTTGGAGGAGTTTTTACCATGCTTGGTGACGTCATGTTTAGCTAGCTTCTTTAGCATTGGCTAGAGGACTTGTTACCGCTTTTCTACGCGGTTCGAGCTAGTGCTAGTATATATACAGCTCCCTCGCCACTCTCTCTCTCAGATCTGGTTTCTAGAACACATCCCTCTTATCCCTTTGATATCTGTACCCCTCTCTGCACCTGAGAACCTTTTCCTCTGCCTATCTCTCATTTTCCATATCTTTCACCACCTTTTATTAATATTATACCCCCTCTGGTTAACTCTGCATAATCAGCTTCATGCTGGCCAGTTGTATTGTGCGTTAAGGTCTTATATAACCCATGTATGTTAGTTGTTAAGATAAGTTGATCATGAAGCATTGGTTGGCATTCATATTGTTTAGTACTGCATCCTGTAATTATTAGTGTTCTGCTGGATTAGACCCTCCTCCACCCTCTCACACTCGCTACATACTGAAATGTATGGGGAAAGTACCGAATTACATGGTTTTTGCACTCGTGTTGCGCGGTTGTTGCACGAAAACTAGCGGTCATACAAGGATCGTTGTGGTGTCATTGGAAAGCTCTGTTTATGCCCTTTCAGGCATAGATGCTTGTTTTACGCTCTGGGTCTTATTTAGGCATGAAAATGATCACGTAGACAGCCCTATTTTGGCTAAAAACACCCCGCTGGGCGGAACATATAAATAGACCGCCTAGCCCGCCAATAAGGAGTTAAAGAAGATTCCTTGTTGGTGTTGAAGGACTTTAGTGCACTTTCTTTCATGCAGGAGTGCCTGACATTTATTGATTAAAGTAACGTAAGCTGTAACTTCCCTTACCACCTTACTTTGCATACCATAACCAAGCACCTTCGGTTATAGGTAGTAATAGGCTGTTTTCACATAACATTATGCCTAGAGTAGACGCACATTTATTGAGAGTTTAATAACCTATTATTGCATATAGAACTCTGGAGAGTATTTGTGTTCTTTGTTCACTAGGAATATACATCAGAGGTTGGATCTAGCGCTTTCCGTTGTAGCATTTATGCCATTACTAGTCCAATGAATAAGAACCCTGATATATTTAAATCTCAGTCGTAACACTAGCACCAAAAGTTCCTTTAATGCAGGACTCCCGACAGAAGGAGTACCTAGCACCAAAAGTTCCTTTAATGGAGGACTCCCGACAGAAGGAGTACCTAGCAGCTAACGTAAATCATCTAGACAGGGGTGTAGTAGCATGCGTGGTGCAACCCACTAGGGTTAAGCCAATAATAATTTCACCATCAGTGCAGGACAGTTACAGTCCCTTTATTTCATCTGGCAATGTGAGATTAAATGGTTCTATGCATGAGGTAAAAATTCTGAGAGACTACAGGTTCTACTGAGTGCCCACCTGGCGAACCAGTTTTAATGAGAGGTGCTGGAGGACAATTTTATGCACACTTGGTAAAAGGCGAAATTGAATGTGAGTTACTACAGGGTGAGGCCACCATAGCTTTGTGTAGGTCCCAAGATATCCCTGTGCCTGGGGTAACACTCGTTTTGGGGAATGATGTAGCAGGTGAGAAGGTCCGACCAGACCCCATTTTGTCACTTTCCCCTTTTAACGAGCCACTAACCGGTGAGCTCGAAAAGGAGATGCCGACAGTTTTCCCTGTGTGTTCTGTCACACGTTCAATGTCTCCAGTAGCAGTTCCCTCAGACAGAAAGGTACCGAATGTAAGAGTTGATGAAAGGGATGATGAGAGTGTGAATGACGCTCCAACTGTGCCTGATGATGTGACTGAGGTGGATTTATCTGACACCTTTATGGCTCATCTTGACCCCAACGATGACCATGAAACCCCTCCAAATTGTCCTAGTGGCCTGGTAGAGCTACAGAGAGATGATAGTGAATGCAAGGAGTTAGCTGCCAGGGCCGTGAGTGAAGAGGAATGTGAGAAGGAGGGTGGTGAATGTTTCTACATCAAAGGAGGAGTATTGTGGCGTAGATGGAGACAGCCACACAGACCAATCGATGACGGGGCCTGGGACGTCCATCAAGTAGTAGTCCCCAAACCTTGTCGTAGAGATATCGTGGGAATGGCACATTGTATACCATTGGCAGGACACCTAGGTGTGAGAAAAACTCTAGACAGAATCAGAGCCCACTTTCATTGGCCAGGAATGCGTGCAGATGTAGTGGAGTTTTGTAGAGTGTGTCACACTTGCCAGATGACAGGAAAACCCAATCAGAAGGTGCCTGTACATCCTCTGGTGCCCTTGCCCGTCTTCGAGAATCCTTTTACTCGGGTGGTAGTGGACATTGTAGGCCCATTGCCTAAGACTTCCCAAGGTAATATTTATTTATTAACTATTATGGACATGGCAACTCGCTACCCAGAGGCTATACCCTTAAGGACTACCTCTGCTCCAACTGTCATCAAGGAACTGCTCAAATTCTTCACCATAATGAGTTTCCCCCATGAGGTGCAAAGTGATCAAGGAACTAATTTTACCTCTAACATTTTCCAGCAGTCCCTGAAGGAGTTGGGTATCGAGCATGTTAAGTCTAGCACCTACCACCCAGAGAGTCAAGGGGTTCTCGAACGATATCATCAGACATTAAAAGGAATGTTGCGTAAATATTGTACAGAGACCGGAGTTGAGTGGGATAAGGGGGTACCTTTTCTTTTATTTGCTACTCGTGAGGTTCCAACTGAATCCCTGGGTTTTTCCCCTAATGAGCTACTTTTCGGTCACCAGGTAAGAGGTCGTTTGCAACTATTGCAGGATAGCCTAGTTGGCCAGGAGGGGAATCAAAACCTCCTCAAGTATGTTTCAGATTTCAAAACCCGGCTGAGATCCTCATGTGAGTTTGCAGCTCAAAACTTGACAGTGGCTAAAAGCTCCATGAAGAACTGGTATGACAGAAAAGCCCGTGAGAGGGAGTTTCAGCCCGGTGATGAGGTTTTGGTCCTGCTCCCCCTTTTTGGCCAACCTTTATCTGCCAAGTTCAGGGGCCCATGTAAGATCATTCAGAGGGTGAGCATTACCGATTATCTAGTAACTACCCCAGACAGGAGAAAGCCCACGCAAGTATTCCATATGAATATGTTGAAACCCTACCATAGGTCCCCTGATTCCTCTCCTCCAGATTCTCCCACTGTGGCAGTGAATGTCAGGACCTGTGGACAGCCTGGTGCGGACGAAGTCTTCAGTTCTCTTACAGACCCGCAACAGACTGTTCCAGAGCCTGAAGGTATCCAAGCAGACTTTGACTTGTCATGTAGCCTATCCAACTTTAAGTATAACTCAGTAGCTTGGGAGGAATTACCATCTAAACTATGTCATCTTCCCTCTGATCAAGCGAACCAACTAATCTCTGTTTTATCTCAGTCTCCCAGTGTGTTCCGTGATACTCCAGGGCTCACTTCTTTGGCCTTGCACGACATCGACGTAGGGGATGCAACTCCCATTAAACTATCCCCCTACCGTGTTTCGCCACAACGCAGGAGTATACTGCAGGTAGAGCTTGACTTCATGTTTTCAAACCAGCTGATCACAAGGGCCTTAAGCCAGTGGAGTAGTCCGGTCATACTTGTGCCAAAGCCAGACGGGAGCCATAGGTTATGTATGGACTATAGGCAAGTTAATGCTGTCACAAAGAACGATACCAACCCACTGCCACGGATCAAAGATTACATTTACCAGGTTGGCTTCATACAGCAGTAAGATTAATTTAATGAGAGGATTTTGGCAATTAGCTCTCCCTTGTAGCGAGGTAAATATCATGCTTTTGTAGTGCGCTGTCAAGCCTTCAGCTGTGAGATGCCTTGCAGTTCGAATAACGCTCCAGCTACGTTCCGGCTATGTTCTGATGTGGTACCTGGAGACGTTGCCTACTTTGGGTGATATCCTTATAATATCCTCATTATAATCGTGCTGTTGCCAATCTGGTGGTGAATCTATTTATGTATTATGTTTAATATTATGTACCATACTCTTTAAACTCTTTTCTAGGGGGGAGGTCTGACATACGGAGCCCTGTATGTTTATTTAAGAATTAGAATTAAGAGTTGAAGGAGTGCCAAACTACCCAGACGGCGAAGCAGACTAGCGAGCGAACTAGCGAGTGGGAAACCAGTTCGTCCGCATACCAGCAAACAAGCCTTCACACCTGCATGCATCATAGGGGACCCTGCAAACTACTTCGATGACCCGACGCTATGACGTATGATCGACACCAGGAGACTCTATTGGACCACGCACCTCTTACACAACTCGAGGAGCTGTGATTGGGGCGCGCACCATCAGCCGCCTCCTGATTCGTTCCTACACCATCATTGTTTAGTATATAAGACCCGAGTAGTGGGCATTCAAATCAGTCTCATTTAGAGTTGGGAAGGTGAACTTGCAGCTGGAGGAAGACGGGGTGAAGTATTATAATGGGATTGTGACTGTCAGTCAGATTATATAAGTGTGTGTTAAGTGTGTTCGGTGTAAACACTTAGGTTATGTTGGTTAGTGAGATATGTGATTGGGAATTAACGTTAACGCTACTATTATGTACTTAACTATTTGATTGGGAATTAACGTTAACGCTACTATTATGTACTTAACTATTTGATTGGGAATTAACGTTTAACGCTACTATTATGTACTTAACTATTTTAGTTGACTGACTTGTGGACTAAAGCAACTCTTTAAGTAATTGGGTTATGATGAAAGTAATACTATGGTTTTATATTAATACTTACGAGTTCTTTCATTTTCTTTTAATTAAGCTTACATTGCTAAACGGTGCTTAGTACGGTGATACTATTGTATCATATTAGTAATATCGCCTTAGACTAACATGGCTGTTTTAATGTTACTTCTAGTGATTTCCTAAGCTGAAGAAAATTATTTTAGCTTCAAAATATTATTTTTGCTTTTCATATTATTTAAGTGAGACCTGAATCGAATCTATGAAGCGTCCTGTAACTTAATTTACTCATAATCAAACCTCAATGTTACGTGGTTAAGAAATACATTTAACTAATTATTAAATATATATCTAACTTTTTATGTGACTTTGATATTAATCCTGATGATAATAATAATATAATACTATTAACGGAAGATAAGAACCAAGAATAATTACATTAAATATAAATAAAAGGACATATAATAAAACTAGCTATTCATTTCAAAAAAGGTAAGAGACAGAAATATTCTTACCTCAATATTTATCTTTCAAGACTTTTTATAGAATTAATAGTCCTTCTTTAGATATAAATTATTCGGTTCATAACCATAGCCTACTAAGCTTAAAATAATAATAAAAAATAATATTTTTTTATAAATACTACATGACTTTAATTAGTTTCAGTATTTTTCATAATTAAAGAGTATCAGTCAATAAAGGATACCAAGTCCTAATATCCAAAAGGAAAGGAAGCAACAACAGGCAATAATTTTATTAGATTTTACTTTCGGTTTGCCTTCAGCTGACTGATACCTTAATATATAACTCTGTGCTATCTAGATTCATCAAGTTAACCACTTGAGGATCAAGATACGTAACAATATATATATATATATATATATATATCTCATTTTCCCCTCTGTACTTTAATTTCTATCATCTCGTTTCTCCCCTTCTCTGGACTTCTCTTCCATTTCCACGTAATTAATAATTACTACGCAATGGTAAGTGTTGGACCGTAGGGAGAGAAGGGGACGATAAACTGAATAAATGCATTCCACACTATATGAAATATACATTTCTTAAAGCTGATTAAATGTTATATTACCTATTGAGATAAAGCGAAACATAGATAGCTGATTGATGTGGAGGCACCATAATGACGTCATGGATGGACCCGGAAAGGTTTGACAATTTTTAAACCATTTCCAGTAAATCAATACAATAATAATTGGAGATTGAATTTAACAAATATTATTTACTATTTGATCAACACAGGCGCTTTTCTATTAGTAATTAATGGATTTAATCATATATTTGGTTGATAGACATATATATATATACAGTATATATATATATATATATATATATATATATATATGATGGGATGGATGGGATGTGATGGGATGGATGGGATGGGATGGATGGTGGTGGTGGATCGGCTGGGGCTGGGGCTGGATCAGCTGATTATATATATATATATATAAACTGTATATATAGGGTGTCCCGAAATAGATGGTCCAAACTTCAGGATTAGGTTAGGTTATGAAAAATATTCTAAACATAAAATTTTCTCTAAGTAAAATTCAAAATTTTAATGTTGAAAATGGCATTTTCTTAAGTATTTTCCCATAAGTATTCCCGCACCACACCCTCATATAACTGCAATTATATTTCCATGTTATCATCAAGATTTTATAATTGTGTAAGTTGAGATAAGATTATTAACATATTAGCTCACTTTAGTAGACCCGCTGGAACTATTTGACATTGTAAAGTCCATTAAAGCGATGCGATGCGGGGAAGACACTACATACAATTTTCAATATCTCTTAAACGGTTGAGATATAAACATTTTGTTACAGAAAATGTTACAGAAAATGTTATGCTTAGGATCATCTGTATAATCATACCCTGAAGTTTGGCACATCTATTTCGGGACACCCTGTATATATATATATATATATATATATATATATATATATATATATATATATATAGGACTATATATATATATATATATATATATATATATATATATATTATATATAATTGTATATATATATATATTATTATTTATAATAGTATATATATATATATGTATATATATATATATATATATATATATATATATATATATATATATATATATATATATATGTGTTATAGTGTATTCTTTGTATTGCCACACCTAAAATATTCAACCATTTTTATTGAATCTCCTATCATATCTGAACAAATTTAAGACGTCTATCATACGTATTTACATATTTTATAAGTAATTTATAAGATAAAATAAAGGAAAAGTTGTTGGCCTCTAAGGGTATTTTCATACGAACTTTGGAACATTAAGGTCATTATGCTCACGTGTTTAACCCCCCCCCCCCCCCCCCGCTCCCTGAAACCCCCATATTCCTCTCTCACTCACTCTCACTCTCATTCAATAACCCACTCGCTATCGCTCTCTCTCTCTCTCTCTCTCATTATTATTATTATTATTATTATTAGTAGTAGTAGTAGTAGTAGCAATAGTAATGCACAGTTCCTTTACACAGTCAAGAGTTGAACTAAGATAGATATACAGTTGACGAGTAGAACAAGTGTTATAATAGTAGGCCGAATTAAGTATATTGAAGGCAGGCCGTTTTAACACTACCGCATCCGAAGGGATATTTGCCATTTTACGCTTAGTTTGTCCCCTAGTTTCAATAAACGCCCACCTACACCCCCTTCAAACTAGAACAGTTTCCTAGATGCCCCTTCAATAGTAATGTGTATTTTATTCTGCAGAAACAAATATGCCAAACTAATGGATCAGAATATCCTAAAACGTCCAAACCAATTGAGCAAAACAGTGTGTGTGTGGGGTTGGGGGTGAGGTGTGGACCCAGAATAAACTCTTATTAGATAGGGTCAAGATTATATTGCGTGGTTTTCATTAGAGGGCTGTTGTAATTTTGAAGGCGTATGTATTGAGTAGTTACATATACAGTATATCATTTGGCATCAAATATATGGTATTGGTTGGGGGATAGAAGGGTAATTAATATACCCTGTATTTCGTAGGAGGAACCTTTATATTTGGAACTTGACTGTGGTGCATGGTTCCCTAAAGGTGTAACGTATTCACTTATATTTTCCCTGTCATTTTCAACTCCTTCATCCGCTTTTCAATTAAATTTCAATTCAAAACTTTTATTGACATGAATATTTTACATAGTTTTACAATACTTTACAATCGTTAACTCCAAACAGTCCATGGCAATTAGAACTGATACCTATTGGTATATATGCTTTCCATAACAGATACATACACATACACACACACACCGACTAGAATAACTACCAAAATTCCATTAGAGGAGGTGAGGCAGCTCTATCCAAGGTGAACATAATCTGTAAATCATCTCATAAATAATCAGTAAACCATTTCAAATGTACAATTATTGTCTTATTCAAAGGCTGTCTGCGAACCTTTTACATAATATATAACTATACTCTATTTATTTTCATCTGACGGTAAGTTGCAAAGTTTCCATCTAGATTTATCGGTTATTTTAAAGATTTTGTAGTGAAATAGGATGCTAATTATATAAAGTTGGTCTTAATGTGATGCAGAGACATAGTGGCTACATACTAGTTTCATTAAATATCGACACATTAGCTGCTAAGGGATTTAATTTATCGGAAGATGAAATGAAACAGAGTATAGTTAAATAGCTGGTGTGCAATATCTTGCTTAGGTCCTTAACCCCTTCTGTACCGGTGCCGTCCTTTTAACTTCATGTTGGCTACTATTAGACGATTATATTCAGTTTAAAATGGGCCTCCAGCACTTAACAGGCTTCGAACTATCTCACGTAACCATTTTTACTACCACAAGTCCTTCTTAAACTGCACACAATCGTCTAAATAGAGTAAGCATATATTTAGAAAGACGTCGCCGGTACATGAGGGGTTAATATAAGTTAGAGTTAAGTTGTAATATGTTCCTCTGTACATTTTCAATCTACAGCTGCGTTTTTTTCAATAAATTGTTTAATATTAGTATTCAATATCACACACAAACACAGTGAGAGAGAGAGAGAGAGAGAGAGAGAGAGAGAGAGAGAGAGAGAGAGAGAGAGATACACATACACACACGTCTCTTTCTTGTGTTGTAAGTATATGTAATGGTTTGTATTATATATATATATATTTTTTTTTTTGTAATCTATGTATCTATCTCACAGTAGGCACTTTTCACTATATTTGGACTTTTTGTTCAGCTATGTTTCTTACAGACCCAAAAGTTGGAGGGAGTGGTGGGTGGGGAGAGAACGGTCTGCTATACTGTCCTTGTCTTCAACTCAGTACCAATTAAACTACTAGAATGGACTGAATCTGTGCGGCCTGTATATCTATGTAACTATATGTAACTCTCAACTATAGGAGGAAATGGTATGGCATAAGTAGGCTCTTATAAGGGGGGTATTGCATGTGTTCCATTGGAGGATCATTGTAATTCGTAACATGAAGGTCTATTGAAGCTTGTGGGTCTCGAAAATTGTACCCCACACACTCACTGAACCCCCTAATATATATATATATATATATATATATAATCTTTCTCTCTCTCTCCATTGTACAGGCAGCAAACTGTATGGTGAAGGTAGGATTTTAAAGGTTGTATGGCGTGTATGTCATAGGAGGATCCCTGTAATTTGTAACACGAAGGTCTTGGTTCCCTAACACTGTACGGTACCCATTTACTTTTCCCCCTTTCATATCCAATCTTCTTCCACAACCCTTATATTAGCGTCACCCTTACAACCCCTCTAGGATAACTTCCCTCCATTCCCCTTTCTCCTTTAATTATATTAACCCTTTGGCTTTGAGAGGCATTTCCTGAGTTTAAGGGGATTCAACCGGCTTTTTTGTATCTTTCTCTCCTTTTCTCTCTTTCCCTGGCTTGTATGCATTCGGCCCCATTCAGCCAAACTGTTTTAAGACTTTTATCCCCATCCAGGTGTCGATTTATTCCTGGCGAGCGATAGCGAGCCAGCATTGGATGGAGAAATCAGGCTTCGCCGGAGAAATGTTTTTATCGAAAATTTTACAAATGTATCTTGTTGTCAAAACAAAATTATATATATATATGCTGGCTCGCTACCGATTGCCAGGAAAATAGTGACACCTGGATGGGGGTAAACGTCTTAAAACAGTAGGCTGAATGGGGACGAATGGATACAAGCCAAAGAGAGAGGGAGATAAAGAGAAAAATATAGGGAGGTGGGTACCCTTAACAAAATCGACTATTGATTGCCAGAATACAAGGTATCGAGTTACTGAAGGAGGCACTCGAGGTAGCTTTAAAGGTGTTCGAGGCCTATTAGAATCATGTAGTGTTAACCAAAATATAATTTACTAACAGGGGTACCCGGCGTTGCCCGGGTAATAATACTGTACCACCATAATCACCATCACTACTACCACCACTACTACTACCATAATCACCATCATCAATCACTACTACCACAACCATCACAATACTACTACTAGCATAATCACCGGCCTCGACCTCCCTGTGCCTCATTAAACGGCGACCTCGATTTCAGCCGCTAAATGACCTCCGATTTTGGGTCTGACCTCATCCGTATCCCCATTTTGGGGGGCTGCGAACAACTTTCGTTCCATACACCTTTTCGATCGGAGGCCTCCTTCTGCCTCTAACGGCCATTTTTTTCAATGTTTATTTTCAATTTCGGCCTCGAAACGACCTCCGATCGTGGCCTCGCCCCCTCTCTGACCTGACCCAGGTCAATTGACACCCACATGCAAAGTTTCAGCTCCCCAGGTCCAAAACTGCGGCCGCCTATTACCACAATCATCACAATACTACTACTACCATAATCACCGGCCTCGACCTCCCTTTGCCTCATTAAACGGCGACCTCGATTTCGGCCGCTAAATGACCTACGATTTTGGATCTGACGTCATCAGTACCCCCATTTTGGGGGGCTGCGAACAACTTTTGTTCCATACACCTTTTCGATCGGAGGCCTCCTTCTGCCCCAAACGGCCATTTTTTCAATTGTTTAAAAACAAAAAATCAATTTCGGCTTCGAAACTACCTCCGATCGTGGCCTCGCCCCCTCTATGACCTGACCCAGGTCAATTGACAGCCACATGCAAAGTTTCCGCTCCCCAGGTCCAAAACTGCGGCCGCCGATTAAGAACGCACAGCCAGACAAACAGACACACAAACTGATTTAATAATATAGATTAAGGTGTCATCATACTAAATGTTTATAAGTTATGTTTTTAACTGCCACCGGTTTATGTTATTGAACTTAGAAATGACCCCTCGGTGTCAATAGTTCAGGAGCTGTATGGTTAACCATTTGTCTACACTGTTATCTATCTACTGTATTTATAATAGAGTTCGTCACCTGCAAGTGGCACCAATGAATGTGTCAACCTTCGGTATTTTGTATAAGGTTTATTCCCCTAGACAGGTTGCCAACCAAGACTGACGAGTCTCATCCACCCGGATTTGTATACGGTTGTCTCCCCTAGATGGGTTGCCGACCAAAACTGACAAGTCCCACCCACCCGTGTATTACAGTTACAGGACAGACAGCAGTACTGCCAACATAATACCGTATATTTAGAACCCTACCTAACCATCATTATAACTTTACTTGTTCCAAATAGGTAGCCCAAATATCGTTAACCCTAACCTTCAGTATGTAACTCAAAATGGGCTATCACAAATGGGCTGTAAATATTCACGCCTATTCCCTGGTTCACTCTTTCCAAGTGGTAGAAATATATGCTGGATTAGTCAAGTCGTTTGCGCGTTATAGAGATTAGTGTTCAAGAGTTTTGGCCTACTTACCTGGGACCGAGTATAGCTCTGTTTACTCTCATATTACGGTTATTTAAAGATATGCTACGGTTAAGAAACCATAATAGTGAACAGTATACAGTTTTTGAAAATCGTAATTTACGGTAATTTACTGTTAACTTTGCTGTTTATTTTAGTGCATTGTGATTATTCCTAATATACATATAATGTTCTGATGGTAACTAGTGTAATATACAAATTTATGGCGTCATCGTACAGAAGGATTTACACTTCTAGACGATGGCGGGTGTATACGTTATTTTAATCAGCTTAGGAAATTCTATTGTAGTCAGAAAGTTGGTTATAATAAATTTGATCTATAATTTACAGATATCTTTCCTTTTCTTAACATAATCGACTAATGCTGGCCACGCTAAAAGCAAAACGACGCCATCGTAAATTCCCTCAGTATATCATCATCTCAGCTTTCTCTTACCCGTCTTCCATCTCATTTCATCGCATCACATAACATCTCATCTCATCTTATCCCTCCATTTTGCACATCACATGGCATAAAACTATATTCCAAATCGCATGGCATCCCCCAACTCCTACATCCTATCACTTGACTGCCTATCAAAGTGCATCACATTACATAACGGCGTAAAGGTTGGCTCCGCACTGCCTCCCATCACACCACACCTCATCACATCATAACATAACACAAAACATAATATCACATCGAATCATGTTATATTATAAAATGTCACATGCTATCACACCACATCAAATCATTTAAAGGGGCTCACCGGCTTTTCTTTTATCTTGCTCTCCTTTTCTCTTTTTCCCTGGCTTGTATCCAGTCGGCCCCATTCAGCCTACTGTTTTAAGACGTTTACCCCCATCCAGGTGTTAATATTTTTCTGGCGAGCGGTAGCGAGTCATCATATACAGTATATACCGGTATATATATATATATATTTTTTTTTTTTTTACAGCAAGCTAAATTTGTACAATTTTCGATAGAAAAATAATTCCGGCAAAGCCGGATTTCTCCATACAATGCTGGCTCGCTATCGCTCGCCAGGAAGAAATCGACACCTGGATGGGGATAAACGTCTTAAAACAGTTCGCTGAATGGGGCCGAATGGATACAAGCCGGGGAAAGAGAGAAAAGCAGAGAAAGATAAAAAAAAGAGGTGGGCCCCCTTAATATGGCATCACACAGCACCACATCATATATATTTTTTTTCTATGTGATTGAGGGAGGCAAAAGGCATAACTGCCTATAGCGAGTGCCTCCCCCATAGTTGAAAGAGTGACAGGGCCAAAATCAAGGGACGTTCGAGCCAAAATGCCAGGACACACGGAGTTTGAAGCAATTTAAGTCATAGGAAGAGGGAAAGACTGATTCTGGGAGAGAGTTCCAGAGCTCAGCTGTTGAGTAGAAGAAAGTTTGAGAGTAACTTTTCACTCTTGGGTTGGAGAGTTGCACAGAGTAGGGGTGGGATTGAGTTGCAAGACGGGTACCACGTGGCTTACGTAAAGGAGGTGGTATGCACTGGGATAGCTCTGAGGAACACTGATTATTATAGTAGCGATAGAATAGCGAGAGAGATGCAACATTGCGGCGGAGAGAGAGAGATTGCAGAGAGTTGGTGAGTGGACGGGAGTTAATGATACGAAAGGCCTTCCTTTCAACTTTGTCTAGGAGAGCGGTGTGAGAGGAACCTCCCCACACCCTATCACATCAATCCATGTCATTCCTTGTAATTTCACGCCCATCTCACTCGTCAATCTCACGCCCATCTCACTCGTCAATCGCTCCAGCCTGTCTCTCTCCACCCCCTCCATCTATCAGTCACTGTCAATCCCTCATCTTACCCCCCCTCCTCCTCCTCTCTCTTTCTCTTTCCCCTCTTCTCTCCAGACTTCCACCCCCCTTTCCTCCATTCCACTCACCTCCTCTTCACTACCACATCCCTCTATTACCCTCCCTTCATCCTGACCCAACCCTGCCATCCCTATCTGCCCACCTTCACCTCCCGTCATCTTCCAGATCCTGTTAACCCCTTCAGTACCGGTGCAGTACTTATAACGTTATTCTGGTTACTATTAGACAATTGTATTCAGTTTATAAAGGGCCTCCAACAATTGACATGCTTCGAATTATCTCACTTAACCTTTTCACTACCGCAGATCCTTCTTAAAGTGCACATATTCGTCTAAATATAGCTAGACAAAAATTAAAAAGACGTCACCGGTACAGAAAGGGTTAACTTCCTAATTCCTTTCCCTCCCCTCCCCTCCAATCCCACTATCCTTTCGCACCTCCCACTCCCTTCCTTCCCTTTGCGGTTCTGCCCTAATCACCATACTCCCTTTTCTCTCACCCACCTTCCTTTTTGACAACAATGTTTTTGTTTTGGAATTACTGTACACGCTCAAAATGTCATGTACTTACCACAATAAATATCGATCTACAAATTGAAAATGTGAAGCAAGCAATGTGAATCTTTCCCTTCCCCCTCCAATCCCTAACCCTGTAAGCCTTGCCCCTCTGTAACCTCTTCCCTGGTAAACTCTTCCCCTGTAATCCCTTCCCCTGTAATCCCTTCCCCTTATAAGCCCTTTCCTAGTAACCCCTTCCCCTCACACTCCATCCCATGTAACCCCTTCCCCTGTAATCCCTTCCCCTGTAATCCCTTCCCCTGTAATCCCTTCCCCTGTAATCCCTTCCCCTTATAAGCCCTTTCCTAGTAACCCCTTCCCCTCAAACTCCATCCCCTGTAACCCCATCCTCTGTAACCCCTTCTCCTGTAACCCCTTCCCCTTATAAGCCCTCTCCTAGTAACCCCTTCCCTTAAAACTCCATCCCCTGTAACCCCTTCCCCTGTAACCCCTTCCCCTGTAATCCCTTCCCCTTATAAGCCGTTTCCTAGTAACCCCTTCCCCTCAAACTCCATCCCCTGTAACCCCTTCCCCTGTAATCCCTTCCCCTGTAATCCCTTCCCCTTATAAGCCCTTTCCTAGTAACCCCTTCCCCTCAAACTCCATCCCCTGTAATCCCTTCCCCTGTAACCCCTTCCCCTGTAATCCCTTCCCCTTATAAACCCTTCCCTGTAATCCCTTCCCCTGTAACCCCTTCCCCTGTAATCCCTTCCCCTGTAACCCCTTCCCCTGTAATCCCTTCCCCTGTAATCCCTTCCCCTGTAATCCCTTCTCCTTATAAGCCCTTTCCTAGTAACCCCTTCCCCTCAAACTCCATCCCCTCTAATCCCTTCCCTTGTAATCCCTTCCCCTGTAATCCCTTCCCCTTATAAGCCCTTTCCTAGTAACCTCTTCCCCTCACACTCCATCCCCTGTAATCCCTTTCCCTCCCCCTCCCCTTCCATTAATCCCCCTCGCTTCCTCCCCCTTCATGTACCGTGTATATTTACCGCTTTGCCGTGTGTTTCTGCCACTGCCCCCTCCCCCTCCTCCGCCCCCCCCCCCCCCCCACACCCCGCCCCCCTCTCAGTAACTCTCCGGATAATGAATGGCAGTAGTGGGGGAGGAGGGAGTGGGGAGCCGGGGTTCGAATCCCAATGAGGTGTTTTGGCCCCCGAAGTTATGATAATGAAGTACTGGGCTGCGCGTCGGGTTTTGTGGTTGTGTGGTCGAGTATATGTGTTAGGTGGGTGGGGGGGGAGGGTTAGGGGTAGGGGAGTGGTAGGAAGGGGGATAGGGATATTTGGTTGGATAGGGGGTACGGGTATGTGGTTGGGTGGGAGAAGGAGGTGGGTCCCTACCCACCTCCTGGGTAGGAGGAGGGGGTAGGGGTCATTGGGTTGGGTGAGAGGAGAGGGGATAGGGGTATGTGGTTGGATGGCAGGAAGGGTTTAGGGGTATGTGATGAAGGGGAGGGGGCATGGTGTGTGTGAGTGAATATGCGTGTCTTGTGTGGGAGGGCGGTGTTCAATATATATATGAGTGGGAGATTGGTTGTGTGTGTGTGGGCGGCATAATACGTGTGTGGGCTTGTGGTGGGTTGCATGGGAGGGCGGTGGTATATGTTTGAGGGTGGGAGGTTGGTTGTGTGTGTGTGGGCGGTATAATACGTGTGTGGGCTGGTGGTGGGTTGCATGGGAGGGCGGTGGTATAATGTTTGAGGGTGGGAAGTTGGTTGTGTGTGTGTGGGCGGTATAATACGTGTGTGGGCTGGTGGGGGGTTGCATGGGAGGGCGGTGCTATAATGTTTGAGGGTGGGAGGTTGGTTGTGTGTGTGTGGGCGGTATAATACGTGTGTGGGCTGGTGGGGGATTTTGTGGGAGGAATTGGTTGTGTGTGGGGGTGGTGGATATTGAGCATGTGTGTGTGAGAGAGAGAGAGAGAGAGAGAATGTATTTGTTTAATTAGTGTGCACGTGCTTAAGATAGAACATGTGTCGGGTATTTGGGTGCTTGACTTCGTAATTGTACAGTGTGCCGAAACGTTATTTTTTCCGAATGTGTTTGTTCCTACACAGTTTGTGTTTGTTTGTCACGATATTTGTGTATCCATTAGTTTATGCCAGGTTCATCTATTTGTTGTTGTAATTTTGTAGTGAAGTGTGAGTGTATTTTTCTGTAGCTATTTGTTGTGTTGTGTGACAAAGTTAATATTTAGTACCGGTATAATTTAGTTGATGGATGCGATGTCCTGAAATGTCAGTGATGCCTAAGTTGTGTAATATTAATCTTTATTTATTTATATTTTCGGTTGCATTTTTGTTATTGTGAGTTAATATTACAGGACATTTCGCTAAACATATATATATAATTTGTTTATGTATATTCTATTGGGCAGGTAATTCATTAATCATCAGTGAACGCATAATAAGGCTCTTTTGTATTATATAATTCCATAAAGATTCATTTGTGTAATAGCTGGCACTTTTATCTGACATTTTTGGCTTATGGTAGGACTGTTATTATGGTAATGGAAATATGCCGCTCTCATTCAGCCTTTCCTGCTTTGTCTGAGTGCCTCAATGTGTATAATGTTCCCGCGATATATTAGCTCAAAGGATACCCGTGTGCTTTGATGGTACCCCGCCACCTGTCTCTCTTTGTCTCTCTCTGGCGTTGTTGTATTAAGACATGTTATTGTATCTAAACCGAGGCTGGTCTTTCCTGGAAAAATCCCCTGGCCCCTCCTCTGTTTCATACATTAGTTTGGCGATTGTAGGACATTGTGACCCATTAACCTCTACTGTACCGTAAGGTAGTAGCACAAATGTCGCCCTAGTTCCAAGCAATGTGGCCAAAGATATAACAACCTCCCACCTCAAAAGATGGAGGAATACTGCTTCTCCTAGCTTGTGGGGGCTTGGATATAAGCTGAGAAGTGTTGTGAAAGGTCTTAGAGCAGTGCTCAAACGTCGTGGTACCGGGCACTGCCTGATACTGGCAGTTACAAGGATCGTATATTACTGCCAGCCTTCGCTGGGACTTGGGAGTGATTTATCTACTGACGGCTCTCTGCCGTTGTTGTCGCTGGTATTGGACGGGTTAATTAGGGAATTATAAAACGAATTCGCTTCATTCAGGTGTTGATTTTTCTCTGTCAAGCCATAGTGAGCCTACAATTTGGGATAAATCGACCATGATCGATAAATTTCTCTACCGAAAAAATTCACAAAATTAGCTTGAAGTAGCCTACAGACTGGGGGACTTTTTTCTAGTTTGAAGGCGATCTGGAGAGGCGATGTTTGGCTCAAAGTGGTTCTGCGGCCAAACTATATATGTGAAAAGATAATGTAAACAGTGTATGTGCATAATGTTCCCATGGTATTAGTTCAAAGGGTCCTTGGCGCTTTGATGGTAACTCACCCTCTCTCTGTGCCTTTGTTGTATTAACACATTGTTCAAACATGTGGAGAACAATGGTTGATATGGATGCTAGATTATGTTGCCTTTATAATAATTTCCCTGTCCACCTTACTCTTGTTAACACTTTGTCTGCAGGCATATTTCTGCCTTTTTCTGCCATATTTGGGCTCATTCAGGCACTCCAGATTGATTAGGAGAGTGTCTGAATGAAATTAAATGTATTCAGCAAAAACTACAAGACAATAGCTTCAAATTGACACCAAAATGAGCTTCGTATCTCGCAGGCTTCACCTGCAGCGCTACCATAGACATTTGTTAAAATGAGCAATTATCGCTGATGTTGCGCTACATTTGCCTTTGGAAGCGCTGTATATCTCGCGAAAGCATGACTCAGAGTCCTCAGTGCCGCGGCCGGCTGGTTGGGGGAAGGCTTTAAAAGCCTGTAGCTTGCCATGGTGTTCCGGAACATCTCCCGCAAGCAATGGGTTAATATTACTCTGAACAAAATTATTTACTTTATATAGTTTACGCTAACCCTTTCAGAAGTCTAGTGCTTAAGATTAAGAATTGGCTATCATTACACGGTTTTAGTCAAGTTACACATGGCCTATAGAAATGGAAGGGGTTAACATTATTTCAATGAATCATTTAACTCTCACACTTCTGCCTTAGGTGAATAACGTTTGATAGCCAACATATAATGAAAACATCCTCTATAGCCTACTGAAAAACTTAAGGGAGCCCAACTTGCTTTTTTTTTATCTTTCTCTCCCTCTCTCTTTGGCTTATATCCATTCGGCCCCATTCAGCCTACTGTTTTAAGACGTTTACCCTCATCCAGGTGTCACTATATTTTTGTTGTGACAGCAAGCTAAATTTGTAAATTTTTCGATAGAAAAATGGCTCCGGCGGAGCCAGATTTCTCCATACAATGCTGGCTGGCTATCGCTCGCCAGGAAGAAATCGACACCTGGATGGAGATAAACGTCTTAACACAGTTGGCTGAATGGGGCCCAACGGATACAAACCAGGGAAAGAGAGAAAAGGAGAGAGAGATAGAAAAAGCCGGTGACCCCCCTTAACATACCATAGCTACTGAATTAATTGAAACATACAATTATTGTGGAACATCATTCCAGTAAGTTTTGATAGTTCCTCGGCCTCTTTGTAGATGTTCTTATATTACCACATATTAAAGGAAACTTAACAACACATGTGGAAATGGAACTTAATTGACATAACTTTATCCCATTTACAGCGAGAGGTCCTTTATATCTGCAGTCCGTAGCCGATATGGGCTGGCAGCATTTGCCAAGTGACCTTTTTAAAAAGGTTTGTGCCAGTTTTGATTCGTGACCATTTTGGTTCATGACCGCTTTGGACCACGGCCGATATAAACCAATCGGTCGAATATGATTGGCGACTTGTCGTTTCCGATTTGTCTGTGGTCGTTTTGGTTGGAGACCATTATGGCTTGTGGCCAATATGAACAAAACCTAACAGTCAAAGTAAGCTGATCTGTATGGGCCGAGTGACTATTATGGTCCATGGCCGTTTTAGTGCACTGTCGTTTGAGTCCATGATCGTTTAGGTTCATGAGCAACATGGTCTCTCTCTCTCACTCTCTCTCTCTCTCTCGCTCTCTCGCTCTCTCGCTCTCTCTCTCTCTCTCTCTCATAAAATATAACAATACCATTAATAGTTACATTTTGAAAACTTTCATTCATCTATTCCCACGGTTATTTTTTGGATGGTCAATTTTGAGTTTTGTGGAGGGCGGGTGGGTTATCCGATGTTTGCCAAAAGTTAATAAGTTTTCTTGTGACACCAAGTGTAGCTAGATACCGACGGAGTTCCATGTAAATCCGTCCATTAAGGGAGCCCACCTCGCTTTTTTTATCTTTCTCTCCCTCTCTCTTTGGCTTGTGTCTATTCGGCCCCATTCAGCCTAGTGTTTTAAGACGTTTACCCCCATCCAGATGATCCAGGTGTCAATATTTTCCTGGCGAGCGGTAGCGAGCCAGCACATACTGTATGTATATATATTTGTTTTGACAGCAAGCTAAATTTGTACATTTTTCGATAGAAAAATGTCTCCGGCGAAGCCGGATGTCTCCATGCAATGCTGGCTCGCTGTCGCTCGCCAGGAAGAAATCGACACCTGGATGGGGATAAACGTCTTAAAACAGTTGACTGAATGGGGCCGAATGGATAAAGCCAAGGAGAGAGAGATAACAAAAGCCGGTGACCCAATTTAACTTAAGATATAACGTGCTTACAAATAAACATACAAACGGACAATCAGACAAACAACAACGAATACACAATCTCTGCATATACTTGCTTTGGTGAAGATAATGTGAGCTAGATTAAGAGGAAAATATCATCATCATACTGAAACGGTTAAGGGGGCCCACCTGTTTTGTTTTTCCTCTCCCTCTCCCTCTCTCTCTGGGTTGTATACATTGGGCCCCATTAAGCCTACTGTTTTAAGACGTTTAACCCCATCCCAGGGCGGGGGGGGGTTATTGGGTCAGGGTTGGGAGGAGGGGGGGGGTATTGGGTCAGGGTTGGGAGGAGGGGGGGGGGGGGGGGTATTGGGTCCAGGGTTGGAGGAGGGGGGGGGGGGGGGTATTGGGGTCGGGGGTGGGAGGAGGGGGGGGGGGTATTGGGTCAGGGTTGGGAGGAGGGGGGGTTTATTGGGTCAGGGTTGGGAGGAGGGTGGGGGGGGGTATTGGGTCAGGGTTGGGAGGAGGGTTGGGGGGGGTATTGGGTCAGGGTTGGGAGGAGGGGGGTGGGGGGTATTGGGTCAGGGTTGGGAGGAAGGGGGGGTTATTGGGTCAGGGTTGGGAGGAGGGGGGGGGGGGTATTGGGTCAGGGTTGGGAGGAGGGGGGGGTTATTGGGTCAGGGTTGGGAGGAGGGGGGGGTATTGGGTCAGGGTTGGGAGGAGGGGGGGGTATTGGGTCAGGGTTGGGAGGAGGGGGGGGGGTATTGGGTCAGGGTTGGGAGGAGGGGGGGGTATTGGGTCAGGGTTGGGAGGAGGGGTGGGGGGGGGTTATTGGGTCAGGGTTGGGAGGAGGGGTGGGGGGGGGTATTGGGTCAGGGTTGGGAGGAGGGGTGGGGGGGGTATTGGGTCTGGGTTGGGAGGAGGGGGGGTGTTATTGGGTCAGGGTTGGAGGAGGGGGGGGGGGGGGTATTGGGTCAGGGTTGGGAGGAGGGGTGGGGGGGGTATTGGGTTCAGGGTTGGGAGGAGGGGTGGGGGGGGTTATTGGGTCAGGGTTGGGAGGGGGGGGGGTTATTGGGTCAGGGTTGGGAGGAGGGGTGGGGGGGGTATTGGGTCAGGGTTGGGAGGAGGGTGGGGGGGGTTATTGGGTCAGGGTTGGGAGGAGGGTGGGGGGGGTTATTGGGTCAGGGTTGGGAGGAGGGGTGGGGGGTATTGGGTCAGGTTTGGGAGGAGGGGTGGGGGGGGGGTATTGGGTCAGGGTTGGGAGGAGGGGGGGGGGGGTATTGGGTCAGGGTTGGAGGAGGGGGGGGGGGGGTATTGGGTCAGGGTGGGAGGAGGGGTGGGGGGGGGGTATTGGGTCAGGGTTGGGGAGGAGGGGTGGGGGGGGTATTGGGTCCGGGTTGGGAGGAGGGGTGGGGGGGGGGGGTATTGGGTCAGGGTTGGAGGAGGGGGGGGGGGGGTATTGGGTCAGGGTTGGGAGGAGGGGTGGGGGGGGTTATTGGGTCAGGGTTGGGAGGAGGGGTGGGGGGGGTATGGGGTCAGGGTTGGGAGGAGGGGGGGGGGGGGTATGGGGTCAGGGTTGGGAGGAGGGGGGGGGGGGGGATTTATAAGGGGCTACTGGCTGTTGGTTTTGGTCTATTAATGAATTAATTCATACATTTTTTAGTTTCCTCGCTAGACCTCCATCAGGCTTAGAAAAACACACCCTAGACTCCCTTTCAAGATAAATGTGTACATTTTTTGGTTGGCCGGTTGCTCTTAAAATTACAGGCTCGCTATCGCTCACCAGAAAAGAATCGACACCTAAATTACACGAAAGGTCTTAAAATTGACAACGAAATGTGTCGAAAGGTCTTAAAATCGACAAACTAATGGGCCAACCGTCTTAAAATCTCAATACTAATGGGGCTAAAAATGAGGGAGAAAGGGAGATAAAAACAAGCACTACCCCTTTAACCCTACAGGCCCGGGCTGGTCCGCCAAAGGACGGTCGTACCCGCGCGAAATGGCCGAAAAACGTCTAGGCCTAGGCTACCGTATTTTTGTTTAATTTAACTGCTAGAAATTTCCCACGCATCTATAAACGTAGTGCGGTTTTCAATCTGTAGACTGGCGCTGAGTAGAGCTCTGTAAGTCAACTGGTTCAGTTGTGATGACGATTTCAGTGGAGCGAACTTTGCCGTGATGTT
Source organism: Paralithodes platypus (assembly GCA_032716605.1). Taxonomy (NCBI): domain Eukaryota; kingdom Metazoa; phylum Arthropoda; class Malacostraca; order Decapoda; family Lithodidae; genus Paralithodes; species Paralithodes platypus. Next base: position 24,304,863 of record CM064496.1, on the reverse strand, counting down.
GACAATATCGGAGCTTTTCAGACACTAATTACGTCTTACGTCACAACAATAACATTGATCCGACGTCTCCTTCTTGTTTTCGGAGGTGTGGTGATGCAACGGTCGGCTTTGTTTACATGCATCGGACGCACGGCGTTCAGACCAAGCTGAATAGGCTTTCAAGCTTGCTGCCTATTAACATGACACCCGGGCTCCTGCCCTTCTTTTGTGGTGTCCTGTTAATATGACACCCGGGTAGGAAGGGTTAACCCTTCAAACTTATATTATATTCAAGCTACCACCAGTCGATTTCATTCAGTTTATATAGTAAGAGGTATCCTTCAAAATAACAGTAGAAGGCCATGAATTATCACATTAAAAACAAACTATTCAATATTACGGATTCCTTGCTATGTTTTACCTTCCCCTAACGACATTGGAGCCTTACATTAACATCTGACATTGACGATGTGTTAAGATTTCGTTGATATTACGGTATTAAATTGATGGAATTCATATTACCGAGCAGCGCCCTTACATAACCGAGTTGAATGTTAATAGTAGGATGCCTGCATGTCTGACTACTCTAGGTACAGATTACAAACACACCCACTAGCATTCCAACAGAACAATAACATTCCACCAGCACTCCCTCACCATACATACACTCGTTTACCAAGCCGAGGATATAATTATGTCAGGTCCTACAGTGTACAGTCAAGGTTGAAAGTCATAGTCATACATTCAACTCGTGTTATCTCTCGAGTTATGAATGCAAGCATATACAGCAAAGGCCTGTATGTGCAAGGGTTGTTCATTGTTGTTCAGTCGTATTTTTGTAATTTTATCAATAAAGGAAACAATCACTAGAAGTCATAGAGACGGAACATCGCTCTTGTCCGTGGGTGTTCCAATAAAGATAAGTGATGATGATGATGATGGCCCACATCTAAGGCCTTCATTTGATATGATAACTCCTGTAAAATATTTAGACATAGCATAATTATTACTTATCAATCTGAACTGTACTTGCATGTGCACCTACATTATAAACAAATATGAATATTTATTTCCATTCCGTTTTACACCACTTAAACGAATTCCATGGAAAAACAAATATATATACAGTATATATATATATATATATATATATATATATATATATATATATATATATATATATATATATACAGTATATATATATATATATATATATATATATATATATATATATATACATATATATATATATATATATATATACCGGTATATATATATATATATATTTTGTTAATGTAGGAATGGAGTACCATATTGCATGTTTATATTATCTTTGCTGTGATCATATACATTTATGAAATTACATATCTAAATTATATAAGCACAATTATAATGTGTACAATACTTGCTAAACCTTGTATCGTGACCTGATTGTAGTTGTATTTGTGCAAGTGTTTGGGTTGTATATGTGTAATGTGTGCAATACTGAATGCCGAGTGGTGTTTGTTGCAACGGCTACCCATGTTGTTATTCGCAGGATAGTGATTGATTATGCGTGACAGTTAATTCTAACCCGTATTTGTCCTAACTCAACGTTGTCTATAGTTGTTATAACGTTACTGATAATAATACGAATTGTATCTAATCCATAGGTGGTATATTTCAGTTTAATCAACTTTTCCTACAATCAGATATCTCAATCCCTATAATATACATGTGAAAATACTGGTACGGAATGTATAGTTCGACATTATCAAAGATAATAAATAACTTCGTTGTTCCATAATTGTGGCATCCTAATTGCGTTCAAAGAAAAAGAATGCCAGCTTTTCTTACTACAGGATCTGTAAAGTATAACAACCCACTTGTCCACCCAGCTAGAAAATATAATGTATGAAGAGGCTGCATACAAATGTGTACAGCCATGCTCAAAACTCTTACCATACTTTATATCCTCAAGGTTGGCTATCACTATGAAACAAAAACCAAAGTCATTAACGTATTCCTTTTTGGAGGACACGTGTTTTGTCTTCATTAGCAACTTTTACTCGGTGCATTCAGTCCCTTTAGGAATCATAGAGGTATATTATAACTCCATTAAGCCTCTTCTCTCAAGTCCTTCGTAAACGGAATTGTATATAATATTCTAGCAAAGGCTAAAACTGAATGAAAATCTCGTTCTCGACTACTGAAAGAGTTAATAACACACGTACAAGACTAAAACTCTTACATTCAATCATTGTTCTGTATGTTTGAGTATTGAGAGAGGAAATTAAGTTGACATTTCGAAGCTTGGCACTAATTTAATAGCAAGTACTATCATTCGTGAAAATACTAGATGTTCCCTGCCATGGCTGCCTGGTATTGAGGATATTTGGGTAACTGCGCAGTTGCCTGTTATCATTAGCGGATGTATATATGTACTGGCACCTTTAACCTCCCGCTGCACCTTTTGTCTATATACAAATATCTTTAGATTAATTTGTATGCGTTAAAAGGTATTCTTTGTTTTGGGGTACTTTCATAATAATCTTCTTGCTAATGATAAGCTTTATAAGATAATAAAAAGTATTAAGGTAAAATACTTTAAATATTAAGTAAACCAACTAAGATTACCCCACATCAGCAACCTTGCTACTCTTCATATGCAAATATCATAATCTCGCATGGTGTTATCCCCCAAGTAATTGCAGATCATGATCTCTTTGGTATCTGCGTAAATATAAATATGCCTAAGAGAAATAATGTTACCAAAACTGTTCGTCAGCTAGCTAACTACAAGTATAGATTTTTTTTGATTGAGTATCCTTCAGACAATAAACAAATTGCAAAACATATTACAAACTGATGACGTAAATTTATTAGGTTAATAATTTCAATTAAATTTTCATCGAGTGTTTGAATGACTACATGTGCTTTTTTTTTTTTTTTTTAGGTAAAACGATTATCACTACCTGGTTCAATGCCTCGGAGATTATTATGATAATTTGTTATTATTAGTATTGAGGGTTCTGATTGTTGTTGCCATTTTCGACCAATATATTTTTAGTTTGCCCTTAGACTAAGAAAAGCGCCTCCCCACCACCTCCACACCACCGAGACCCTCTTCAAGATAAACATTAATATTTTTCTGAAGAAGAATGTCCAGGCCATAGGCTGGCTTTTCCTAGATTGTAGGCTCGCTATCGCTCGTCCAGAAAAAAATGGAAACCTGGATAGGGTGAAGTGCCCAACTAATGAGACGCAACGTTTTTAAATCTCTAAACTAATGGAGTGAAACAGGGCGGTTCCCTGCACCAGATAGGGATAAGAGGCCGTTGACACATTATGGATGAACGATAGTATGCGTCATGACATTAATATTATAAACGATAATCGGAAGAAACTCAAACCTGACCGACACAATTTAGTACTAGCAAGAAAAGAAGATTGTTAAGGGAGCCCACCTCGCTTTTTTTATCTTTCTCTCCCTCTCTCTTTGGCTTGTTTCCATTTGGCGCCATTCAGCCTACTGTTTTAAGACATTTACCCCCATCCAGGTGTCAATGTTTTCCTGGGAGCGGTAGCGAGCCAGCATATATTTTGGTTTTGACAGCAAGTTTAATTTGTAAATTTTTCGATAGAAAAATGTCTCCGGCGAAGCCGGTTTTCTCCATACAATGCTGGCTCGCTATCGCTCGCCAGGATGAAATCGACACCTGGATGGGGATAAACGTCTTAAAACAGTTGGTTGAATGGGGCCGAATGGATACAAGCCAGGGAAAGAGAGAAACTGAGAGAAAGAAAAACAAACGGTGACCCCCCTTAAGCCTCTAGTAAATGAGGCTATATCAGATGTCTACAATAATTAGTATTACAATAGTAGAGGAAAAACTTTAGCTGCGTGGAAGATAATTAGATGAATTGTTCCTAATCATAAACGTAGCTCTAATGTTTATGACAATGATATTATAATGACTAATACAGCTGAGGAATGAAATAGTAATTTTGCGAGCGTCGGAAAGACAATATACGAACGAAGACAACAGAACCTCCATGGAGAAAACAAGTCTAATGTTTATTACAGTAACGTAAAAAGCTGGTGTCACACGAGCCCTTTTTCGAGCATTTTTTACGGTCAATTGTGGTCTGGAAGCTTAACAAATTTCACTGTATCATAATTCAACCGGCTAACATAATCTACATTTAGTCTAGTTGCCGATACCAGTGCGAAAATGTACCGAAATAATACGAGAACAAAACTTGCTCATGGAAAATTGACGGAAAAAGCGCTCGTGTGACAGAGGCTTAACGTACGTTCCTCACAGCTTGGATTCCTACGCTAGTTATACCCCTTTCTAAAAGTGGAGATGTTAATAATTAGAACAATATTCGGCCTATCTCGCTCTCACAAAATACATAAAAATAATACTTGAAAATATTGTTGGAAATCAACTACTACGTTTCTTAGAATCAAATACACTTTTAGTCAAAACTCAATATGGATTTCACCCAAACTTGTCCACCGAGTCAGCACTCTCTCTCTATCTCTCTCACACACTCACTCTCTCTATCTCTCTCTCTCCACACATGCAAACTCTCCATCAGCACCTCTATGCTACACAAAGTAATTCCACTGGTTGTTCATTGTGCCTGTCATAAGCGTCGGGAAATCTTTCAACAATCTTGTACTGGAACTTTGTATTTCTTTTATCTGGACAACTTATATTTAGATCTGCCAGTGATATATTGAATGCACAATCTCCCTCTAAGTTCATGTAATTTCTCGATAATTTTTGCTCTATTTACCTTTATTTACCTACCTGTATAAACATGAAAACAAGTACAATACAATAAACTCGGACATAGCTTGAATTTTATGGTTTGTTTATGTGTCCATATAACTTTAGCGGGTTTCACAAACTTTCGATATTTAACAATTTTCCTTCAACACCTTTGGGATCTTTTGCACTGGTATCTGAAAGAAGATAACTAGAAGATCGCTTAAATTAGGAGACAAAATTATATATAAAGTTGACCTCAAAAGCTGCTAGACCAATGTTGAGGATTATGCCAAGGGAAAAAGTACTCGAGTGATACCGGCTTTATTGTTTATGTTGTAACAGAGAGATAACCAAGTTAAACATACGGGGAATGAAAGACTTTCAGAGATCACTGCACGATACAGGACGTGGTTGTTAATGCTATCCTAAACTGTTTGTTAGTACCGTAGTCATCACAGCGCTTTACAAACAATCCATTAGCTTCATAACGAAACACGTATGATAATAATAATAATAATAATAATAATAATAATAATAATAATAATATAGTTATTATTATTATTATTATTATTATTATTATTATTATTATTATTATTATTAGTAGTAGTAGTAGTAGCAGTCGTAGTATTGTTATTATTATTTATATTGTATTTATTTGTTAATATGAATCAATATATTCAACAATATCGTTATATAAAAGAGGACAAGTTTCTATCCCTCCATCATATTCAAATACGACCATACTAGAATACGTTTTGCAGTTCCACTTTGTAGAACTCAAGTAAAAATATAGAGAAAATATTAATAATGACTACTAAACTGTTTTCATATATACCGGTATGAAAACTAAACTGCGAAATGTGTTTGATAACTTTAGAACTCGATTCTTATAAATTCGTAGCCTACTTGGCCAGTTCAATGCTTAAAATACTAAATGAGTTTGTTAATGTGGTGTATAGCAAGGTGCGTAGCAATACACAATTGTTGGTAATAGTTTGTAAGTTAAGGTTTTAGAGGTAAAATGCTAGTATATACAACAAATAACGCGATTATATAGCATAGGTACTGTACTGTAGTGAATATTAAACTCCCAGTGTCCCCCACTACCACACTCCCTCCCTCTCTCTCTCTCTGTAGATATTATAAGCCTTGATTTTCAAAAGGCATGTGACAAAGTTCACCACAACGTTTATTGATAACATTAAAAGTGAATGGAATACAAGGCGGAGTATTGAAATGGATAAAATATTGTCTTAGTGAAACAAAACAAAGAGTATTCGTGAACATTATAGCGTTCAAATGAACCAATGTAACTAGCAGTTTCAAGCAGAGTATCCCAGGGATCGTTAAATGGGCCAGTTCTCTTCCAAGTTTACATTACTGGCATAGATGAACGTCTCACCTGTACAATCTCAATGTCCATTGACGAAAAAGAAAAAGAAAATGCTAATACCGTACTCTCAAATGAACATGTAGATATATGCAAACTAATCTAGAAAATTGTCATGTTGGGCTCAAGTTCGGCAAACCAGTTTCAATGCGGATACACGTAAATTAAAGTACTCAATATCGGGAACCGAAATGAGAAAGCAAACTATTGAATGAATAGCACTCAGCTTAACTTAAGAGTGTAGACAGAGTAACGCATTGAAAGAAACAATATCGAGTAACCTAAAACCCGTCAACAATGTACAATTGTTGTTAAGAAGGCAAATCAAAATAATTGGCTTTATAGGCAGTCCATTCTAACATGAATCGAAAGAGATAATCATCACTCTTTACAATTACTTAGTCTGTCCTCTTCAGGAATATTGCCTTCCATCATGTTGCCCCTACTACCATAAAAATATTGACAAAGTGGAACGAGTTCAACGTAGAGTTACCAATATGTTAAAAAACATCAGAGACATCGACAACATGAACTGTAATAGTACTTTGCAATCGAACAATCAAATTACATGCGGGGAAATGGTTGCAAGTTATTGGTAAATCTAGCTAGTTTAATTTTACTTTGACTTTATTAAGTTTAAGGGTAGTGTGTTACAGGGGGAATGTTCTAGCGCGTAATAACTACCATATACAGTATGCCCGGTGATCACATTGTTAGTAAATATAGTTGATTGTTATTTAATTTTACATATTTGTTCGACAATACTTTTTGTATTGTGTGTTTGTGGATTTTTTTTTTTTGCGTGCTTGTGTATTCTTGTAGTCATTTTCTTTGCTATTAACATAGTAGTTCCATGAATTTTCAATATATCATTGCTCCTTAGTACAAAGTGCCTCACTATGATCCATACGTCTGAATTTCAACTGTGATATTGACAAGAGCGCTAGAGACCATGTTTATGACAGGGATAGTAGAGGTGCTCACCATGGAGCTTTCCGCTGGCCAGGTACCGTAGCGGCCTCAGTTAAAAAGAACAATATATATATAATATTATATATTATATTTGTGATAAACAAAATGTAATTTTCCACGTTTTGCTATTCTGTTCGGCTATATATTTTTTCCAGACGTTAGTTAATGTTTTGTTTGTTGTGTTCAGCATGCATTTCAGTTAATTTGTCAAGAGTCATATATTTTATCACTTGAGTTTAAGAATTTATTTTTCAATAGAGTTGTCAACTTGTGGAATGGGCTTCCTTGATAAACTATTATTATATACTACAGAACTATTGATTCCTTCAAACATTGGCTTCACAAACACCTTGCCTTAAATCCGCGGCTGACTGCATTTGTAAATAAATATATATTTTATTTTCATTTTTCCTCAGACTCAATGAGGATCACTACATATACGAATAAATAGCTAAGATGTTATTTGCTTTTCCCCAGATACACGAAAGATCACTTTTAGTTGTGTTATGTTATCAACCAAAATTGTCTCCTACTAATATCTCCTAACCCTTGCATGGACATTAGTCCCGTGGCAGTACTTTCCTTTCCAACTGTCCCTTACCCACTCTGACATATTGTTGAATACTCTGAGCAACAGTTATCTAGAAGGCATACAGCCTCTAGGGGTTGTTAGACCTGTTTTTGCTTGATTTACTTTGTACTCTCTACCTGTCAAACTCTTGTTCTCGCTTCTAAAACACTTAATCTTCAGTGTTTTTAAGGACAAATAACTTTGAGGGGTCGTTAAACCTGTTGTAGATCGAGTTCCTATGCACTCCTTTGTACTCTGTACTCTCTCTCTCTCTCTCGCACTCACACTCACACTCACACTCTCTCTCTCTCTCTCTCTCTCTCTCTCTCTCTCTCTCTCTCTCAACATTTACAGTCTTCTTTCCAATCTCTCTCCCTTCCATCCCCCTCTTCACAATTTGATTTCCCTCTTGGATCCTTTCAGTATTTATATCGGTTTATATATTAATATATTTGTTTCCGATCTATCTATCTATCTATCTATCTAATATCTGTTGCTTTTCACTTTCGTATTATCAATACACACACAAAAATACACACACTATTCATGTTTATCCATGTGTTTATGTACCTATCAATCTATCTACGATATTTTAGAGTGAACAAATGTAGTGCTCACCAAACACGATGCAGCTTTTAAAGTAATGGTTAATAAATTTGCTCTATTTTGCACAGTAAATACTGAAATGCATATATTTAAATACATGATGTTTTTGAAGCGGCAGTAACTTCATCCTTGTTATATAGTTCTGAAACCTGGCTTAATAATAATCCGAAGAAATTAATAAAGCAATACAACAAGTTGATAAGTGATTGCTTGTTTTTCAAAAGAGTACCACCTCAAATTAGGGTTTTGTTGAATCTGAATTTTTGGTTTAAGAAAAACAAAAAAAATATATATAAGAGAAATGTATAGTTTAGGAGCTTGAACGTAGGAGAGCCATTCCATGTGGTATATGAACTACTAGCTGTTGTACCCGGTTGCTTCTTTGGGAAAAATCGAAGTATGGGCTGTTTATCTTGTGGGGTGGGTGGGACTCCCCTCGCAGGGTGAGGTGACAAAACAACTCGCTTAAAACCTATACTTGCACCCTCTTAGTATGCATGCCAAGTATGGGCTCTTCATCTTGAAAACTGAGTGGGGGTCGGGGCTCTGCCCCCACCTGCTTAAAACCTATTCTGGCACCCCCTTAGTATGCATGCCAAGTATGGGCTCTCCCTCTTGAAAAATTAAAAGGTGGGGGGTAGGGGGGTGAGGGCTCCGTTCCCCACCTGCTCAAAACCTATTCTGGCATCCCCTTAGTATGCATGCCAAGTATGGGCTCTCCATCTTGAAAACCGAGGGAGTTCCCCCCCCCCCCCTCCACTGCGTTTAAAACTTATTCTGGCACCCCCTTAGTATGCATGCCAAGTATGGGCTCTACATTTTGAAAATTAACTAGAGAACTATCTATTAATCTATCAATATTTTGATATATTCCGAGAAACGTTATTCATTTGGCACACTCCTATCCATTTATTTGTACTTATCTATATATCTATCTGTCTATCTATCTATCTATCTATCTATCTATCTATCTATCCCTCGCTCGGTCACTCCCTCCCTCCCTCCCTCCCTAACTCTCTCTCTTCCTCTCCCCCCCCCCTCTCTCTCTCTCTCTCTCTCTCTCTCTCTCTCTCTCTCTCTCTCTCTCTCTCTCTCTCTCTCTCTCTCTCTCTCTCACTAGCTAGCTAGCTATCCATTCCCAATATCTGACATCTGGTTCCTTTTAACTCTCTCCCTCCCTCTGCACAATCACACTATTCACTATGACCCTCTTCTTAGTTCCTCACTCTCACTCTCTCTCTCTCTCTCTCTCTCTCTCTCTCTCTCTCTCTCTCTCTCTCTCTCTCTCTCTCTCTCTCCCCGATAACCCACTATAGGTGTAATCAGACAGTAAGGTGCACCAATTAGTCAAAGACAGCTACAAGGAGCTACAAAGAATAGTTATCTCAAAATATATTACAGTTCTTTCCAGGTAAATACTCTTAAGTGGAAAGAGACAGATTGTGTATTGCATGCTAAGTAATTACTTTTATCTTCTTGACTACTCTATTGATGAACTATATGCACTTTCTGAAGGACCTCATCTGTGAATTTGTTTTTAATTTATAATACGCAAACACTATGGAAATGAGCTACCATGTGACCTCTTTTACATGTACGGAATAAAGGAGGCATTACACATGCACTTCAACAATGGACATATATTGATTTGATTCTTCCATATTTCTAAAGTAAATATTTCTTGACATTTTACAGTAAATACAGTACAGTATATTACAGCCGAACTAAGAATGCCATCAAACGCCCTCGTGTACGTCTTTCTCGTTTAATTTCATGTATGATTTTCTCTATCGTGTACACTTTATTTTCTAAATCATATACACTCAAACAAACACGCGTACACAACAATAATAACACAAACAAATCTATCTTACAAACACACTTACTCATTCTCTTACACACACACACACACACACACACACACACACACACACACTATGACCTCTTTCACCAACTTCGGACAGAGAGGAGGGGGGGAGGAGTAGCTATTTTCGCCCGGAAACAGCTGTGTGCATCTCGCCTGGATATTGAGGTCCCGGAGGGAATCGAAGCACTCTGGGTGAGAGTTAATCCCCCCTCCCACCCTCGTCACACTGCCTCCATTATCTACTGTGTGATCTACCACCCACCACGCTCACCCACCGGCCCCGCACTAATCAACCACATCATCGATACATGTGATGATCCCAAACTCCAATTTCCATCATCCAAGTTGGTGGTTTGTGGGGATTTCAATGAACTAGACACCTGTGAGATTTAAGAACAGCTGCATCTTTCACAAATTGTTGACTTCCCCACCCACAACCACAACACTCTTGACCTTATTTTGACAGACATGGATGAGCAGTACCTCCCACCTGAACCTTTACCTCCTGTGGGACGCAGCACTCATCTCTCTGTGTTCTGGTCACCTGCCCCTACCACCTCCCATCAACAGACCCCCGTCATCCGGACCTACCGACCAACGCCAGACTCTGCAATGCGGGGGTTCGGGCAGTGGTTGGTTCATTACCCGTGGACGGAGGTTCTCACTGAAGAAGATGTTAATGCCAAATGGGACAACTTTGTATCTACCACCACCGAAGCCTACCACCACTTCTTCCCCACCAAGAGGACCAAAATGCACCCCTCTGACGTCCCATGGATTACTCCTCGGATCAAGAGACTGATGCAGAATCGGAATAAGGCCTTCTACACGGACAACAATCGCTACAAGGACCTACGCAACATTGTGATAAGGGAAATCCGTTGGGCGAAGAAGTCCTACTACCCTACAAAGATTCATCATTTAAAACAAACCAATATCAGTCAGTGGTACTCTAAAATTAAGAATCTTTGTGGCTTAAGTAGTGGGACTCCTTCGATCCCCTGTGTTTCCCATGTCCCTCGTGTAGATGCACCTGAACTGATAAATAATCACTTCTCTACCATCTGCCAAACCCTCCCCAAACTAGACCGCACCAACCTCCCTGCCTTCCTCCCATCCCCTTCCCCCCCAGTAGCTGTTCAAGAATTTGAAGTGGCCAAAAAGCTTTCCAGTTTCAAATCAAAAAGATCAACAACCCCAGTAGACCTACCCCTGAAAATATACAAAGAATTTTCGGTGGAATCTGCCACCCCCCTTTGCTCGATAATTAATGCCTCCTTAAGGCAAAGTAAATGCCCTGCAGACTGGAAAACTTCATACGTCACTCCAATCCCCAAAACCCCCTCCCCACATTCTCTTAATGAACTCAGACCAATTGCCATTACGCCCATCCCTAGTCTAATATGTGAGGACTTTGTATTCACCTGGGCTTACTCACAAATCCGTCACTTGATAGATCCCCAACAGTTTGGCAACGTAAAAACCTCCTCCACCACTCACTGTCTTATTAGCTTCCTAGATTATATTTACACAAATCTTGAGAAGAGAAAGACTTCCCTCGCCCTTGCCTTTATTGACTTCAGGAAAGCATTTGACCTTGTTGACCACACCATCATCATCAACAAGCCATAAAGTTGGGGCTACATCCTACCCTGGTTGCGTGGTTGACCGACTTCCTTAGTGACAGACGACAAGCAGTGCGATACCAAGGCTTCATCTCCACCTTCCTAGACATCACATGTGGAGTCCCACAGGGCACAAAGATGGGGCCTCTATTGTTCCTCATCTTGATTAATGATGCCCTAAAGGACACCCCATTCCACTGGAAGTACGTGGACGACTCGACAGTCGGCATTACTGTCGATAACACCTCCCCTAACTATGACCCCCTACAAGACATCCTCGACCGTCTTCAAGCCTGGACCACAGACAATCATGTGACTATCAATCATGACAAGACAGTGGTCATGCACATCAACACTTCCGTTACCGACCTTCCTCCACCCACTGTCACAATTGGTCCTCATCCCCTTCAGCTTGTTGAGTCCACCAAACTCCTCGGAATCACTGTGGACAACAAACTGAACTGGAAGAAACATGTAACTACCACAGTCAGGACCGCCACTTACAAGTTATTTATGCTAAGGCGGTTGAGATCCCTGGGGGCGCCGGAGAATGAGCTGAAGAGTATATATAACACCTTCATACTCCCTAAGTTCACCTACGCCTCTCCCGCCTGGTCCTCCTCTCTAACCCTAACACAACAACGTCAACTGGAGAGAGTTCAGAGGAGGGCATGCAGGATCATCCTGGGTGGCACATATCCAGGGTACGAGGAAGCTCTCACCACCCTTAGCATACCTGCACTTTCAACCCACCACTACAACACACTCAAACAGTTTGCATCTAAGCTGCTTGTTCACCCACGACACAGAAACTTACTTCCACCAGACGCCCCTAGACCTACACGTGCAGCTCGTCATTTCAACACACTCCAACCAATAAGAGCAAGAACTGACAGATATAAAAATAGTCCTATCCCAACCATTGTTAATATTATTAATAATGTGTAATAACGGTCTGTCACACCATATATACGCGCCCACCTTTAATAATATATGCATAAGTGTGTGTGCGTGTGTGTATTAGAATATAATTATGTATGTATTTGCTTGAGTTTGTTTATGTATATGTGTATATATGTATCTATGTATGTGCAGTATATGTGTATGTATGTGTGCGTATATGTGTATGTATGTATGCGTTATTTATGTATATATATATATGTGTATAGTGTATACTGTTTGTGGTTCGAGCCCGGCTGAGAGTATCAGGTAGGATAAGAGAAGAGCATATATGCATGTAATGTGCATATATTTATGTATATGTATGTCTGTGTGTACGTGCTGTCAATGGTTCGAGCCCGGTTGAGAATATAAGGTATATAATATATATAAGTACTGTACGTGTATTTATATTTATATGGTCATATGCACATATGTATGTAAATATACGTACATATGAGCGAGAACATATTGCTCACTAGTGCAACTTCTGATTATAAATCTATGCATAAGCATTATCTATTATTAAGTGTTCGCGTATCTTCATCCATGTATTTCCATCCTTAACAATAGAACACCCAGCTCTTCCATATTTCGCCTTCTGTCACACACACACACACACACACACACACACACACACACACACACACACACACTTACACAGCCCGTAGCCTAGTAGGTAGCGCTCTCGTCTCACACACGAGGGGTCGGGGGTTCAATCCCCCGGCCGGGAGGAGACAAATTGGGCTTGTCTCCTTTCATGTGTTAGCCTCAGTTCACCTAGCTGTAAATAGGTACCTGGAATAAGTGGACGACGTTGTGACGTCCCATCTGGGGTTGGCAAAAATGGTACAAGGCGAGATGGGTATCATATGGTTCACCAAGCTGATGGCTACCTAAGCCTTCGGGCGAGACGGTACCGTCTATAGTGAGAATGGTACCATACAGATCCACCCTAAGCCTTCGTTTCCGATGTGGCCAATTGGCTAAAAATACAGACTACACACACATGCACAGCCATTCCAACGATACATATAAACACCTACACATATAGGAGGCGGGAAATAACGAGCATGCTCACTCCCGCAATACAACTAGAGTAAGTACAACTAGAGTAAGTACTACCGAGGATTAACCTCCCATTGTAATACCTGCACCCTCTTTACCTGACTTACCAAAACAGTTTCTGTATGTATGTATGTTTGTGTGCATACGTGAGCGTTTGTGTATACAGACATGTGCACACTTACTGCATGTTCTTATGTTCCTATATATGTATGTATATGTATGTGCGCACGTACGTGTATATACGTATGTTCTGTATATGAGTAAGTAAATAAATGTGTATATGTACTGTATATCACTTACTCTCATGGTTATTTTATGATAATTTGTATTCTGCACATGCATCATTATTGTATTTATTTATTTTGTTTGTAAACTGAGCTTACCATCCTCATATCTGTACATCTCATGTTCATCCACTAAATTGTAAAATGTGTATTTTCAGCTCATGAGGCTGCCATTCTTTAATAAACCGTTTATTATTATTATTATTATTATTATTACACACACACACACACACGCCCCAGTCGGATGTGAATTAATTCGGTCATTTGTCTTGAGTTTTCTTTTAGAGTGTGAGCGACTTTATCTGGGGTGTCGCTATGTGTCTGTGTGTGTGTGTAGGAGTGTGTGTGTGTGTAAGAATGTGTGTGTTTAGAAGTGTGTGTGTGTAGGAATGTGTGTGTGTATGTAGAATTGCGTGTGTGTGGGAGTGTTTGTGTTGAGGTGTGTGTGTTTAGAGGTGTTTGTGTGAAGGAGTGTGTGTATGTGTGTGTTTCTGTGTAAGTACTTTTATCCTGTGAGTTTATAATTATAATGTTTGTGTGGCATTATCTTGCATGTCTGTCTGTATGCCTCGTATGTGTTTGTATTGCTAACATGATCTAGCCACGGTGTGCTATACTGTATATACAGTATATATGTCTGTCTCCAAGGCCATCTGTCTCGTGACAACAAGGGGCTTGTTGCTGGATAAACACCAACACGCTTAGGTAGATTGTACTAATAAATGGTTATTATCCAGTTATTTACACACACATATATATATATATACATTTATATATATATATATATATACAATATATATACATATACATATAATTATATATACAGTATATATATACTGTGTATATATATATATATATATATATATATATATATATAACATTAAAGTATAAACTAGTAAATATGACAAGATTTCATACATAAAATATAAAGCAAAGTATGTGTATATGTTACTCAGTTACTTGTTCGTCAAGGGGAATCCACGCAATGCGACCTAAGCTCATTATTATCGCGCCTCCTTAACTGGGAATGTATTGCGTGAAATGCATGTTAAGTGTTTTATGTATTGTTGGAATGGCTGTGGATGTGTGTAGTCTGTATTTTAGCCAATTGGCGACATCGGAAACGAAGGCTTAGGGTGGATCTGTATGGTACCATTCTCACTATAGACGGTACCGTCTCGCCCGAAGGCTTAGGTAGCCATCAGCTTAGGTGAACCATATGATACCCATCTCGCCTTGTACCATTTTTGCTAACCCCAGATGGGACGTCACAACGTCGTCCACTTATTCCAGGTACCTATTTACAGCTAGGTGAACTGAGGCTAACAC
This sequence comes from Paralithodes platypus, assembly GCA_032716605.1. Classification (NCBI taxonomy): domain Eukaryota; kingdom Metazoa; phylum Arthropoda; class Malacostraca; order Decapoda; family Lithodidae; genus Paralithodes; species Paralithodes platypus. The sequence continues at coordinate 24,289,470 of CM064496.1, read as the reverse complement.
ATGAAAGGAGACAAGCCCAATTTGTCTCCGCCTGGCCGGGGATTGAATCCCCGGCCCCTCGTGTGTGAAACAAGAGCTCTACCTACTAGGCTACGGGCTGTGTGTGTGTGTGTGTGTGTGTGTCAGCAGTATACTAGTTTATAAATATTAATTATATTGCAGTACGTAAATTTAGTTGATTTCGAAATGTATTGAATATTCAGCATGTAGAGCTATAACAGGAGTTTGAATTTTGTTTTGTTTCAAGGTAGCTAAGCTTGTGGTAAGTCCTGACTATTGTAGAATAATATTGATGAATTGGATTTTTGTTTATTGAATAATGTAATATACAGTATCATTGATATATATATAACTATTCACTTTAAAACAAAATCAATTCAAGAATAATTATCAAATCACAGAAACACTTATTATCCGGTAAGTTCCCATCTGCGTATTCTGTTTAGTGTTTTGCTGACCAAATTTCGAAACATTTTTAGCTGAAATAGGGTAAATTTCAATTATTATAGGTGAGTGGATTTCCATAGAACTTTATTCGCATGCTCTCATCAACAAGACTATATGAATATTTTTTTGAAAATCTGATTGCACAACTGTCCTCTAATGTATGGTGCTTAATATATTTCTGTATTTGGTTAACCATACATGACTTTATGTAGCTTAGGTGAGATATCTTGGTCAAGGATCTACAGTATATGGTAAAAGACGGTTTATGTGGTAAATAAAATCCCTACTCTACTCTCTCTTTCTCTCTCTCTCTCTCCTCTGCTCTAGGGAAAGGGGATGGATATGTTTACTTAATCAAAACAGGTGTTGGTCGTGTTCTGAGGGACAGACAGTCAATCCTATATCCTGAGAGAAACCCAAACTGGTAGATTAAAAGAAAAATATATGGTCAAGTGTATTTAGTGGACAGAGATGCTTTCAACCGATGCACATCTTTTCCTAAGGGGAGTCACCTGCTATTTTCTCTTTCTCTCCTTTTCTCTCTTTCTCTGGCTTGTATCCATTCGGCTCCATTCAGCCAACTGTTTTAAGACGTTTATTCCCATCCAGGTGTCGATATCTTTCTGGCGAGCGATAGCGAGCCTGTATTGTATGGAGAAATCTGGCTTCGCCGGAGACATGTCTCTATCGAAAAATGTACAAATTTAGCTTGCTGTCATAACACAAATATATAAATGCTGGCTCGCTACCACTCGCCAGGAAAATATTGACTCCTGGATGGGGGTAAACGTCTTGAAACAGTAGGCTGAATGGGGCAGAATGGATACAAGCCAAACAGAGAGGGAGAGAAAGACAAAACAAGCGAGGTGGGCCCCCTTAACGACCATGACTTACAATCCACATTTAAGGGGAGACTGGCCGTTTGTTTGGTTTATTAATTAATTTATTCATAATAGTTTTTAGTTTCCTCCCTTGACCTCCATCAAACTTAGAAAAACACCCCCTAGACCCCCCTTCAAGATAAATTTGTAAATTTTTCGGTAGAAAAATATCCCGGCCGAAGGCCGGTTCCTCTTAACATTGCAGGCTCGCTATCGCGCTGCCAGGAAATAAACGACACCTAAATGGCCCGAAAGGTCTTAAAATTGACAACGAACTGGGGCGAAAGCGTGAAAATCGCCAAACTAATGGGTCGAACGTCTCATAATCTCAAAACTAGTGGGGCTAAACATTAGGGAGAAGGGGGTCCAGAAAAACGGTCTGCCTCCCCTTAAGAATGTGTGCTTTACAGAAGTGCTTTATTCCCGGAACCACTTTATTTTTTGGAATTAATTTCCTCAGAGTAACTTACCACCACATCAGTTCAAATTTAATTGTTACACATTTTTCATGAAAGGAAAATACCATTTTGAACAAAAACGGTGATTTGTTTCAATATTATTATCCTCTTTTATCTTGTGTAAATCAACGTACTCACCCCCCCCCCTCTCTCTCTCTCTCTCTCTCTCTCTCTCTCTCTCTCTCTCTCTCTCTCTCTCTCTCTCTCTCTCTCTCTCTCTTTTGCCCTCATGGTGGACACCACACAAACGTAGTTCGGCGGGGTTTATACTTTATACCAATACGTTACGATTACAGTGTTGCACGCACATATAACATGGCAAACAAGTGTATGAACCTCTTCTCTATGCCAGATTTGCAATAAGATAATTTCTGCTTAAAGGGTTATGACTCTCAAATAGACAAGATGGGTTAAGACCAAAGTTATCTAATGAATCTGCCTTGACTATAATAGCTAACCCAATATATAATTATATGGATCTCTTTCGACTACATGCGATATTTCCAAAGCCTTTGATAGCATAACTCGCAAAATACTACTTACGAAGCTCACAAAACCTATAATATATTAGTTTTGGTTTAATAACTATTTTTGCGATATAAAGCCATCTGTTAAAATCAATAATGACATTTCTAAGCCAACTATTATATTTTTCAGAGTTCCGTAGGGATCTATCAAAGGACCAATTATATTTACCATATAGTATGTGAATTGTTTGTCAGAAATGCTTAATGATTGTATGGTGGTACAATATGCAGATGATATTCAGTTTTTGCATAGCAGGACTAATGACATGCTTCCCAAGCTAATTAATAGAGGAGAAACTACTCTTCTTATAGCGTTTAATTACATACAAAAAAATAGTCTGAAACCCTCAAAACTCAACACGTTGTCATTGGAAGTAGACATCAGGTGAAACAAGCCCCTATTGACACAAAAGTTGATAGCACATCAATATTTACCAGGAAGCATGTTAAAAATCTTGGTATTTACATGGATTGCCAAATTATATAAATGTTCACAAACACTTAAATGAACTCTCTGAAAAAAGTAATGGGAACGATATCTTTATTAAGTCACATAAAGGACATGTTTGATACCACCTCACGTAAAATTGTAGTCCAGTAAATTTTTCTGAGCGCCATATATTATTGCTTGTTAATATACGGTACAATTAACTTCACAATGTTACACAATGCAAAAACTCCGTAACTTTGTAGCTATGGTTTCTGTAGGTGGCGCTAAAAGATCTGTCCGAGCTACCCTTTTTATCTTTATCTCCTTTTCTCTCTTTCCTTGGCTTGTATCCATTCGGCCCAATTTAGCCAACTTTTTTTAAGACGTGTATCCCTATTCAGGTGTCGATTTCTTCCTGGCCAGCATTATATGGAGAAATCCGGCTTCGCCGGAGACATTTTTCTATCGACAAATGTACAAATTTAGCTTGCTATAAAAATAAAAATATATATTCTGGCTCGCTACCGCTCGCCAGGAAAATAATGACACCTGGATGGGGGTGAACGTCTTAAAACAGTATGCTGAATGGGACCGAATAGATACAAGTCAAAGAGAGAGGGAGGGAAAGAGAAACAAAAAGAGAAGTGGGCTCCCTTAAAACGAAAGAAAAGCCGACTTTGGATGTGGCTGTAATAGTCTCCAAGAATATGAATAATGTGATTCCTGATTGGATTATAAACCTCCCTACTATTAATTACGTGTCCAACAGCAGGTATTCTATTTTGTTATTAATTTCACCCAAACACCAAACACCATTAGACAATTATACACATAATAATACATATACTGGTGATTGTTTACTTGCTATTCTATTACCTAACATATGGAATAGTTTACCATACATATACTGGTGATTGTTTACTTGCTATTCTATTACCTAACATATGGAATAGTTTACCATACATATACTGGTGATTATTTACTTGCTATTCTATTACCTAACATATGGAATAGTTTACCATACATATCACTGCCGGTAGTAGCTTACATATTTGCGGATTTTTTTGTAAAGGAATATTAATAAGTTACTAATACTAATAATAAGTCTCACATCAATTACTTGCACTTTTTCTATAATTAATTACACCGCCTTTAATGAAACTATATCACCATTATATTTCACATAATATATATTTTACTAATGATTCAATGAACAATATTATGTGCATGTTCATGAATATATGTATATTCTTTGTACATTTTATTTAGAACAGCTATCTCTCTCTCTCTCTCTCTCTCTCTCTCTCTCTCTCTCTCTCTCTCTCTCTCTCTCTCTCTCTCTCTCTCTCTCTCTCTCTCTCTCTCTCTCTCTCTCTCTCTCTCTCTCTCTCTCTCTCTTTCTCCCTCTCTTATGATTGACATTTTGCATTAAAGTTGTGTCCCGACTTAGCGAATTAGGGATCGGTAACCGTCCCAGCCTCTCATTATGGTGTCCCTCACAACAACATCTGCGAGCGATAGTCATCATGGGGTTGGGAGGTTTGGCTGAAGGGGAGACTGACCGTTTGTTTGGTCTATTAATTAATTTATTCATATATTTGTTTAGTTTCCTCGCTAGACCTCCATCAAGCTTAGAAAAAACACCCCCTAGACCCACTTCAAGATAAATTTGTACATTTTTCGGTAGGGCCGGTTCCTCTTAAAATTGCAGGCTCGCTATCGCTCGCCAGGAAATAATCGACACCTAAATGGCACGAAAGGTCTTAAAATTGACAACGAAATGTGGCAAAAGGTGTTAAAATCGCCAAACTAATGGGCCGAACGTTTTATAATCTCAAAACTAGTGGGGCCAAACATTAGGGAGAAGGGGGTCCAGAAAAACGGTCTGCCTCCCCTGAATAAGTCATTGTATATTTTTAGGTGCGTCAGGGTCGACAGGTTCAAGATTGGTGCAGTTTGGTGATGTTATTGTTGGTATTTTTTGTTGTTGGTGGTGATGGTGGTGGTGTTGTTGTTGTTGACATTGTTGTTGCGGGTGGTGTTGTTATTAGTGGTGGTGTTGGTAGTGCTGTCGGTGGTGTTATTGTTGTTGTTGGTGGTGGTAGTGCTGTCGGTGGTGTTATTGTTGGTGTTTTGTTGGTAATTTGTTGTTATGTTTTGTGGTGGTGGTGTTATTGTTGTTGTTGGTGGTGTGGTGTTTTGTGTTGGGGGTGGTGTGTTGGTTGTGTTGTCGCTGGGTGTTATTGTTGTTGTTGGCGTTGTTATTGTTGGTGGTGGTGTTGTTAGTTGTGTTGTCGCTGATGTTATTGTTGTTGTTGGTTGTGTTGTCGCTGGTGTTATTGTTGTTGTTGGCGTTGTTATTGTTGGTGGTGGTGGTGTTGGTTGTGTTGTCGCTGGTGTTATTGTTGTTGTTGGCGTTGTTATTGTTGGTGTTGGTGGTGGTGTTGTTGGTTGTGTTGTCGCTGGTGTTATTGTTGTTGTTGGCGTTGTTATTGTTGGTGTTGGTGGTGGTGGTGTTGGTTGTGTTGTGTCGTTGATGTTATTGTTGTTATTGTTGGTTGTGTTTTGGCGTTGTGGTGTTGTTGGTGTTGGTGGTGGTATTGTTTTGTTGGTGGTTTTTGTGTCACTGGTGTTATTGTTGTTGTTGGCATTGTTATTGTTGGTGATGGTGGTGGTGTTGGTTATGTTGTCGCTGGTGTTATTGTTTTTGTTGGCATTGTTATTGTTGGTGGTGGTTTTTTTTTTTTTTTTTTTTTCTATATTCCAACTACTCCCTCTCGGGCATAGGCTGAGAGCCTGTACATTCCACCGCTCAACACGGTGAAGCCCGTGAGGTCTTGTTCCAGTCTGGGGAGTGAGACATGTGAAGCAACCATCATGGCTCGAAGCAGCTCCATCTCTGAAGCGGCCGGTTGCTTCGCTCAAGTGCTTCACCGTCTCACCCTCCAGACTCAGACCCTCACTCTCAGAACGCCACCTATTGAGCAGTGAACTCACTAGGCATTGTCCCCCTGTAACATAGTTTGAATATGGGAATATTCATACAGTGTTATTTAATCAGGTGAACAATGAGGGTACTTTTTTGACGTTTCGGTGGGCTTTGTGGTAATGCACTGATACTAGGTACATCACAAATTCAATCCCAATAATATCTTCCCATTGACATATCGGGATTTGAACCCGGGTCCATTGGATTACCAATCCAGTGGCATGACCACTCCACCACACCTGTTGGTTGTGTTGTCGTTGGTGTTATTGTTGTTGTTGGCGTTGTTATTGTTGGTGTTGGTAGTGGTGTTGTTGGTTGTGTTGTCGCTGGTGTTATTGTTGTTGTTGGCGTTGTTATTGTTGGTGGTGGTGGTGTTGGTTGTGTTGTCGCTGGTGTTATTGTTGTTGTTGGCGTTGTTATTGTTGGTGGTGGTGTTGGTGGTGGTGGTGTTGGTTGTATTGTTGCTGGTGTTATTGTTGTTGTTGGTGTTGTTATTGTTATTGGTGGTGTTGGTGGTGGTGGTGTTGGTTGTGTTGTCGTTGGTGTTATTGTTGTTGTTGGCGTTGTTATTGTTGGTGGTGGTGGTGGTGGTGGTGTTGGTTGTGTTGTCGCTGGTGTTATTGTTGTTGTTGGCGTTGTTATTGTTGGTGGTGGTGTTGGTGGTGGTGGTGTTGGTTGTGTTGTCGCTGGTGTTATTGTTGTTGTTGGCGTTGTTATTGTTGGTGTTGGTGTTGGTGGTGGTGTTGGTTGTGTTGTCGCTGGTGTTATTGTTGTTGTTGGCGTTGTTATTGTTGGTGGTGGTGGTGTTGGTTGTGTTGTCGCTGGTGTTATTGTTGTTGTTGGTGTTGTTATTGTTGGTGGTCGTGGTGGTGTTGTTGGTTGTGTTGTCGCTGGTGTTATTGTTGTTGTTGGCGTTGTTATTGTTGGTGTTGGTGTTGGTGGTGGTGTTGTTGGTTGTGTTGTCGCTGGTGTTATTGTTGTTGTTGGTGTTGTTATTGTTGGTGGTGGTGGTGGTGTTGGTTGTGTTGTCGCTGGTGTTATTGTTGTTGTTGGCGTTGTTATTGTTGGTGGTGGTGGTGGTGGTGTTGGTTGTGTTGTCGCTGGTGTTATTGTTGTTGTTGGCGTTGTTATTGTTGGTGGTGGTGTTGGTGGTGGTGGTGTTGGTTGTGTTGTCGCTGGTGTTATTGTTGTTGTTGGCGTTGTTATTGTTGGTGGTGGTGGTGTTGGTTGTGCTGTTGCTGGTGTTATTGTTGTTGTTGGCATTGTTATTGTTGGTGGTGGTGCTGGTGGTAGTGTTGGTGGTGGTGGTGGTGTTGGTTGTGTTGTCGCTGGTGTTATTGTTGTTGGCGTTGTTATTGTTGGTGGTGGTGTTGGTGTTGGTTGTGTTGTCGCTGGTGTTATTGTTGTTGTTGGCGTTGTTATTGTTGGTGGTGGTGGTGGTGGTGTTGGTTGTGTTGTCGCTGGTGTTATTGTTGTTGTTGGCGTTGTTATTTTTGGTGTTGGTGGTGGTGTTGTTGGTTGTGTTGTCGCTGGTGTTATTGTTGTAATTGGCATTGTTATTGTTGGTGTTGGTGGTGGTGGTGTTGGTTGTGTTGTCGCTGGTTTTATTGTTGTTGTTGGCGTTGTTATTGTTGGTGGTGGTGGTGGTGTTGGTTGTGTTGTCGCTGGTGTTATTGTTGTTGTTGGCGTTGTTATTGTTGGTGGTGGTGGTGTTGGTTGTGTTGTCGCTGGTGTTATTGTTGTTGTTGGCGTTGTTATTGTTGGTGGTGGTGTTGGTGGTGGTGGTGTTGGTTGTGTTGTCGCTGGTGTTATTGTTGTTGTTGGCGTTGTTATTGTTGGTGGTGGTTGTGTTGTCGCTGGTGTTATTGTTGTTGTTGGTGTTGTTATTGTTGGTGGTGGTGTTGGTGGTGGTGGTGTTGGTTTTGTTGTTGCTGGTGTTATTGTTGTTGTTGGTGGTGGTGTTGGTGTTGGTGGTGGTGGTGTTTATTGCTATTTTGATAAGGAAGAATCACACGAGATCTTGCATCGTTAATTTATAATGGACCAAACATTTTCCTGGCGACATTTCGGGGATCTCTGGGATAAATATCGTTATGCTGAAGGTCAATTATTATAGGAGCTGAATTATAATGCAACTGTATATTGGAATATGTCTGACGAAAATTACCGGAACAAACACACACACACACACACACACACACTGAGTAACACACAAAGGGTAAAAAGGCATTAAGTTTGCGAGAAGTTTGTGTGAGAATCTGACAGTTGCGTGATTCACAGCAAGATCACCACCAATGGGAAGGAGGGAGGGAGGGGGGTCAGGGGAACTTTTGTGTAAAGGATAACTGTTTAAAAATAGAAAGTGAATGCGGTAAGGAATAGACGGAGAAAGAGGAGGATGATAATGGAGATAAAATAGTCTTTGCAAAGATGGCCGATAACAGTTAGAGAATGATAAATGAAAGGCGAATGCGAGGAGCAGAAGAAACGAAGAAGGAGACGACGAAATTGATAAGCGTTAATGAAAGTAAATTCGAAATTTAAAGAAAATGGAAGAATTTAAAGGAAATTATATATTAAGGGATGGAGAAGACTCGGTGTTTGATACAGAGAAGTAGGCATATAGGATTTAAAATGATTACAGCTATAAGAATGTGATGAATGAGGTGGAGGTAGGAAGAAGTGGGGAGGAGGAGGAAGAGGCAGAGGCGGAGAAGGAGGGAGAGGAATACAAAAGACTTACACAGTGCAATAGATCTAATGCTCCTTATGAAGCAGTTTGGATATCCATACTGCTAAGCTTAATAACTATAGGTAGAGTAAAGGATAGTAAAGCAGAAGGGTCCTTCCCACCCACCACTCCCTCCAGCTTACTGCGATGCAGAAACAGTTGGGAAAAGATACTATGCAGTATGGAAAAACTGTCATGGAGAAACTGAGGAGTAAGAATCTGTCAACCTTCCGCAGTGGAATCGGTTAACTGAGACAGCAGTGTTTCCAAGTGTTTTATGCAGCATGCCACTACCATAACTTGTACACATTTTGAGTATTCAGTTTTCATTCATTTGATTTCAAAAGTATCAAATTTAGAGACACCCTTCTTGAATATGCGATTTGCGGTTCCAATGCATGAGAGGTTTAATCCACAATTTTGAAATGCCAATTATAACACAATCCTCCATATATGCGAGTGCTTCTAAATTTACAAATATTACTTACAAGCTGCGTGCACTAAACCTTTCACAACGGCAGCTTATATATGGAAAAATACTCCCAGGTGGCTTTTTTCCTGCTATTTCCGCCTAATATGCATATCCCTAACGCTATATCTGTAACCCTGATCGAATTGAAAAGAGCTCTAATGAAAAGAATGGGTTGAACTCTCCTTATAACAGTTACCCCCCTGTCCTACCTCTTCACACTACCCTGGGAAATTGATCTTTTGGACACATTAAAAAAAGACGGGAGTGTTCACACCTTGACGCATCCTTTCCGTGACTCCGTTGACTTTGCCCTGACTTTGTAGGTCTTTGCACCACTCTGCAAAACACATAGCTATTTTAAAGTTTGGAAGGGTCGGGACGCCAGTGTGAACTTCCGCTTCAGACCGAATCTCAGATCGATACTAGCAGTACATTAGTATACCGGTAAACAAAACAAAATAGATGTGAGGTTTACTCAGTTTATATTGATTTATTATGAAATATATATATATATGTATATACTCAGACACAATACCACATAGCTGGGGGTGGCTGACCTGAGACAAAGCCCGAACAGAAACCTTCAAAATTCCAATTCATAGGGACCGGGCCCACTTTTGCGTTCCCACGCCCCTTTCTCTGTCTCGTCTAGTAGAAGATATTTTTAAAGGGAGGAGGATTCCTCGCCTCCTGACCCCGAAATACAGTTTAGCATTTTGGTAAGTAGGCAAAAATTACTTGAGTGGATTAGCAAGTGAACAGACATGTAGGCGAAATGACAGTTAGGCTAGGCTAGGCGATTGAAGTCTTTGTTCTTCAATTATGATTCAATGATGCTATAAGCATATATTAGCAATTAAATCGGCAGATCATGAAAATAGAAACTTTTCACTTCGTGGAGTAAATACGCTGTGTGAAAATTATATAAGTGGATTAGGAGAAATTACATGTTAGGATAGGCTAACCATTTGAAGTCTTTTGCAATTATGAATAAAATACAACATTACCATGAGTTGAGTTGTTTGGGTGTTGAGAGTGTGTGGGACAAGGCAAGCTTTCAGTAAAACAAAATAAATAAATTGAGTTTTGGAGTGTGTTAAGCGAGCAAAGCACAGTAAACGGCGATCTTCGTAAAACCGAATTTTCGTTGCATGGACTTTCATAAATCAAGAGTCTACTGTATGTGACTTTATCTTACAATAGTGTTTTCATTATATTTAAATAGTGTACGCTAATAGCCATGTACTGTACCTTATAACGTATGTGAATATAAAACCGTTACGAGAGCTATGATTCATATCCATATTGTTGGCACTCACAATCTCTTCAAGAGTATTTACTCGTATTGTATGTGTTAAGGGAGCCCACTTCGCTTTTTTTATCTTTCTTTCCCTCTCTCTTTGGCTTGAATCCATTCGGCCCCCTTCAGTCTACTGTTTTAAGACGTTTACCCCCATTAATTCAGTCTACTGTTTTAAGACGTTTACCCCCATCCAGGTGTAATATTTTCCTGGCGAGCAGTAGCGAGCCAGCATATGAATATTTTTGTTATGACAGCAAGCTATATTTGTACATTTATCGATAGAAAAATGTCTCCGGCGAAACCGGATATCTCGCCATCGCTCGCCAGGAAGAAATCGACACCTGGATGGGAATAAACGTCTGAAAACAGTTGGCTGAATGGGGCCGAATGGATACAAGCCAGGGAAAGATAGAAAAGGCGAGAAAGATAAAAAAAAAACGGTGACCCCCCTTAATACAATCTATTAATTGAGTAGCCTCTCCTAGTTTATCCTCTAGCTCTGTGCGTTGGATACAGAGTCTATGGTTCATGGAGTTTGCATCAGGGAAGATAGTGGTAGTACCATAATGTCTATTCCTCGACAGCCAATTTTGTAGATTGAGCATCTTTATATTTCTTTGTATTTAAGATACAGCTGTATAGATAGATACTGTAAATATACAGACATAGAGATAGGTTTGTGTATGTGGGGAGAGAGAGAGAGAGAGAGTGTGTGAGAGAGTGAGAATATTGGTAAGTTAGAGTGAGAGAGGGAGTGAGGGTAATTGAGAGTGAGAGAGAGAGAGGAGTAGAATAGAGTAGAGTAGAATGAGCAGGACAGCTAGCCGAAGGGAGCCTTGTTTTGCACCAGGATTGTGTGATAAAAGACAAGAGCAAGGGAGAGAGAGAACAGAATAACATGAGTCAGAGGTAAAAGACAAGCGCAAGGGAGAGAGAGAGAGAGAGAGAGAGAGAGAGAGAGAGAGAGAGAAAGAGAGAACAGAATAACATGAGTCAGAGGTAAAAGACAAGCGCAAGGGAGAGAGAGAGAGAGAGAGAGAGAGAGAGAGAGAGAGAGAGAGAGAGAGAGAGAGAGATAAAAGACAAGCACAAGGGGTGGCTAAGTCAACCAGGGAAATAAGAAATAACGAAAATGAATTGGAGGGAGAGAAAGAAAGAGTTACACAGAGTTACACAGATACTCAGCCCACACATACTTTGCGGTCCCTACTAGGTGGTACGGCCTTAATACTACTAGTCAGGATAAATGTATTAGAAGAATAGGACAGCAAAGTAGGAGAGAGAGAGAGAGAGATTATAATGCTTGACCACTATTATTATTTTTTGTTTTCATTATCATTGTTTCTTGTCGAAAATGGTACATTAGAACACACGAAAATAAGTACTATTAGCTAGCTACTCATCTTATAATTAATAAATGTATCTATACTCTGTATATTGTATGTAAATCATATAGCATTACATTATTTGATTGCAAAATATAGTAAACGAAAGGAGAAAAGAATGGAGAGAGGGAAAGTTCGGAAGGAAATTGAGAAAAAGAGAGGAAGTGAAAAAGTGAGAAAGGAACTAGATAAAAGGAAGGTAAAGAGAGGAACTGAGAAAGACTAAGAGAGGTAAAGTGTGAGATGGAAAGATAATTAATACATGGAGAAACAAATGACCAGAAGGAAACAATTAAATTGAATGACAAAATATGGTTTGCTAAGTTATATATATATGTATGTGTGTGTGTGTGTATGTATGTATGTGTGTGTGTGTGTGTATGACATGACTTTTACTACATAAATATACAGTATGTGTAGTTGTAATTTCTGGGAGAACGATAATTGGAGTCAGAAGTAGAATTTTGAAAAGTGGTGTAGCGAGAAATATAATATTTTAGGGACTTTATATTGTAGTGGAAAGTGTGGGGAGGCAAGTGGTATTATTATGTTTTTTCCACCAACCAACTTCACCTCTAAACTCAATTAATGAAATCAACACATAGGCCTGCATATGGCACTCCAAGGACTCGAACCTAGGATACTCACATCGAAATTCCGCGCACTTATGTAAAACAGTATAACAGAAGAATATAAGTGAATAGATCAATTACTATGAGTTTATACATTATACTGGACTGTACAAATAGAGCGCAAAATGCTACTAAAATTAACACAACAACAAAGACATTGTGATGGATAAATAGAGTTGCAATTGAAAATCATACTGTAGCGAAAAGACTATAGGTTTTGCAATAGAATTGTAGAAATAACCGGACCGTGGAAAGACAAGGAAAGGCGGGAGGAAAGCGAAGTGACAGCGGGATATAAGAGGGCTTGGAACGGACACAATGTACAGTCTCAATCCCTAAAAGTAAGCCCCCCTCGATGCTAACAATAACATTAGCTAGGGTCTTTCTGAACGACGGGTAAACTTGAGAACACACAAACGAACACACTCCCCTCAAATGAAACAGAAGTTCGAACAGCCATATGAACCTTTTGTGGTTGACTGCAACCACAGTATGTTTCTTATTTTCGCAGGATGCAAATTACTTCACATTGTATAACTGGACACGGAAATCTGCACTAGGCATACTGACCCAAACGAGGTATATTGATAATGGTTGAGTATGGTTATTTATGTCTGTGAATCAATAGATAACACAATTACTTATATTCACTGCATTAAAGCAACTTTAGTGCTCAAACATTATTGATGACATTTAGAACAACTGGCAACCGTTTTTTAACTTCATACTCTATTCCTCTCTATTGATGGTAATATATACAGTCGATATTCCTGTGTGTCCTTCTAAACTACTCTCTCCCCAACCCCCCTTTTCCTTAATCTGAAAATATTTTAGCTTCTATTGCCCTCTGACACTAGGTAGAGATTGCCATGATTCTTTAGGAAGACCTTACCTTCCTAGACCGGTAAAATGCACATCTCACTCTGTTCAGGCATACCACCATATCTCTGGGTAAAATGTATGATCGTAAATTTTCAACTCTAGGAATAGTAAAATTGTTTCTGACAAACTGTCACTATACATTAAGAGCTTATAGTATATAATTATGAACTAACTTGGAAATCATTAACATAATAATAATAAAACTCGACAACAAAAAATAGGTTTGGTAGAAGTCGAGAACCAAGCCAATTCAGATAGGTAGCCAAGAGAGAGAGAGAGAGAGAGAGAGAGAGAGAGAGAGAGAGAGAGAGAGAGAGAGAGAGATAGAGATAATGGAATGATACTAGCAGTTGTTGAATAATAGTAACAATATTGCATAATTATGTTGATATATTATTTCACCAAATATTATTGTTGCATTCAATCTTGTTGTTTTATCTAACTCAGATTTAGATCCTCATGATTCAATAATCTACTATTTTTGCGATATTACTGACTTTTGAATACATAGTTCTTGGCAGAATGAAGTAGCTCCCATGAGGAAACAAATTAAACTCTGCTGTTATCCAATTACATTATTTACTAATAAAAAAAAGCTTAATTATGTTCAAGGGTATTATATTCACTCCGTAATTACAGCATGTTGAAATGCTAGATGAAAGTAATGTAATGACTAATGTGACGCAATCGGCTTCATGATTACTTTGAAATAAGTATATATATATGTAAAGAAATCCCATTCTCGACTAACTTAACTCTTTGAAGATTTACGATGCATTTTGACCGTTTGTTCTTGTTATCACAACTCAATGTTATGCACCTTTTGGAAGATCTGTTGGTATTAAAAGAAAAAGACTCATTAAATCCTTTGACTTTCATGCTATATACTTATCAAACTATAAGCGGAATAAACTGTCAAAATGCGTCATGATCCACATGGGGATAACTTCTAAGGTATACAGCTTAACGTGTATCAATATTCCATCAACTTCCTTCAATCATTATGTTGTTTAATATGAGCTTCCGTTAATGAGCATATACTGTACTCTGTGCAACTCTCCAACTCAAGAGCTAATCTATATTTCCAGTCTTTTTTTCTATTCAATAGGTGAGCTCTGGAACTCTCTCCCTGAACCCATCTGTCCTTCATCCTATGACTTAAATGCCTTCAAACTTCGTGTATAAAGGCATTTGGGCTCGACCGTTCCTTGATATTGGCTCTAACACCCTTTTAACTCTGGGGAGGCACTCGCAACAGGCAGTTCTGCCTTTTGTCTCCCTCATACACATATACAAATTAAATATCTATATAATATTTTCGATTGTCTGTGTGTGTGTCTGTTCTTAAAAGGCGGCCGCAGTTTTGGACCTGGGGAGCTGAAACTGTGCATGTGGGTGTCAATTGACCTGGGTCAGGTCATAGAGGGGGCGAGGCCACGATCGGAGGTCGTTTGGAGGCCGATATTGAAAACATTGAAAATAATTGAAAAAAATTGCCGTTTTGGGCAGAAGGAGGCCTCCGATCGAAAAGGTGTATGGAACGAAAGTTGTTCGCAGCCCCCCAAAATGGGGGTATGGATGAGATCAGATCCAAAATCGGAGGTAATTTAGCGGCCGAAATCGAGGTCGCCGTTTAATGAGGCACAGGGAGGTCGAGGCCGGTGATTATGGTAGTGGTAGTACTGTGATGATTGTGGTAGTAGTGATTGATGATGGTGATTATGGTAGTAGTAGTGGTGGTAGTAGTGATGGTGATTATGGTAGAATTTAAACCCGGGCAACGCCGGGTACCCCTGCTAGTACTGTATATAAGTCACTACATTATGTTAGATTGGATAAGTGTTAATGGTATTTTTGCAACACTGCTGTGTTAGAGAAAGTGAGAGGGAAGGAGCAAACACTCGATAAGGTGATCTGATAACCTGCAGAAATAATTAATCATGAATGGAGTAAGACAAAACTGTGCTGAGTGCGCATACATTTATGCAATATATGACATTTCGTTTTACCTACGGTAGTCAGGTACTGCGCAGATTTTGTATTGTCGCAAATAGGCATGTGTTGCATGATTAATTATGTTTATTCAAAATTTACTGCCATATTAATAAATCTCACAGAAAGGCTTTCCTAATCCCTCACGGACGAAATTTGCACAAACAAATAGTAATTTTTCTGATTATGAATGAACTAATCCCTTTATAACACATTACAACTGTTTATATATCTTTAATTATATATTTAGGAAAACACTTCATCAACGTTTTAAAATACGAAATAGAATTACCCAGAGTATAATAATCAAGCTTTTTATTTCTGAAGGACTCGACTCGATCTTGTGACTTCAGGTTGCGATATAGCCTACTGTAGCTTGGATTGAGTATAGTTGGCCAATCTTCATACCTATCCATACCTTGTTAAAACATAGTGTGTTGTTTCTATAAATAGTATTGCTGAAACAGTTTATTCTATTTTGAACTTGTAGGTTTCGGACACTTTGAGGATGTTTTTGTTATTGATTTCAAATTTCCTGCGTTTCAAGGTAAATATAGCCGTATGAGAAGTGTATTTGTGAATGTTGTTTATACACAAATAATTGTGCAATATTTTATTTGGCTGACCTTTAAATAACTGATAGCAATGGAAAGCAAAAACTAACGTTGACACATCAAAACCATCAAGGGTTCATTTTGCTGTTCGAGCCACCTGTGCTAAATCGGAGTGGAGTGTGTTCGTTTGTGCCACGTTTACCTGTCATCCAGAAATACCCGGGATACCAATATTTCTCGAGTCGAGGGGGGCTTACTTTTAGGGATTGCGACTGTACACTGTACAGTATATTATAAGAATAGTAGTGAAAATTATAATAGTAATATTAGTAATAATATTGATAATAATAATAATAATAATAATTATTATTATTATTATTATTATTATTTTGTTCCCTCCACCAACCGACTCTACTCCTAAACTCATCTAATGAAATCAACAAATACATGTGGCAGTCCAGGGATTCGAACCTAGGATGCTCACACCGAAATTCAGTGCATTTATCCATTGCGCTACGAAAACAGTATATATAGGTATTTTTGTTTCGGGTGAAATATACAAATGGAGTCAGAAATGTAATTGATACACTGGTAGTGTGCGAAAAGTGGAACTGTATAATGTATTTGTAGTGAGGAAAACAGAAAGAAGAAATGTATTGGAGTGAAAAGAGAGTTGTTGTTTTTAACAATTCTAGAGACACATAGAACAAATGTAAAAGAGAGAGAGAGAGAGAGAGAGAGAGAGAGAGAGAGAGAGAGAGAGAGAGAAGGAGGGGAGGGGGAGGAGTGAATTGACAGGAGGATGTAAAGAGGAAAGTACAGGTAGGGAGAAAGACTATATTATTATATCCAATGTCTCTCTCTCTCGTAATAATATGCAAACCTTGACGAACGTAGAGAGAGAGAGAGAAAGCTACATAGATACACAGACTGCACAGACCTTCTGGTCCCTACTAGACAGTACGGACTAATGCTTACACATAATTTGCTACAAAGTGGAAGGTAAGGATAGCAAAGCCTCTCTCCCCACCCACCACTCCCGCCGACCTTGGGTTGGCATGAAACTAAGTTGGGGAAACAAAGCCCCCAGCAGAATGATAACATTTATAATGAGGAATTAAGTTGGGGAAACAAAGCCCCCAGCAGAATGATAACATTTATAATGGGAAATTAAGTTGGGTAAACAAAGCCCTCAGCAGAATGATAACATTTATAATGGGGAATTAAGTTGGGGAAACAAAGCCCCCAGCAGAATGATAACATTTATAATGGGGAATTAAGTTGGGTAAACAAAGTCCCCAGCAGAATGATAACATTTGTAATGGGGAATTAAGTTGGGTAAACAAAGCCCCCAGCAGAATGATAACATTTATAATGGGGAATTAAGTTGGGGAAACAAAGCCCCCAGCAGAATGATAACATTTATAATGGGGAATTAAGTTGGGTAAACAAAGCCCCCAGCAGAATGATAACATTTATAATGGGGAATTAAGTTGGGGAAACAAAGACCCCAGCAGAATGATAACATTTATAATGGGGAATTAAGTTGGGTAAACAAAGCCCCCAGCAGAATGATAACATTTATAATGGGGAATTAAGTTGGGTAAACAAAGCCCCCAGCAGAATGATAACATTTATAATGGGGAATTAAGTTGGGTAAACAAAGCCCCCAGCAGAATGATAACATTTATAATGGGGAATTAAGTTGGGGAAACAAAGCCCCCAGCAGAATGATAACATTTATAATGGGGAATTAAGTTGGGGAAACAAAGCCCCCAGCAGAATGATAACATTTATAATGGGGAATTAAGTTGGGGAAACAAAGCCCCCAGCAGAATGATAACATTTATAATGGGGAATTAAGTTGGGGAAACAAAGCCCCCAGCAGAATGATAACATTTATAATGGGGAATTAAGTTGGGTAAACAAAGCCCCCAGCAGAATGATAACATTTATAATGGGGAATTCATAGTATAGAGGGAAATTGAGAAATATTGTATACCACTGATGCTTAACCAACCTGTATTTTTATTTTTTTACCTATATTACTCCAACCTCCTCGGAATGGATGTCTAGACTCCTTTTGAATGTGTCAAATGTATTACATTGTACCACTTTCTCAGGCAGTTTGTTACACTCGTTGACCACAGTGTATGTGAAGAAGTCCTTAATGACATCGAGATTCGCCCTCCTGATTTGTCATTTTATTCCATTTCCCCGCGTTAATTGAACTCTTATTGAATTTGAACAGTGAATCTACATCAATATTGTCAAAGCCCTTTAATATCTTGAAACATTCAATTACTTGACCTCGCAATTTGTTTTTTCTTAAGTGATTTTTTTTTATTTTGTATGCTATTACCTGATATGAGTTATTTCTCAGTGACGGTATCAACTTTGTAGCTCTACGCTGCACTGACTCGAGTTTATCAATGTCCTTGCTAAGAATCTGGTAAGGAGAGAGGTACAAGGAGTTAAAAGTAATAGTTTGTATTTCAGAGACGTTGCGGTCCATTCCGGGGAGATACTCGAAGTGGAAGCAGAGAGAATGCTTAGTGCACTACACTCATTAGAGAGTGTGCAAAATACTATCTACTCTCTTTTTGAACTACTGAAGAACTGATAACAACTTCTATGGGAAGTTTGTTCCAGGTAGAACAGATCTTATATGTGAAAAAGTGTCCACAAATAGGCCTACTAGTGCTGACTCTGTTCAATTACAATTTCCAGCCATGGTTGCGTGTTGTATTCATATTGAGGCTAAACATTTTGCTATAATCTACATTGTCAAGCCCAGTAAGTATTTTTTTAAACTTCAATGAGCTGACCTCGTAGTCTGCGTGACTCTAACGGAAAGAGATCAAGAGCTCTCAACCGGTCCTCATAGCTCAGTCTCCTAATCGATGGAATAAGCTTTGTAGCTCTAGCCTGTACTCTTTCCAGTCACTCAACATCTTTCCTGAGTGCTGGAGACCAAAATTGAACACCATATTCCAGGGGAGGCCGTATTAGATCGTTGTAATGTGTGAGGTATATTTCCTTATTTCTATACTTAAATTGGCTCTTAACCCTTTGGCTGCGGCTATGTTTGGGCTATTTAGGGCATATTCAGGCACTCCTGAATGATAAATCAAGCATCTGCATTAAATGAAGTGTATTCTGCCGAAAACTAGGCAAAAATAGCTTCAAAATGACACCAAAACGGACCGTGTACATGGTCTGGTTCACCCGCAGTGGTCCCAGTGAAACGCGGGAACCCCGCTATTATGTAACACTCGCTCGCTTGGCTACACTCGTGAGAGAGACAGAGAGAGACTCGCCCGAGACACAGCCTAGCTCAGTGAGCCGCTCGGTGCTCTGAGGGGCGGAGATGGGCCCCTCACGCTCCCACCCACTGACACTCGATTTTTACGTTTTTTACAGGCTTTTAAAGCCTGGAAATTGCTGTAACTTGCCAAAACATTCCAGAACATCACCCGCAGCGAAAGGGTTAATAATATAGCCCAATAATCTCTGAGCTTTCTTCTCTACTTCAATGCATTGCTTGGGAAAACTTAAGATCCTTGCAAATCAGAACACCCACATATTTTTTCCAAGTCAGTTACTTCCAGAAGCATTTCCAATAACGAATAGCCTGACTTGAGGTTTGCTTGGCCGATATGCATCACCTTGCACTTTTCCAAGTTTAGAGGCATCTATCATGTCTCTGACCTTTCACTCAGTCTGTTGAGTTCTAATCTGAGCTGTTCAACCCCTTTTGGGTCCTTTGCATTCAGAGAGAGAGAGAGAGAGAGAGTGAGAGAGAGAGAGAGAGAGAGAGAGAGAGAGAGAGAGAGAGAGAGAGCAAGTATAAGGTATAAGAAGACTTGCAATATACAGCAAGTAAAGACAAGCGTGCGAAGTCCTTGCATGTTGCTGGCGTTCACGCCAAACCTGTAAGGTGCAGAGGAAAGGGAAACATAACACAAACAGGAAAAAGGGGAAAATAAGCAGAGAAGCAGGAAAGAGACAAGGAGAGAAACACAGAGTCAGACAAACAGTAAAGAGATTGATGCTGGCAGAATAGATAATTATATATACAAACAAGGAAGACAAGATGGGTGATCAGATGAGCAGGGAGAGAGAGAGAGAGAGAGAGAGAGACTAAAACTAGAGGAAAGACAAAACTGGCAGGCAGCCTATAAGCAAAATAGACAGGCAAAAGTGAGACAGGAGGAGCATCAAGGAAGAGGGGTAGGAAAATATAGAATATGGTAATCAAAAGACCGTGAAAGGAGAGTGACGACGTTGCTTTATAGGTAAATAGATAAGCATAAATCCAGAATAAACGAGATGCCTATAGTATCCAGGCTAGCACCAAGTGACATAAGAAGGGAGACAAACAAATGTACAGACAAAGTGATAGGCAGGGCTATAGACACACACAGAGACAGGCAGGCAGGGGAGCGAACGCATGAGCAAGAGAACATAGCACAGAGACAAGAATGGAAGGGTAAGAGGCAGAAGAGGAAAGGAGCAGTGCAGGCACGCTTGTATGAAACAAGTGACGTTCACGAAGACAAGCTGAGAGAGAAAGAGTTACACAGATACTCAGACCACACAGACCTTGAGGTCCCAACTAGGTGGTCCGGCATCAATACCACTAGACAGGGACAACCCATAGTGGAAGAACAGGACAGCAAAGCAAAAGGCTCTCTCCCCACCCTCCGCTCTCTCGAATAAAGAGAGAGAGAAAACACAAGCAAGCACAAGCCTGAAATATTCCTTCCCAGTCAGAATTCGGCACAAGATGGACGATAGGTGCAGAAGAAGCAGCAACGGCCTACATACATATTGATATACATATTTAAAACTTAAAATCGTCCTCGCCTCTTCTCCGGTGACTCCTGAATAGATCGTGTTAAAAGTTGGGTGTAGGGAAAAGTAGGATGGGTGGGTGGTTATGGGTGCAGGAGTACGGAGGGAGAGCTTGATTGAATAGGGGTGGAGGATAGATAGGAAAGGGAAAGTATATAATGTATATAGATTTACATAAATAGACTGACCACACAGACCTTGCTATCAAAGCGAGGTGGTCAGGACTTAATCCTAGTAGAGACAGCCGGACCAAAATATAGAAAGATGGAACAAAAACATAGCCCAGCGGAAGGAGGGTATGGACAGGAAAGCATATATAGGAGGCTAAATGGGATGGATGGAAAGAGGCAGATTGACTAGAGATGGATGGTAAATATAAATGGGAGGGGTGAGTGTGTGTACAAATATAAAGGAAATGGTTTAGACAAATTTGTAGGTATAAACAATATGATATACTACTATAAACATATAGTATAAGTAATGGGTAGTAAGGTGTTGATTCTAGGTGTTACATTGGATGACTTATATCCTATATAAGGTAGTTTAATCCTATATATAGAAAAATAGTTCAATATATATAAATTGATATGGAAAACTATGGTTACATAATATTATACAGTAAATATAAAATGCTGTAGTTGCTGTTGGAAGTTGTAGAGTTAATGAAAGGCAAATGAGAGTTAAATGTGAGGGTTATAGAAGGATAGGGAGTGGAGAGGAGAGGGAAGAAGTGTGGAAGGATAGGGAGTGGTGAGGAGAGGGAAGAAGTGTGGAAGGATAGAGAGGGGAGAGGAGAGTTAATGAGTGTGGAAGGATAGGGAGTGGAAAATAGAGTTAATGAGTGTGGAAGGATAGGGAGTGGAAAGGAGAGGGAATGAATGTGGAAGGATAGGGAATGGAGAGGAGAGGGAATGGATGTGGAAGGATAGGGAGTGGAGAGGAGAGGGAATGAGTGTGGAAGGATAGGGAGTGGAGAGGAGAGGGAATGAGTGTGGAAGGATAGGGAGTGGAGAGGAGAGGGAATGGATGTGGAAGGATAGGGAGTGAAAAGGGAAGGGAGTAAACAAGGGTAGCTAGTGAAGAGAGGACGAAATAAACAGGAGAGGGGAGGGAGGGAGGAAGAGGTTGTGAGTGGAGGGAGGTTAACCCTTTGAGTACCAGCGACGTGTGCTATATCATATTCTAGCTATTTTTAGACGATATTATGCAGCCTAGGAAGGATCTGCGGTAGTTACTAGGGTTGGTTGACATAGTTCGAAGCCTTATTATTGCTAGAGGTCCTTCCTAAGCTGAATAAAGCCCTCTAATAGTTGCCAGAATACAATTAAAAGGACGTTCCCGGTACTGTAGGGGTTAATGAATAGAGAGGGAAGGGAAGGAAGGAGAAAAGAGCTGTGATGGAGGGAGAGTAGGGAGTGAAAGTGAAGAACCTACAGGTAAGTCAACAGCACCATAACCGACACTTCATTAAGGGAGCACACTTCGCTTTTTTCGTTTTCTTTCTCTCCCTCTCTCTTTCTCTGGCTTGTATCCATTCGGCCCCATTCAGCCTACTATTTTAAGTCGTTTACTGCCACCCAGGGGTCAATATTTTCCTGGCGAGCGGTAGCGAGCCAGCATATATATATTTTTGTTTTGACAGCAAGCTAAATTAGTACATTTTTCGATAGAAATATTTCTCTGGCAAAGCAGGATTTCTCCATACAATGCTGGCTCGCTATCGCTCGCCAGGAACAAATCGACACCTGGATGAGGATAAACGTCTTAAGACAGTTGGCTGAATGGGGCCGAATGTATACAAGCCAGGGAAAGAGAGAAAAGGAGAGAAAGCTAAACAAAAACGGTGACCCCCCTTAAACTCTTTCAGTATAAGATGGCGCTTCTCTTCCTTCTTTTCAATAGATTGAGATTAGGAAGGAGTCGGAATGGTAAGAGGGATAGACGGTGCCCGTTTTTAATCCTAACGGGTCTTCTATATATAGGTAAAATCGTTTGATGTATTATTTTACATACATAACATAATACAACATAATATATACAAATTAATGTATATATAAGCTACCAATCCAGCAGAAAAACAAAACCAATGCTATAGGAACACTCACAGTTGCAGATAGTTTATACGAATTGTGTGATTATGAGCTTGAATCAAGGCACAAGTGTTCATCGAGGTAATCCATAAGCTTACATTGGCCGACCATGAACATCTAAGATCACCAGGAAGGTAACTGACTATATTATATATGGTCATGATGTTCCCTGGTAATGATTATGGATGGTCATGATGTTCCCTGGTAATGATTATGGATGGTCATGATGTTCCCTAGTAATGATTATGGATGGTCATGATGTTCCCTAGTAATGATTATGGATGGTCATGATGTTCCCTAGTAATGATTATGGATGGTCATGATGTTCCCTGGTAATGATTATGGATGGTCATGATGTTCCCTAGTAATGATTATGGATGGTCATGATGTTCCCTAGTAATGATTATGGATGGTCATGATGTTCCCTAGTAATGATTATGGATGGTCATGATGCTCCCTAGTAATGATTATGGATGATCATTACTAGGGAGCATCATGACCATCCATAATCGTTCCCTAGTAATGATTATGGACGGTCATGATGTTCCCTAGTAATGATTATGGATGGTCATGATGCTCCCTAGTAATGATTATGGATGGTCATTATGTTCCCTGGTAATGATTATGGATGGTCATGATGTTCCCTGGTAATGATTATGGATGGTCATGATGTTCCCTGGTAATGATTATGGATGGTTATGATGTTCCTTGGTAATGATTATGGATGGTCATGATGTTCCCTAGTAATGATTATGGATGGTCATTATGTTCCCAGGTAATGGTTATGGACGGTCATGATGTTCCCTAGTAATGATTATGGACAGTCATGATGTTCCCTAGTAATGATTATGGACGGTCATGATGTTCCCTGGTAATGATTATGGACGGTCATGATGTTCCCTGGTAATGATTATGGATGGTCATGATGTTCCCTGGTAATGATAATGGATGGTCATGATGTTCCCTGGTAATGATTATGGATGGTCATGATGTTCCCTGGTAATGATTATGGATGGTCATGATGTTCCCTAGTAATAATTATGGATGGTCATGTTCCCTGGTAATGATTATGGATGGTCATGATGTTCCCTAGTAATGATTATGGATGGTCATGTTCCCTGGTAATGATTATGGATGGGCATGATGTTCCCTGGTAATGATTATGGATGGGCATGATGTTCCCTGGTAATGATTATGGATGGTCATGTTCCCTGGTAATGATTATGGATGGGCATGATGTTCCCTGGTAATGATTATGGATGGGCATGATGTTCCCTGGTAATGATTATGGATGGTCATGTTCCCTGGTAATGATTATGGATGGTCATTATGTTCCGTGGTAATGATTATGGATGGTCACGATGTTCCCTAGTAATGATTATGGATGGTCATGATGTTCCCTGGTAATGATTATGGATGGTCATGATGTTCCCTGGTAATTATTATGGATGGTCATGATGTTCCCTAGTAATGATTATGGATGGTCATTATGTTCCCTGTTAATGATTATGGATGGTCATGATGTTCCCTAGTAATGATTATGGATGGTCATGATGTTCCCTAGTAATGATTATGGATGGTCATGATGTTCCCTAGTAATGATTATGGATGGTCATGATGTTCCCTAGTAATGATTATGGATGGTCATGATGTTCCCTGGTAATGATTATGGATGGGCATGATGTTCCCTGGTAATGATTATGGATGCTTATGATGTTCCTTGGTAATAATTATGGATGGTCATGATGTTCCCTGGTAATGATTATGGATAGTCATGATGTTCCCTAGTAATGATTATGGATGGTTATGATGCTCCCTAGTAATGATAATGGATGGTTATGATGCTCCCTAGTAATGATTATAGATGGTCATGATGTTCCCTGGTATTGATTATGGATGGTTACGATGTTCCCTGGTAATGATTATGGATGGTCATGATGTTCCTTGGTAATGATTATGGATGGTCATGATGTTCCCTGGTAATGATTATGGATGGTCATGATGTTCCCTAGTAATGATTATGGATGGTTATGATGCTCCCAATAATGATTATGGATGGTCATGATGTTCCCTGGTAATGATTATGGATGGTTACGATGTTCCCTGGTAATGATTATGGATGGTCATGATGTTCCCTAGTAATGATTATGGATGGTCATGATGTTCCCTAGTAATGATTATGGATGGTTATGATGCTCCCAATAATGATTATGGATGGTCATGATGTTCCCTGGTAATGATTATGGATGGTCATGATGTTCCCTAGTAATGATTATGGATGGTTATGATGCTCCCAATAATGATTATGGATGGTCATTATGTTCCCTGGTAATGATTATGGATGGTTATGATGCTCCCAATAATGATTATGGATGGTCATTATGTTCCCTGGTAATGATTATGGATGGTTACGATGTTCCCTGGTAATGATTATGGATGGTCATGATGTTCCTTGGTAATGATTATGGATGGTCATGATGTTCCTTGGTAATGATTATGGATGGTCATGATGTTCCCTAGTAATGATTATGGACAGTCATGATGTTCCCTGGTAATGATTATGGATGGTCATGATGTTCCCTGGTAATGATTATGGATGGTCATGATGTTCCCTGGTAATGATTATGGATGGTCATGATGTTCCTTGGTAATGATTATGGATGGTCATGATGTTCCCTAGTAATGATTATGGATGGTCATGATGTTCCCTGGTAATGATTATGGATGGTCATGATGTTCCCTGGTAATGATTATGGATGGTCATGATGTTCCCTAGTAATGATTATGGACAGTCATGATGTTCCCTGGTAATGATTATGGATGGTCATGATGTTCCCTGGTAATGATTATGGATGGTCATGATGTTCCCTAGTAATGATTATGGATGGTCATGATGTTCCCTAGTAATGATTATGGATGGTCATGATGTTCCCTAGTAATGATTATGGAAGGTCATGATGTTCCCTGGTAATGATTATGGATGGTCATGATGTTCCCTAGTAATGATTATGGATGGTCATGATGTTCCCTGGTAATGATTATGGATGGTCATGATGTTCCCTAGTAATGATTATGGACAGTCATGATGTTCCCTGGTAATGATTATGGATGGTCATGATGTTCCCTGGTAATGATTATGGATGGTCATGATGTTCCCTAGTAATGATTATGGATGGTCATGATGTTCCCTAGTAATGATTATGGATGGTCATGATGTTCCCTGGTAATGATTATGGATGGGCATGATGTTCCCTGGTAATGATTATGGATGCTTATGATGTTCCTTGGTAATAATTATGGATGGTCATGATGTTCCCTGGTAATGATCTTGGATGGTCTCGATGCTCCGTCCCTGGCCATCAATCAGGCGACTTGGACGAACTGTTAAAGGGGCCCACCTCGCTTCATTTTTATTTTTCTCTCCCTCTCTCTTTGGCTTGTATCCATTCAGCCCTATTCAGCCTATTGTTTTACAACGTTTACCCCCATCCAGGTGTCAATATTTTCCTGGCGAGCCGTAGCGAGCCAGCATATACATATTTTTGTTTTGACAGCAAGCTAAATTTGTACATTTTTCGATTGAAACATTTCACGGGCGAAGCAGGATTTCTCCATACAATGCTGGCTCGCTATCTCTCGCCAGGAAGAAATCGACACCTGGATGGGGATAAACGTCTTAAAACAGTTGGCTGAAAGGGGCTGAATGGATACAAGTCAGGGAAAGAGAAAAAAAGGAGAGAAAGATAAAAACAGCAGGTGACCCCCCTTAAGCATCCTGATCATACTGATGGCACCTCAAAGGGATCAGTGCCCCTGTGTGATGCTTGTTTTCGTTTGTAATGCATATTTGAGTATGGGCGAGTTTATCAGCTTACTTTAGTTATACTATGGTGATTCACTGGGAGTAAAAAATGGCAATTGGCTTGTTTTTCCCCTTATAATCTTTACAAGGTTTTTCCAAGTTGAATAACATAGTTTACATAATTACAGTTAGCCAGAATAGCATGAATCTTGCATCAGCCCACGGAAATAGTTTATCGTACTCACATTCACTACTCGAGCGAGCACCCACCTGTAAACAAGAGAAAACTGGTTAATTATGTGTACGGTATGTAAATGTCAGTACAAAAGAAATTCTACAAAATACGTATTTTTGCCTTGCTCTCTCTCACACTGAATATGTATCTTGTGTTTTTGGTGTCTATGTCAGCCTCATGCCTCGTTTATATCTCTCATTCCATAGGTACCTTTAAATATCCTTCCAACTTACCGAACTGCTTACCTACCTTTTCCAGACACCTTTCTTCCTAACTTCTGTTGTTGTTGTTGTTGTTGTGTAGCACCCTTCATAACACCTCCAGCATCGTTGTCAAGCTCCCATGCCCTCAATGGTGAGGCTATCTGTTTTTGGAGTCATCACAGCACCGATGAAGCTGACAATCAAGATGTAAGCAACTTGTAACCAGGTCCAGGAGCACTGAAGGTTGGACTGTATTGAGGTTGTGTACAGTAGATGCATTTCGCCCCACAGCCAAATGATGTGGACCCCTGACGACTTTACCACTACTGCTAAGTGGTGGGCGACACCTTTATTCACCATTGTCCCGAAGGGACCAAAGTTAGAGGGTAGACTACTTTTCGAGGGGAACATTAAGCCAGTCCATTTCTGTCGCAGCCCCGAAAGATAGTCGGCCGATGGTCAGGCCAGCCCCTTTTTGTCGCCTCTTACGACACACGTGGGGATACAGGGAGAGAAATTCTACTCTAGATCATGTGTAGTCCCCTCCCACCGAGACGGAGCCTACCTTGTGTCTGACTGCCTTTCTCAGCTATATACCCTCCTTCCTTCCCATCTATACCTTCTTATTTGCCTATTTACCCATTTACCTACCTACCTAGTCACCCATTTTACCGCGCCCCACATACCTTCCTTCGTACTTAATTAAAAATGTTAGGTATTGACAGCCAATATCAGTAGCCAGAATGGAACTAGAATTACAAAAAGGATATATAATGCATAAATTATACAGTATATGAAGTATTCAGACTTGTATAACATATAAAAAAATCACTTGCTATGTATATCATTACATATTTCTCAAATTCATAGTTTTCGGCGACCATCTTGAATATAAAACTCAATATCCACCAGAGAGCCGGTATTTATTACTTGTTAACATCCGAAATGTGATTCAGGACATCAAGTGGAAGCTACGACACTACGTTTTATTTAATCCAGGGAGGGGGAGGGGGGTGGGGGGGTGCACGGAAGACCTCTTTAGGTCCCCGATCTAATAAATTCAGAGTGCGAACTCGACGTGCTATCACTGAATGTGTCTCTCTGTTCCTGATGTATGCATTACATTTTCCTTTGTTCCTCCCATTTCTTAGTTCTTGTTTGATATAATATACCTCCTATCTACCTGCCTACCTACATAACTATCTTCTATCCTACCTACCTACCTACCTACCTACCCATCTTCTTGCTCAAATATCTATCAACCCCTGAATAAGATTTAATAACCTACCTAGCCACCCACATATTTACTTTCCCACCAACCAATTTATCTACCTATCCACCCTCCTACCCACCTACTTATTCACTTATATGACTCTTAACCTAACATTCAGTAGTTAAGGGGTGTCACCGGCTTGTTTTATCTTTCTCTCATTTTCTCTCGTTCCCTGGCTTGTATCCATTCGGCCCCATTCAGCCAACTGTTTTAAGACGTTTATCCCCATCCAGGTGTTGATTTCTCCCTGGCGAGCGATAGCGAGCCATCATTGTATGGAGAAATCCGGCTTCGGAGACATTTTTCTATCAAAAATGTACAAATTTAGCTTGCTGTCAAACCAAAAACATATATATGCTGGCGCGCTACCGCTCGCCAGGAAAATATTTACACCTGGATGGGGGTAAACGTCTTAAAACAGTAGGCTGAATGGGGCCGAATGGATATAAGCCAAAGAGAGAGGGAGAGAAAGAGAAAAAGCGAGGTGACCCCCTTTAAATGCAAACTCAACGTACCCTCAGTGAATATATCTCTCTGTTCCTGATGTCGGTCTTGTTCCTCGCTTGTCTCTCTCTTTTCCTAGATACCGTCAGGTATAATTTCTACCCCTATCTACCTACCTAGCTACTTACCTACCTACCTACCTAATCACCTAAACATGACTTACCTCCTCCCCCCTCCGCCCATTTATCTATATAAACACCTACCTAACTACTTAACCACACACCTACTTACTAGCAAACCTACCTACATATTTATCCCACTACATTGTTACTTACCAGCCACCCTACCTACAGTTCCTGATGCATGATGTAATATACCTAAAGTGAGAACTCGACGTACTCTCATTGAATCTGTCTGCCTCTGATGCCTATGTGATTCCTCGCCCATCTCTCTCATTTCCTTTGTTTCATTTGTTTGTGTCTACTTTTTTCAGTTTCTGCTTATCAGTCCTCTTTGTCTACTTACCTACAGCACCAATCCACTTACCTACCTATCTATCTGTCCGCCTACTTACCTGCTTACTCACTTACCTACTTTGTAAATGTTATGCAAAATGAAGTACAAGACAATTATTCATATGTACATGTGTTGTTTTATGAACAGATAAACCGAAAACAACTTTGTTGTGTAACATTGTTGCTATTATTAAATAATAAATGCTTAGATTATACCTAATTACCTACCTAACCACCTATATCGTCCTCACATCTTATCCCCCATCTACTGTATATAAACACTTGACTACATAACCACATACCTACATACTTCCCTATCTACATGCTTTCCTACCTACCTACCAATCTATCTATTACCTACCAACATACCTAATCCATATAACCTACTCAGCCACCCACCTACTTACCTACCTAACTATTCACCTACCTACCTACCAATCTATCTCTTACCTACCAACATACCTAACTATCTATATAACCCACACAGCTACCCACCTACTTACCTACCTAACTATTCACCTACTTACCTACCAATCTATCTCTTACCTACCAACATACCAACTATATATATAACCTACTCAGCCACCAACCTACTTACCTACCTAACTATTCACCTACTTACCTACCAATCTATCTCTTACCTACCAACATACCTAACTATATATATAACCTACTCAGCCACCCACCTACTTACCTACCTAACTATTCACCTACGTACATACCTATCCAGATATCTTCCTGCCTAATGCGTGACTTAACGGGGGTCACCGGCTTTTTCTTATCTTTCTCTCCTTTTCTCTCTTTCCCTGGCTTGTATCCATTCGGGCCCATTCAGCCTATTGTTTTAAGACGGTTATCCCCATTCAGGTGTCGATTTCTTCCTGGCAAGCGATAGCGAGCCAGCATTGTATGGAGAAATCCGGCTTTTTCTATCGAAAAATGTACAAATTTAGCTTGCTGTAAAAAAAAATGGTGACCGGTCAACTCAACCAGTAGACCATTGCAACCAGTAGCTCTCAACCAGTACCAAATCAACCAATACGGTTAGGTTACTAGGTTACTAGGTTAGGTTAGTACTATATTTTGGCATTGGTTTGGTTGGTCTTGGTTGATTTAGCACTGGTTGAGAGCTACGGGTTGAAATGGTCTACTGGTTGAGATGTCCTGGAACCACCCTAATTGTTGTGTCTGCTTTCAGTACTCGGGCTCTGTTTCTCTAGCTCTGTATTATGTCCTGGAACCACCCTTGCTGTGTCTGCTTTCAGTACTCGGGCTCTGTTTCTCTAGCTCTGTATTATGTCCTGGAACCACCCTTGCTGTGTCTGCTATCAGTACTCGGGCTCTGTTTCTCTAGCTCTGTATTATGTCCTGGAACCACCCTTGCTGTGTCTGCTTTCAGTACTCGGGCTCTGTTTCTCTAGCTCTGTATTATGTCCTGGAACACCCTTGCTGTGTCTGCTTTCAGTACTCGGGCTCTGTTTCTCTAGCTCTGTATTATGTCCTGGAACCACCCTTGCTGTGTCTGCTTTCAGTACTCGGGCTCTGTTTCTCTAGCTCTGTATTATGTCCTGGAACCACCCTTGCTGTGTCTGCTTTCAGTACTCGGGCTCTGTTTCTCTAGCTCTGTATTATGTCCTGGAACCACCCTTGCTGTGTCTGCTTTCAGTACTCGGGCTCTGTTTCTCTAGCTCTGTATTATGTCCTGGAACCACCCTTGCTGTGTCTGCTTTCAGTACTTGGGCTCTATTTCTCTAGCTCTGTATTATGTCCTGGAACCACCCTTGCTGTGTCTGCTTTCAGTACTCAGGCTCTGTTTCTCTAGCTCTGTATTATGTCCTGGAACCACCCTTGCTGTGTCTGCTTTCAGTACTCGGGCTCTGTTTCTCTAGCTCTGTATTATGTCCTGGAACCACCCTTGCTGTGTCTGCTTTCAGTACTCGGGCTCTGTTTCTCTAGCTCTGTATTATGTCCTGGACCAACCCTTGCTGTGTCTGCTTTCAGTACTCGGGCTCTGTTTCTCTAGCTCTGTATTATGTCCTGGAACCACCCTTGCTGTGTCTGCTTTCAGTACTCGGGCTCTGTTTCTCTAGCTCTGTATTATGTCCTGGACCAACCCTTGCTGTGTCTGCTTTCAGTACTTGGGCTCTGTATTATGTCCTGGAACCACCCTTGCTGTGTCTGCTTTCAGTACTCGGGCTCTGTTTCTCTAGCTCTGTATTATGTCCTGGACCAACCCTTGCTGTGTCTGCTTTCAGTACTCGGGCTCTGTTTCTCTAGCTCTGTATTATGTCCTGGAACCACACTTGCTGTGTCTGCTTTCAGTACTCGGGCTCTGTTTCTCTAGCTCTGTATTATGTCTTGGAACCACCCTTGCTGTGTCTGCTTTCAGTACTCGGGCTCTGTTTCTCTAGCTCTGTATTATGTCCTGGAACCACCCTTGCTGTGTCTGCTTTCAGTACTCGGGCTCTGTTTCTCTAGCTCTGTATTATGTCCTGGAACCACCCTTGCTGTGTCTGCTTTCAGTACTCGGGCTCTGTTTCTCTAGCTCTGTATTATGTCCTGGTACCACCCTTGCTGTGTCTGCTTTCAGTACTCGGGCTCTGTTTCTCTAGCTCTGTATTATGTCCTGGAACCACCCTTGCTGTGTCTGCTTTCAGTACTCGGGCTCTGTTTCTCTAGCTCTGTATTATGTCCTGGAACCACCCTTGCTGTGTCTGCTTTCAGTACTCGGGCTCTGTTTCTCTAGCTCTGTATTATGTCCTGGAACCACCCTTGCTGTGTCTGCTTTCAGTACTCGGGCTCTGTTTCTCTAGCTCTGTATTATGTCCTGGTACCACCCTTGCTGTGTCTGCTTTCAGTACTCGGGCTCTGTTTCTCTAGCTCTGTATTTTATTTCCATGATATTTAAGGGGGGTCACCTGCTTTTGTTTTATCTTTCTCTCCTTTTCTTTCTTTCTCTGGCTTGTATCCATTCGGCCCCATTCAGCCAACTTTTTAAAGACGTTTACCCCCATCCAGGTGTCAATATTTTCCTGGCGAGCGGTAGCAAGCCAGCATATATATACTGTATATTTGTTATGACAGCAAACTTATTTTGTACATTTTTCGAGCGAAAAATGTCTCCGGTGAAGACCGGATTTCTCCATCCAATGCTGGCTCGCTATCGCTCGCCCGGAAGAAATTAACACCTTGATTCGGATAAACGTCTTAAAACAGTTGGCTGAATGGGGCCGAATGGATACAAGCCAGGGAAAAAAGAGAAAATGAGAGAAAAAAAAACAAATCCGGTGACCCCCTTAAGCGGCATAATATTATCTAACGTTAGCCAAAATATAAAGACAAAACAACCGTAATTGTACTGAATGTGTATAGCTTATGTACTGAATGGGTATAGCCTATGTACTGAATTGGTATAACCTATGTACTGAAGGGGTATAGCCTATGTACTGAATGGGTATAGCTTATGTACTGAATTGGTATAACCTATGTACTGAATGGGTATAGCCTATGTACTGAATGGGTATAGCCTATGTACTGAATCGGTATAGCCTATGTACTGAATCGGTATAGCCTATGTACTGAATTGGTATAGCCTATGTACTGAATGGGTATAGCCTATGTACTGAATGGGTATAACCTATGTACTGAATGGGTATAGCCTATGTACTGAATGGGTATAACCTATGTACTGAATGGGTATAGCCTATGTACTGAATGGGTATAGCCTATGTACTGAATGGTTATAGCCTATGTACGGAATGGGTATAGCCTATGTACTGAATGGGTATAGCCTATGTACTGAATGTGTATAGCTTATGTACTGAATGGGTATAGCCTATGTACTGAATGGGTATAGCCTATGTACTGAATGGGTATAACCTATGTACTGAATGGGTATAGCCTATGTACTGAATGGGTATAGCCTATGTACTGAATGGGTATAACCTATGTACTGAATGGGTATAACCTATGTACTGAATGGGTATAGCCTATGTACTGAATGGGTTTAACCTATGTACTGAATGGGTATAGCCTATGTACTGAATGGGTATAGCCTATGTACTGAATGGGTATAGCCTATGTACTGAATGGGTATAGCCTATGTACTGAATGGGTATAGCCTATGTACTGAATGGGTATAGCCTAAGTACTGAATGGGTATAGCTTATGTACTGAATGGGTATAGCCTATGTACTGAATGGGTATAGCCTATGTACTGAATGGGTATAGCCTATGTACTGAATGGGTATAGCCTATGTACGGAATGGGTATAGCCTATGTACTGAATGGGTATAGCCTATGTACTGAATGGGTATAGCCTATGTACTGAATGGGTAGAGCCTATGTACTGAATGGGTATAGCCTATGTACTGAATGGGTTTAGCCTATGTACTGAATAGGTATAACCTATGTACTGAATGGGTATAACCTATGTACTGAATGGGTATAACCTATGTACTGAATGGGTATAGCCTATGTACTGAATGGGTATAACCTATGTACTGAATGGGTATAACCTATGTACTGAATGGGTATATCCTATGTACTGAATGGGTATAGCCTATGTACTGAATGGGTATAACCTATGTACTGAATGGGTATAGCCTATGTACTGAATGGGTATAACCTATGTACTGAATGGGTACAACCTATGTACTGAATGGGTATAGCCTATGTACTAAATGGGTATAACCTATGTACTGAATGGGTATAGCCTATGTACTGAATGGGTATAGCCTATGTACTGAATGGGTATAGCCTATGTACTGAATGGGTATAGCCTATGTACTGAATGGGTATAGCCTATGTACTGAATGGGTATAGCCTATGTACTGAATGGGTATAGCCTATGTACTGAATGGGTATAGCCTATGTACTGAATGGGTATAGCCTATGTACTGAATGGGTATAGCCTATGTACTGAATGGGTATAGCCTATGTACTGAATGGGTATAGCCTATGTACTGAATGGGTATAGCCTATGTACTGAATGGGTATAGCCTATGTACTGAATGGGTATAGCCTATGTACTGAATGGGCATAACCAATGTACTGAATGGGTATAGCCTATGTACTGAATGGGTATAGCCTATGTACTGAATGGGTATAGCCTATGTACTGAATGGGTATAGCCTATGTACTGAATGGGTATAACCTATGTACAGAATAGGTATAGCCTATGTACTGAATGGGTATAGCCTATGTACTGAATGGGTATAGCCTATATACTGAATGGGTATAGCCTATGTACTGAATGGGTGTAACCTATGTACTGAATGGGTATAGCCTATGTACTGAATGGGTATAACCTATGTACTGAATGGGTATAGCCTATGCACTGAATGGGTATAACCTATGTACTGAATGGGTATAGCCTATGTACTGAATGGGTAGACCCTATGTACTGAATGGGTATAGCCTATGTACTGAATTTATAATGTGATATTATTGATATACAAAACAATTCTGTCAGTTTATAAAGAAGCTAATTCAACCCAGCACGATTATTCTGAGGTTTTGTATTTGTGTCTGTTTTGTGATATATATAATTATAAGCTTGTTAGTGTTTTATATTATATGTACGTACAATACATGGTAACATGTGTGTGTGTAAGTGTGAGAGTCCGAGTGTAGGGGGTGAGACAGTGAAGCATGGGAGCGAGGTGGCTTCAGAGATAGGGTCGTTTCGGGCCATGAGTGAGCACCGTGCCTCATGTGAAGGCAAGATGGCAGGTGCTCGTTGTGCTCTACGTGCTTCACATGTCTCACTCCCTAGACTGGAACAAGACCTCACGGGCTTCACTGTTCATTGTAAAGCGGTGAATGTTAAGGCTCTCAGCCTATGCCCGAGAGGAAGTAAGTTGGAATATAGAAAAAAAAAAAAAAAACAAAAAAAAAAACACACATATTTCAAAATACTAGTTGTCAATAACGATGTCAATTGCCTTATTTAATTCGTATCTGCTTGATTTCTTATATACGTATTATAATAAAATATTTGTTTATATTCTTGTAATTATATATATATATATATATATATATAATTATATATATATATACTGTATGTATGTGTGTGTGTTTATGTGTGTGTGCCTGCCCGAACATAGCTACTGTACTGTTTATTTTAATTTAGGTTCTGTCTCCTTTAAATTCCCCGGTGCGCTCTGTGCTGGAAATGGTGCTGCTTCTTACTTTAGATGTCATGTATTTTACAGTGTTTATCTTTTACTTTCATTTTATCTTGAGTTTTGCTGGCCGGTGTGAATTTCAACTTGTGTGTTTGTTTCAAGTTTGTGTTTGTTTATATGACCATGCGCTGAGTTTTTGTTTTTGTTTTTTTATGTTATCTTATGTGTCAGGGTTTTTAGTTTGTTGACATCTGTAGCTGTTTGTTTGTGTTTGTAATCGTGTTTTTTGTGGATAAGTGCAATTGTTTGTTTCTCTTAAAATGTGTATGTTTCAATGTGTTTTGTGCTGCGATTGTTTGAGTTTGTATTTGCTTCTTGCATTAATAGACTGATTGGTGTTTGTTATGTTGTTGTTATTGTTGTAGCGGTGTGTGTTTGTTCCACTGTTTTTGGTTAATAGATTGTGTTTGGGCGTACGGTTTATTGTTGGGGTCAATTTTAAATATTTCAGCAATTGAGGGAGTTATGTAATTTCGTTTGTTATTGAAATCCGTGTTTATAAATTGGTCTTGTGTTCTTGTTTATATAGTGCATGTAGTCTATGTACTGTGTGTGTGTGGGTGTACAAAGTACAAAGGAGTACAAAGGAAATCAAGCAACAACATATATAGTGACCCTTCAAGGTTGCTTGTCCTCCAAAACACTGAGGATCAAGTGTCTAAACAGTGGTTTAGAGTGGGTAAGGGAACATTGGAAAGGGAACTACTGCCCTGGAACTAATGTCCGTGGCAGGGTTAAGAAGTTAGTAGAGGACAGATGGGTTAGTAACTGAGGGGGGGATAAAATAAAGTTATTCATTTACAAACGCAGTCAGTCGCGGGTTTGATGCGAGATATTTGTCTATGCGGAGTTTAAATGAATCAAAGGTGATGCAGTCTATAACGTTTCGGGGAAGCCCATTCCACAAGTTGACAACTCGATTGAAGAAGAAATTCTTTGATTCGTGCGAGTTAAAATATTTACCAATAATTTTGCAACCGTTTCCCCGCGTGTAATTAGATTGGTCGATAGTGAAGTACTTACTACAGTTCATATTGTCGATGCCTTTGATGATTTTGAACACTTGAATTAAGTCACCTCTTAATCTGCGCTGGGTTAAAGGAAATAGATTTAATTCTCTAAGACGCTCTTTGTATAGTTTGTTCTTTAGGTTAGGTATAATTTTGGTAACTCTACGTTGAACTCGTTCTAGCTTGTTTATGTCTTTTTGGTAATAAGGGCACCAGGATTGAACGCAGTAATCCAGAAGAGGGCGGACTAAGGAATTGTAAAGGGTTAGGATAACTTCTTTGGATTTATGCTCAAATGACCTGCCTATAAAGCCAATTATTTTGTTTGCCTTCTTAACAACTTCTGAACATGTTGACTCGGTTTTAGGTTACTCGATTTTGTTACTCCCTGATCGGATTCTCTGTTTACATTCTTAAGCTGAGTGCCATTCATCGAATAGTTTGCTTTCTCATTTAGGTATCCGATATGTAGTACTTTACATTTATCCGCATTGAAATTCATTTGCCAAATTTGGGCCCAACATGACAATTTATCTAAATTGTGTTGCATATCGTCAACTTGTTCTTTTGAGAGTACGCTATTTGCAATTTTTGTATCGTCAGCAAATTTTGAGATTGTACAGGTGAGACCCTCATCTATGTCGTTGATGCAAATTAGAAAGATAATTGGTCCTAGTACCGATCCCTGGGGTACCCCGCTACTTACATTGGTCCATTTAGATGTCTTACCGTTTATGACTACTCTTTGCTTTCTGTTGCTGAGCCAATTTTCTATTCATTTCAACACACCGTCTTGTATTCCATGCGCTTTTAGTTTTAGCAGTAAAGTTGTGTGTGTGTGTTTGTGTGTGGGTGTGAGTGTGTGTGAGTGTGTGTGTGTGTGTGTGAGTGTGGGTGTGTGACTGTGTGTGTGTGCGTGATCTTTGTTATTTCCCCAGTGTGTGTTCTTAGTACAGGAGACTTGCAGCGTCGGGTGTTTATTTTAGTATGCCTTCGCTGTTGATGTCAGTTGGCTGTCATTTTATGTGTGAGTGTGCGTGTGTGTGTGTGTGTGTGTGTGAGAGAGAGAGAGAGAGAGAGAGAGAGAGAGAGAGAGAGAACAAGAAGAGAGACAGAGAGAGAGAGAGAGAGAGAGAGAGAGAGAAAAACAATAAGAGAGAGAGAGAGAGAGAGAGAGAGAGAGAGAGAGAGAGAGAGATAATAAGTGAGTGTGTATTACTAACACCATATATTGCGCAGTTGCCCATTTTATTTTCTGGACATGTAAGGGATTTAAGGGAGCCCACCTAGCTTTTTTTATCTTTCTCTCCCACTCTCTTTGGCTTGTATCCATTTGGCCCAATTCAGCCTACTGTTTTAAGACGTTTACTCCCATCCAGGTGTCAATATTCTCCTGGCAAGCGGTAGCGAGCCAGCATATATATATTTTTGTTTTGACAGCAATCTAAATTTGTATATTTGTCGATAGAAAAATGTCGCCGGATTTATCCATACAATGCTGGCTCGCTATCGCTCGCCAGGAAGAAATCGACACCTTGATGGGGATAAACGTCTTAAAACAGTTGGCTGAATGGGGAAGAATGGATACAAGCCAGGGAAAGAGAGAAAAGGAGAGAAGGGTAGAACAAAGACGGTGACCCCCCTTAAGTCGTGCAGTTAACCCTGTGATATCGTTGAGCCATGATGAAGCATTCTTGTGTCTGGTGTGGGTTCGATACCATATCAAGCCAGCGTCCAGGGAATTGTGTGCCCAACTGTACTCGGCAGCAGGTCCTGTTCATGCCCGGTGTTGTAAAGATCTGCGTATTGATGAATATGATCGTGTGTTTTTGATGGGTGATCTAGTCTACCTTGTAATAAATGATGGGCATGAAAACAAAAGGAAAAGTGGGGATTGGGTCTGAGTATATAGATAGATAGATAGATTGATAGGTAGATAAATAGATAGATGCAAAAGTTATATACAATCATTGGGTATATTGATGGTGATTTACCTTTCTATCCTTGTATAATAGGAGTATATGACCGCCAGTTTGCATGTATATAGATAGATTGTTATGGACACTTGAATTGCCCTTTTCATGCCCATTATTGTTGTTAGTGCATCCTTCCTCCTTTATCGTTACATAACCGATATTAATCCCGTAAGCTTGTTTATTATCATTACAAACTAAAGGGAGCCCACCCGGTACTCTCGGTGGCCTCGGCCCACCTCGTTTATTTTTTCTCCCTCCCTCTCTCTCTCTGGGTAGTATCCATTCGGCCCCATTCAGCCTACTGTTTTAAGACGTTTACTCCCATCCAGGTGTTGACTTTTTCCTGGCGATCGGGAGCGAGCCAACATTTTGTTTTAATGTTTTTGACAGCAGGCTAAATTTGTACATTTTTCGATAGGGGGAGAGAAAGAGAAAACAGCGAGGTGGGCCCCCTTAAAACACTACATACCTACCAACCTGCTTGCCTACCTCTCTGTCTCCCTACCTATATAATTATATACCTAGCTATTTTCCTATCTGCCTACCTGCGTACCTGTTTGCCTACGTGCCTGCCTACCTGTTTGCTTAAGGGGGGTCACCTGCTTATTTTCTCTCCTTTACTTTCTCTCTCTGGCTTGTATCCATTCGGCCCCATTCAGCCTACTGTTTTAAGACGTTTATCCCCATCTAGGTGTCGTTTTTTTTCCTGGCAAGCGATAGCGAGCCAGCGTTGTATGGAGAAATCCGGCCTTGCCGGAGAAATTTTTCTATCGAAAAATGTACCAATTTAGCCTGCTGTGAAAAACGTTTAAAACAAATATGCTGGCTCGCTACCGCTCACCAGGAAAAAACTGACACTTGCATGGGGGTAAACGTCTTAAAACAGTAGGCTGAATGGGGCCGAATGACTACAAGCCAGAGAAAGAGAAAAAAGGCAAGAATATCTACATGCCTTCCTACCTACCTGCCTACCTCACTGCTAACCTACGTATCTACAGGCTTGTCGTTTATATATATGTATATTTTCTCTCCTTTTTTCAATGTATTCAGAATTCATCCTCCACTTCTTTCCCTGTGCGTCATCCTTGGGGTTTTGAATTTCCGCGCATGTCGCCTCCCTCTTTTACTATTTTAGTTCTACCTCGCATATACTCCGTTCTTTATTCACCCCCCCCCCCCCCCCCCTCCCCGCTCTCTCTCTCTCTCTCTCTCTCTCTCTCTCTCTCTCTCTCTCTCTCTCTCTCTCTCTCTCTCTCTCTCTCTCTATCCTCAGTTTTGAATTTCCGCGCATGTCGCCTCCCTCTTTTACTATTTTAGTTCTACCTCGCAAATACTCCGTCTTTATTCACCCCCCTCCCCGCTCTCTCTCTCTCTCTCTCTCTCTCTCTCTTTCTCTCTCTCTCTCTCTCTCTCTCTCTCTCTCCTCAGTTTCTCCTTATGCCAAACAGTAAAATGCAAACAATTAAATTAGTGTCACAGTATTTAAGAGTCAGTGACAATATTCATTATACACTGTAATTCCTATTCCTCTTATATATTATTTTACATTCACAATAGGGCAATGCTTTCATAAACTCTTGAGTATATATTCTACAGGCTTTAAGAGGCTTTAAAAGCCTGTAAATTGCTGTAAATTGCCATGGCGTTCGGGAACGTCTCCCACAGGAAATGGATTAAGAATGAGCATGACAAATATTTGTAATCGCATATATGAAAAAATGCATCGCTCAGCTTATGAAAAAGATATGATGGTGTAAACTCGGAAAAATTATTATATATGTGTCATTTATCAAATTTCAATGAGATAATTATATCTTATGATTTTGTTTCCAGTTTTATAATAGTATAGGTCTTACTCTATATTTGCATGTATAATATATTGAAAGTAGAGGTGATTATTATGGGTTAAAACAGAGTAATAACATATGTGTATCGTCTCGCGGTAGCGCAATTAGCGCTTGAGAGTGAAGGGTTTTCAAGAAATATAAGTGAGAGTGAGAGGGTTAATTGTTAAGGTAAATGAACTGGTGTACAATATAACCCACTCTGATCTGAGCCCCACCATCCTCACCCCTAAGTACATAACCATGCAGCCCACAGAAACCGTTGCGGGCAACTTCACACCCACTGCACTTCTTAAACATTTACACTTTATAATAGAAATTATACTAAGCGCGCCTCTCCGGGGGATTTGGGACCTGGGAATCTTTTGCTCGGGACCCCAAATGGGCCTGGGTCTCTGGGTATTTCTCCTGGACCTAGATGTGTGTAAAATGTTGTGTATTGTTTCTCTGATGTGTTGTGATGTCCCTGTTCGGGCTCTGTCTCGAGTTGGCCACCCCCATAAAAAAAAAAAAAAAAAAAAAAAAAAAAAAAATGAAGGTGCCAGGGTATATACATACATACGCTGACACAAAATTTTCCAAATACAAATATGAAATGCATATTATAATTTATAATACGAAAAAATGATCAGTGGCTCTAGTAGTTGATAGAACACTTTCTTTGACACTTCTGGGAAAATTATGTTTTTAAAAGGGCAGCTGCGCAGAGAGTTTATGATGGTGCTGAGAGGGATTATAACTCCCATCTTCAGGATGTTCTGGCAGGAGCTACACAGCCTCATAAATGGTGGTCCGCTTTGAAATCCTCTTTATTTGGAATAGACTCCTCCATGCCTCCTCTTTGTGATTCTGATGGCTCCATCTCTTTTGATCCATTATCGAAGGCCAATATTCTATCTAATATTTTTATTAATAAGCAGAGTAATCAGGAATTGTCTTTGCCATTGACATGTTTACCTAGACCATAGACTCCTCTACATGTAAAGGGGTCTATGACCTAGACCCAACCTCAATTCAATGGCATTTAAATCAGCTGAACTGAAAAGGTACTTGCTGGATCTTGATACCTATGGTGGCACAGACCCGGATGGGTTTTTCCTTCTCTTTTTTAAAAAGGTTGCAGTGGTCTTGGCACCTAAATTGGCCGTGGTGTTTAGGTTGCTTTTGAAATCAGGTAGTTTTCCTCTTTGCTGGCGTAAGGCTATTATCACTCCTATTCCAAAGGGAAATACTGCCTCATCATCTCCTAATGACTATCGCCCTATCTCCATTACACCTATCCTATCCAAGCTCTATGAGAGGCTTTTGTCCAGACGCCTTTCCTCTTATTGTAATAGTCATAATTTGATACCAAACTCACAGTTTGGTTTTCGTAAGGGACTGGGTACATGTGATGCGCTTCTGACACTCACCCATGACTTGCAATCTTCATTGGACCAGGAATATGAGTCTCGTGTCGTGGCTTTTGACTTTAGTTCTGCTTTTGATTTAGTCAACCATAAAGCACTTCTGTGTAAGTTACAGCTCATCGGTATTGGTGGCAATTTTTTAAGGATCTTTGAAGATTTTTGACGAAAAGATCTCAGTCTGTGGTCATTGATGGGTGTCATTCCCCTTCTGTTACTGTTGTTTTTGGTGTTCCACAAGGCAGTGTCCTTGGGCCTTTGCTTTTAATTATTTTTACTGCTGACCTGTGTTCCGAGCTTGAAAATAAACTAATCTCCTATGCTGATGATACAACTTTATATGCGTCAATTCCATCACCAATAGATCGACACGTAATTGCTACTGCTCTGAATAGGGATTTAGCCAAAATTACATCATGGTGTGAACTTTGGGGCATGAAACTTAATGCTAGTAAAAACACACTCCATTATCATCAGCAGATCTCGTACCTTGGATCCTCCCCATCCTTACCTACAAGTTTCTGGCGAGCAAATTGAGAATGTGGATACTCTGCGTTTGTTAGGAGTTACTCTTGATCCCAAACTTACTTTTGAAAAGCATATTCGTTCTTTCTCCTCTTCCATTTCCCAAAAAATTGGTCTGCTTCGCAAGGTTTATAAAACATTTGCTTGTGACGCCACAGTTATCAAGTCATTTTATGCTTTTATTTTGCCACATTTCGAGTACTGCTCACCTGTCTGGTTGTCAGCAGCTGACTGCCATCTCAACTTGCTTGACAGGTCGCTAAATTCCATCAGTTTTATTCTACCTCATTTGTCTCTTGATCTGTGTCATCGACGTAAAGTTGGTGCCCTTAGTCTTTTATTTAAAGTTTTTAACAACCCTCAGCAACATGGGATTCTGCCTATGCCCTATGTCCGGGCTCGTGCAACTAGATTCACAAGCAATCTTAATGATCTTGCCATGAGCCGTGTTAATTTTTCTACTACACAGTTTTCACAGTGTTTTGTGCCGGCCATGGTTGACTTGTGGAATAAGTTGCCAAATGAGCTAGTCAATTCAGCTTATATCTCCATTTTTAAGTCTAGAGTTAATGCTTTTTTGCAGCATTAATTCTAATTTTTAAGCTTATTGTATTCTATTTTATTGTATTATATTGATACTTGATATCCTCCACTGCATAATATGTTATCTGTGTTTAATATGTTTTTATTTTTTCCTAAGTTGCCATAGTCTCCCTCCAGTGCCTCCGGGTGTTTTGTGTGGATTCATCTTGATGGTGTTTCTGCACCCTGGTTGGAGACTTCCGCATCTCATATAATAATATAAAAATAACTGATGATACACTGTATAATATGTAACACATGTACAAATAGTTCATACAGAGACATATAGTACTTTCATTTTTATACATTAAGTATCAAGAACTCAGTTGCTATCTATCTATCTAACTATTGCCTGACGCCGTGATCCCCGAAGGGGTGGCCACGAATGAACCGCCCCATGCACCTCTGTCCCCAGTCAGTCGACGCCCCTCCCCCCAACCAGCACCGCCTTCGTTCATATACTTCCTCACTCCATCCTTCCACCTCTCTATCGGTCTACCTCTCCCTCTCTGTCCCTCCACCTCGCTCTCATACACTCTCTTAGTCATTCTCTCGCTTTCCATACATTCCATATGGCCGAACCATCTCAAGTTGTTCCTTTTCACACTTTCCAGCACATCTACCTCCACACCACACCTCCTTCTTACTTCCTCATTAGTCTGTCTATCCCTCCATGTAACTCCGCACGCACTTCTTAAGTAATTCATTTCCACTGCTCTCACTCTTGGTCTGAGTCTCTCAACCAACGTCCATGCTTCGCTTCCGTAAGTCAGTGCAAGGACTTCTTCACTTCCATACTGACCACCCTATTTCTTGTTACTGCTTTCAGCGTTCCTACAACCCTCTTCCCCTGTTGTACCCTCTCCCGCACTTCTTCATCCATAGTCCCATCTTTACTCAACACACTGCCCAGATACTTAAAAGAGTTGACGATCTCCATAGCCTGACCGTTCAGCTTCACCTCACACTCTGTGACTTCACCCCTTTCGAAGACCATAACCTTGCTCTTCCCCGCATTTACCTTCAAATTCCGTTTTTCGCACACTGCTCCAAACTCATTTACCAGACCCTGCAACTCCCAATCATTGTCACTCATCAGAACTGTATCATCCGCAAACAGCAGTATAGGTAGCTTCCACTCAATTCCCTCCCTTTTCAGCGATACACCAACATCCACTGCTCTTGATAGTATTTCTTTCATGACTCCATCCATATATACAGTAAACAACCAAGTTGCTAATTGATACATTTACCGTCAGCTGAAAGTAAGCAGAGTATAGAGATATAGACAGAACTGAAGCTAAGGAACCACGTCACAACTTTTGACCATGACTATACAAACATGTTTTATCTAGGTTTTTCGGGGATCAAGAGAATGAAGGATAGTTAGATCAGTAAATTAACCATATCATATACAAACAAAATAAAGAACAAACAAGCAGAAAAGAGAAAGAAAGGCAAATTGAAAGACGTTGATGAAGCAAAGAGATGGGAAGAAAATTAAGATAGATTACCTCCAATGGAAGATACATAACGGCTGATTACGACGATGATTTGTGTGGCCATATCCGTGCGGTGTATTTTTAGTTTGCCACCTACACTAAGAAAAGCGCCACCCAGACTGCCTTCATGTTTTATATAATTATATATATATATATATATACATACAGGGTGTCCCAGGAAGAAAGGGTATACCTTTGGGAAATGATAAAACAAAATATTGTAAGCCTAAAATGTTCTATAAGAAATATTCCAAATCTCAACCAGTAAAGATATATTGTTGAAAATGGCATTTTCTTAAGTATTTACCCATAAGAGTGGCCTAGCTGTCCTAGTGCCTACCACACCTCCATCTAACTGCAATTATTTTACCATGTTATTGTGAAGATATGATTCTGTAAGTTACAACATGATTAGAGATATAATAGCTCACTTTGGACC
Organism: Paralithodes platypus; assembly: GCA_032716605.1. NCBI lineage: Eukaryota > Metazoa > Arthropoda > Malacostraca > Decapoda > Lithodidae > Paralithodes > Paralithodes platypus. The sequence goes on along the minus strand of CM064496.1, from coordinate 24,244,896 downwards.
AGTTGGAAACTATCTGACATGGAAGAGTCCATTACAGTGAGGCGGGGGAGGAGACTACATAAAACCTTCAATATCTTTTTAACAGTTGAGATTTGGACTTTGTGTTATGGAACAGTATAGGCTTAGAATACCTTGTTTTATAATTTTCCAAAGTTATGCCCTTTCCTCCTGGGACACCCTGTATATATATATATATATATATATATATATATATATATATATATATATATATATAGTACCCGTATTGCAACAGAATCACACCCTTACTCTTTGCAAATCTCCAACTCACGAGTGAAACGTTATTCTAAGTCTCTGTTCTATTCAACAGCTGATCTTTGGAACCCTCTCCCAGAATCAGTCTTTCCATCTTCCTATGACTTATATTGCTTCAAACTCTGCGTGTCCAGGCATTTTGGCTCCAACGTCCCTTGATTTTGGCCCTGTCACTCTTTCAACTCTGGAGGATGCACTCGCTACAGGCAGTTCTACCTTTTGTCTCCCTCACTCACATAGAAAAAATTAAAAATTAAAATAAAGAAACGATTAACACCTCCAGCCCCAGCATCGAGACATTGCCGACAGCTATGTATGGAACGCTCAGTACCAGCGTCGTTACTGTATCAACGGCTCTTCTCGCCCTTATTTACTCTTTTTCTAGGGCTTGTACAGGGTTGATATTCATATGGGAACTACTTTAGGATACCGCGCAACAAGAGCAGTAGTTGGCAACTCCCTAAATACGGCTGGGCGTGGGCATGAGGGTGCGTGAAGCGTGGTGCACCAGTACATGATTCCTCGCAAGTGACACACCATGCCCGACCACCATATAGCTCTCACCTCACACCTCACACTGTGAAGTGAGTGTTGAAGAGGCGATATTGATGTGTTTTATTACCAGGATACTGCTACAGAATCAGCTGATGAAAAGTCTGAGGAGGATCACCAGCCGACACTGGAGGAGATAGAGAAAATCCCATTGTTCCAAATAATTGCTCCAAATTGTTGCTCTGTGTTTGCCACAGTGTTTCAGGGACTATCACACCCTTGAACACTTACAAGCTGCCTATAAATTATCACATAATATAAGTGACAGTAACACTCGTAATGCGATAATCGTAACCGAAATAATATGCTATAACAGTGGAAGTGAAATCGAAAGTAGGCTAGCATATGATATTAGCTGAGAGTCGTGGTGGCAGGCTTAGCGTGCGTTCGTCAGTGTGTTTTGTTATGGAAAGGTAGACATGATGGTTGCCCGTCACCATGACAACCAGGACGCGCTCAAGGTTTGGTACTCTAAACACTGGACTTTACGCACTTTATAACACTCTACCAACACTCACAAAGACTTTCAGTGATAGTCCTTGTTATTTTACACATTGTGGAGGCAAATATGTAGGTACAGAAAGTCTGAGAATCATGCAGTGGTAACAGGCTGAGCGTGCGTTCGTACAGTGTTTTGTTATGGTCCGGGGCAAGAAGACCGCTCGTCACCATGGCAACCAGGACATGCGCTAGGCTTGCTACTCACTGGCACTTATAACACTGGACTTTACACACTTATAACACTTTACCTACACTTACAATGACATTCAGTGATAGTTATTGTTATTTCATGCATTCTGGAGGTACTCCTGATGCTCGGGTGGTGTAAATGAATCTCATTTGAAAATTAAAGGCATCATACATCAGCCACACTCACCCACCCAGCCGCCAGCTGCTGGCCTGGGAGTTTAGAAGAGGCTCATGGCACACAGCGGTGGTGGTGACACCTCCACCCCCCCCTGGACCCCCAGATGACTTCATTCTTTCATTACTAACCCATACCATGTATTTTCAGGATTTTGTTTTTGAAATTTGGCTGGGTTCTGGGTGTCAATCAACAATAAATTAGGTGGGACTTAAGGGGTTAGAAGGTAAATACAATTGTTGGACTCTTTGGACGGTCTTTTTAAACTAAATCCGAAAACAACACACAATCTACCAATATATAACTTGTTAGTCAGGCACCTTTTGGAATATTGTGTTCAGTTTTGGTCTCAATATTATGGAAATGATACCGACAAATTAGGAAAGTTCAAAGAAAGATTACAAAAATTATACCAAGGTTGAGAAACACCACCGTACAATGAGTGTATTGAAGATTTGAAATAATAATATCGTCAAGGGCCATGATAATCTAAATGTTCGCAAGTACTTCACAGTTGATCAGTCAAATTACACAAAAGGAAATGGTTTCATAATTGTTGGATATCAATTAAGTCGAATCAAGCAATGCATCTCATTTTCAACCGGGTGGTAAATGCTTGGTATTTGCAACCACGAGATGTAATAAATTGTGAGACCGTTTTTTGCAACAAATCTCACCTGGTTCAGGGA